>CM035796.1:22304133-22841633 GCA_020466265.1 Siphamia tubifer
TCTGTCTAATGGAATCATTTAGCCTCCGAGGTCCTATAGCTTTAATGCAGCTGCTGCTTCATTGGCAGACAGTCGAGGGACTGTCTGATTTCTTTATGGTCACTGTCTGAGTGCTGCAATCACAAGCTCCAAGTGCAGATGTAAAAGAGTGGGTTTGTTTGAGTGGGTTATAGCTCCCTCTGCTGGCGTTAATGACATATAACAGAGGCTGCAGCTGCACACTTTAGACACATGCAAACACTAAGTCAAAGGTTATAAGAGTTAGTATATTTTCTGTCCTCATAATCTTGTTTCCACATGTCTAAATACTGTGATGTATTTCACAGTTATGGATGGTTATATCTGTAATGTGTTGACAGTGTAGTAAATAGATAGTATTTGTATGTCTAGACAGTATGATATCCAACAGATTCACTGTGACTATAAACATTTCATTGTTTTAATGTTTGCCTTTGGATCATTTCATTACAATTATTTTAATATACACTAACCAGTGTTTTAAAATGAATTTCCTATTTTAGAATAAATCCACTGAAGAGAATGAAAACAAGTTGTCTCTGGAAGTGCAGAAGATAAAAGATGAAATTGGTGAGTAAAACAGAATTTATTGATGAATAATATCCTCTCCCCTTCTTTTAACAGACTCAAACATTTTTTTTTATTGATTTATGCCTATCGACACGCCAAGTATATGACTTAAGAACATAAGAAAGACAATTTTATTAATTTATTAATAAAAACAGGCCTTGCTTCAAACGGTTCAGTCCAAATAAGTGATATTACAAGACAATTCTTCTTTTTTATGTGTCAAGCATCACATTCATTGCGATGGGAGAGACTCAAAAGGGAAAAGACAGCTCTGGAGGTGGCGTTTGAGCATGAGCTGCAGGAGCTACAGCAGCAGCAGGAGTCAGAGCTGGCAGCTGTGGAGGAGGGGCTTAGAAAGTGTCACTCTGCAGAAACAGAGCACCTGAAGGCAGAGCATCAGTCAGAGATGGAGGAGCTGAGGACTCAGCAACAGGAGCAGGTAAATGACAGACTAAGAGAAATTATTTTGTTCTGTGTTAGCTTTTCAATGCAATCAGCCTTAAAAGGATGTCACTGTGTATGTGTGATAGATGGAGGAGATGACAGTCAGCCACCAGGCTGCCATTCAGGAGCTGAGAGACATGCATAACATTACCATGGCAACACTTCATGAGGAGCACGCCCGTACCATGAGAGGTATGAATGCAGACATCATTTCATGAAAGCACTAAGACAGCTCACTGCTAAAATTATTATTACTCATTTTCTTTTTGTATTACTGAATGTCTCATAGACTTGAGGAAAGCTCATGAGCAGCAGAAGATTCTAATAGAGGAGGATTTTGAGAAACTCAGGCTTTCTCTACAAGTATGGCTACATGAAAAGATTTTTTTTTAAATGTTTTAGCAAAAGTGATCCTTCCTTGAGTAACTGTCTTTCTATGTGGTCTGTTCAGGATCAAGTGGATACTCTGACATTTCAGAACCAGAGTCTGAGAGACAAAGCCAAACGTTTTGAGGAGGCTCTGAGGAGGAGTACAGATGAACAAATAGTGGTAAGAGGAAAAATAACATGTGACTTGCAAGACTGTACTGATGAAGAATGTCACTGGTGAACAAAATATATTTATCCTATTTTTATTTTTGTCTGTAATAGGATGCTCTGGCTCCGTACCAGCACATCGAGCAGGATCTGAAGAGTTTGAAGGAAGTTGTGGAAATGAAAAACCAGCAGATACACCAGCAAGAGAAGAAGATTTCTGACTTAGAGAAAGTGGTAGGCTCAATTAAGCCACTGCAACCCCTCTACCACAACATCCTCAGAGTGACACTGGTGTTGGAATGTCCAGTGAATGAAAGATTGCACTATGTTTGTTTTTCACTTTGAGCAGGCCCAAAAGAACGTGTTCCTCGAGGAGAGGATTCAGGTCCTGCAACAGCAGAATGAGGACCTGAAGGCTCGCATAGATAAGAACCTCGCTGTGTCCAGGTGGAACATTATTATTATTTCCATCCTTGAAGTTACATCCCTCAGTTATGGCATGCAGAGTTTACATCAATTACTTATTTCCTTTAAAACACACATAAACTCCAGCTTCCAATTCAATTTACAGATCTATCCATTATTGGCCACACAGGACTTAATCAATCATATTACACGTCTGTATTGTTAGTATCAGTAGCATTTTAACATCACCATTACTATCAATGAAGCTGGAAATTGGAATATTTACACAGATTTTGATACTATTTATGTGCTGAAAAAAACTGATGTTTATATATACTTATATAGCTGAAATAATAATCTAAAGTGAAAACAATAAAAATGCAGGTCCAATTATAAATCAAGACATATGTTCTGCCTGTTATTAAATGTTTTGTGTGTTTTCAGATCCACTGTACAGTGCGTTGTAATTTACATGTGTAAATGATAAACTGTGATATAATATTCTTAAAATTCCACTTAGTTTTCTTACATTTCAGTTTGCAGACATTATTACCTCCACCAAGGAGGTATTAAATTTGTATTGTATTTGGTATTTAAATTTTAAAATTCTGTCTGTCTGTCAGCAGGATTACGCAAAAAGTTCTGAACAGATTTTGATGAAATATTCAGGAATGATAGATAATGGACCAAGGAAGAACCCATTACATTTTGAGCAATGAAGGTCAAAGGTCAAGGGTTAGAGGTCAACAGCTAAAACACCTCAGTGGTCATATCTCAGGATTCAGACAAGATAGAATCTAGTGGCTGTTTGCATTCACATCGTCTCACCTTCGGACATCAGATGGGTCAGATCGATTACGTCACATGTGAATGAAAAATCAAACCTTGGCGAAGGTCTGCCATCTCTGACTGCCTTGTTCTTTATTTTAAAGGATAGTTGGTAGATAGAAACATTTTCATCACATAATTTTACTGATTTTGCTCTAAAACACAGAACAAAGTTTGCCGTTGACATAATTTATCTATTATATTATGTTATTATTTCACTGTTCCGGGCCAACTTTAGCTCAAATGTGACTAAATGTGGCTGCTGAACTAAAATGCCTTTGACATCCCTGCTCTATGATCACTGTCTCTCTGCTCTGTAGGCAACTGTCGGAGGAAAATGCCAACCTCCAGGACTCTGTTGAGAAGGAGAGCACTGAGAAGAAGCGCTTAAGTCGTAACAATGAGGAGCTGCTTTGGCGTCTCCAAACCAGCCCCCTCATGTCCCCCTCTTCCTCACCACTTCACCGCTCCTTCTCATCCTCACCCGCCCCCTCCTCCCCATTCTTTTCCTCCTCTCCTGTGCCGAGCTGTGAATCCCCCTCCCACTGCCAGGGCTGTCTCCAGCACCAGGCCCAGTATTTCTCCCCCTCCCATAGAGTTGCTACCAACCAAAATATCTCCCCTGGACCCACCACGCCCACCCACAGAGGAGCAAGTAATCACAATTACTCACCTGGCCCGGCCACGCCCACACACCGATCTCCAGCCAATCGTTGTAACGCAGCTGTTTGTCCCAACTCTCTGCAAAGATAAGCTTCTCATCCCTCTTGTTGTCTTTTCTTGATATGTTTTTTTTGGATCAGTCTCTTTCATTTCCATCATCGTCATCTCTCTACTTCCCAAACTGAATGTGAATGATGCGATGGTACATGTTGGAGGCATGAGACAAAATGGACAACTACCTGTCAAGAGGCAGAAATGTGTTCTTTTTCCAGCCTTTGACACAGACAATGGCCATAATGTAAAATGATGACACAGCTTAGAAATGTGTGCACTCTGTCTTAATACAGAATGTTGACATTTAGATTGTATATACTGTGCGATAGTGAGACCGATAATGTAGTTAGACCTCCCCTGCATGGATTATAATGATCCCTCCATAAATACATACCTACATAAACATATGAACAGAAAGTAGCACACTAGTCACTGTTGCTGTTGGTTTTTTCATACACAATAACTGGGATTTGAAATAGTCATATCCTTGGTCAAATTATTCTCAATTCAGTTCAATCTTATGTTTTGAAAATCTGATTTATGACCTGGAATCAGTTCACCTTAAAATGTTTTTTTTTTTTTTTTTTTTTTTTTTTTTTAAATCTGGAACAAAGCGCCTTATATTTAACCCTGCCATCTTACCAGCAGAGAAAACCCAACAGTTAATAGCATCAAGGACTTTACGTGTATATTTGGTTCATAAATCAAAATAAATTACACTTCTCAGCCTCCTTCAACATTTCCTAAGTAGTTTCAGTCCTGATAGGTAACCCTTTTTTTTCTTACAACCTAGAACTTTACCTACAAAATACAGAGAACTTGACATTTCTAGGGTTTCAGAAACCTTTGCCAGGTCTTCCTAAAGCTTCTTACCACATGAGCTACTCTATCACTTTTGGGATCCCTCAGGTCAACATGCAAAAACTTTGTCTGCCATTTTGTACTTACCTCAATGGGAATGTGCAGTCTGTTGTATCTGTAGCTCAACAGCAACAACGACAAACAACACTATCACAGAACTACCAGGAAGCTCAAAGCTAAGGGGAAAACCTAGCACAGGAATTGCTCTTTCAATGTTGTTGTGTTTTCTTTACAATGTGATGTTTATTTGTTTCACGTATCTTACAAATTAAGCAAGTACGTACCGTGGAAGTCTTCCAGTCTTAATGTGAAACTTATTATTGCTGTGATGTGTCTATTTATTAAGCTAGAGGTGGGAAGGATGTGAATGGTACTGGATATTTTTAACTTATGGGAAACAAATAGAATGTGAATGAATCCATTCACCAGAGTAAAAGGATTCTGCAAATTGTTATTTATTTATTTATTTTATCTTATCCTGATACATAGGTGTCGTTCAGGGGACTGATGTATGATAGGATACTGGTATATAAGCTATGTAGGGAAAAAAATAGTCTTCTTTTTACCTCTGTGATGTACTAGATTAGTGTAGCCCTCTTTTAACCTATGTTAACCTCATTATGAAAAAAAACAATGAATAACATTCAATACACAGAAACATCCTGATATGTTTCTGGATTGTTTCTGTAACTTTTTATCACTTACATTTAAAGCATTTGCAAATTGCACTGAATTCTCAGTGTGGAAGAATATTTCATTCAGGGAATTATTTTCTAAATTTAGACTAGAAATAATTTAAGTTGTATTTGTACAGCTTCTTTATTATATCTTGTCTCACCTTCAAGATATTTCCCAAGATGATTTTCCATTTATACAAAATACAACAGACAAACTGACATTTGATATATAAAAATGACTTATTTTATAGTATACAGTATGTTATAGCTGCCTCCTGTACTGTATTATAATGACTAACTACCCTCAGGGTCCTCAATATTATTTTGGAGCATCTATGACTAAGTCAACATGAAAAACTATTAACATTCATTGTAATCTCAGTGATTGATTCCTGCTAAAACAACATCATTTACAAAGTAAAGCGATTATGCTTCTTGTTTTCTTCAATGTACACATTGAACTGTTGTAAATGAACCAGAATACTGAAAAAGACAGAGGGTACAAGAGGTCTGTTTTGACTGTTTTAGTAACAGTGCTAATAACATTAAACAGTATTATTGATTTTGAAGAGGGACAGAGGCAGTACAACGCATGCCTTCAATCACTTTTCTGTGAAATATGAGCAAAATATAACATTTACCAGCATGTAAAGGATTATGTTTCTGGTTTGACAGTGTTTTCTTCAGATTTTACAGACATATTAATTGCCATACCAGCTCTTTTAATCTTAATTATTAGTAATATTAATGAAAATGGGAATGATTCTTTTCTTGGAGAGACTTTTGTATGATACGTACACAGGGTGAAAGACTCTTAAACGAATGTCAATTAGGATAGCATAGGATTTGAGAAATGTATGTCACTTCTCACTGATTTTATACCATACTGATGATTTTGAGAATGTCTTTGCATACGAATCAATTGTAAGAATATACCAGTCAGAAAGTCACTGTGTTTTTAAAATGTTTAGAATAACAGTTCATTCACAGTATTCAGTAATTCTTCAGGGTCCTTCTAAATGTCATGTCAGGTGCAACAAAATACAGTCTACGTGGATGCAACACAATGAAATGTTTACAAATGACTTTTCCAACAACACAGATTTCATCATGGGTTAATATTTCGCCTCTGAAATATGAACTATGACTTCTAAACAATGAACTGGTATCACAATGACCCTTCAAATGTGTCCTGTGGACATCTGTGTCTCATTTTGCACTGAATGTCAAAAATGTCATGACTGCATTTTCTAATAATTTATGTGAATTTGTTTAATATGGAAGGACCTCTTGTTCAGTATGTAGCAGCCATTTAATACGTAGCACTTGGTTGAACCTCCCCACAAGAACCATGGGTAATTTTAACAAATTCAGTAGGGATTGAAACATCGTTGTTATTTAAATGCTGGTGTAGCAAATGTTTTCATGGCTTGCTCGTCTACTTTCGGCACAATAATTTACATCATTGGATTTTTGTTAAGCGATAGAATTACCCCTTGTGGGCTTGTTTCAGAGACAAAGTTTACCGATTGTTTGTTCTGGCACTGATTGTATGTTTGAATGTAAATACATTTACAACATGAGTTGTGTCTTAGTGCACCAACAAAGTAACTGAAGCATGTTTTTTCTGTCTTTACTGTTTCTCGCTCCCCTTTTTTTCTCTCTTCTTTTACCTCTCTCTGCATTGTGATGTTAAAGACGTAACAGTAGTATAGGAGGTCTAGAAGATGACGAATGAGATAAACATGTAATGAATACACAGTATGTTGATGCTTTATTTGTACATTTTGGGGAGAACACAGTATTAAAAATATTCAAGAAAAGTCAAGTGACAGTCTTCATTCATTTTTCAGTCATTTAGAAAAATAACGCTAGTCTAAAATGTATGTGTTTTTGTAAAAAAAAAAAAAAATCTGCCTGAGAAATAAAATTAGTGATGATAATGATAATATAATTATAATAATAATAATAATAAGAAGAAGAAGAAGAAGAAGAAGAAGAAGCATGGATTAGATTTCTGTAACAATTTTCAAGACACTCAAAGCACTTTACATTATTAATGCATCATTCATTCATTCTCACATTCAGTCTCTGATTGAGGTGAATTATGTTAGCTATGTTTGTATACATTTATATAAAAGATCTTTAAATCTTCCATTAGAAAAAACCTGAAAAGTGAATGCATTTTAATATGCAGACTTACATTCATTTTGAGTAAAACCCCATTCTTTTTTTTATTCTCAAAATTTACCATTTTAATCCAAGACTTTATCTTGGAAACAACAACTAAATATAGAATTGATTAAATTATTCTTTATTAGTGAATGAACAATGTTAAGTTTCACTACTTTTATTCTGGATGTATTTTAGTTGTAAACAAATCAGGTTCAACATTGGAGTGAGGAGTTCTGAGACAACTGTAAAAGTTGATAAAATATGTTTAAAAGTACGTATGAAGTTTTAAAAAACATTAAACCTTAAATTGTAATGATATATTTTTAAATATAACTGTGAGGCTTCATTTGTGCTTGTTGCAGACATTAAAAAATTACACATTTGGAAACCAAAAAGTTATATAAGCAATGCAATGTATGTATGTATGAATGTATATATATATATATATATATATATATATATATATATATATATATATATATATATATATATATATATATATATATATATATATATAATCATATACTTTTATATTAATATTGAAATGTTAACATTATACCACTTCCATAGCAAAATGGTCTGATCACCACTTGATAGCATAAACCCAAAAGAACATTAGATTTAGAATCTGAATGTAGATCACAGATGAACCATCTCACAAGTCTCCTCACTTTCGCATGAAGTGACTTATAACATCCATGGGCAGAGGGAAAATGATGGTGGAGTTCTTCTCTGCAGCGATGGTGTTGAGTGTCTGCAGGTAGCGAAGCTGCAGCGCAGATGGAGACTCGGCAATAACAAGGGATGCCTCCTTCAGGGCACGGGATGCGTTCATCTCTCCTTCTGCTGCAATCACCTGGAAGTGGATCAAAAATAAGAGTCTAGTAGAGCTCAAAAAATCTGTCTGTTTTCTGTTCTCCAGTATTTATGCACTTATGTGTCAGCTGAATCCTTAGAGATGGTCTAACAGTAATAAAGTGTAAAGGTGGACTGGTGCTTGTGTTGTTTATGCTGACCTTGGCTCTAGCTTCTCTTGCAGCTTCTGCCTCAGCAGCCATGGCTCTCTGCAGCTGATGTGGCAGCTTCACATCTTTAATTTCAACACGTTCAACCTTGATGCCCCAGTGGTCTGTGGCTTCATCCAAGTTGGACTGTGAAAGACAACATCATGTTGAGCTAAAATGTAAACAGGCCCAGAGGTAGATCTACTCTGTCTGAGAGATCTGATATAAGCCTCAGTAGGTAAACAGGTCACTACCCTTGAAAGTGATGTCATTATTTTAATGCATGAGACGCAACGTGACTTTTGTGGCAGTTCTCAAGTGAATTATTCCCTATACTTAGCTTTTCTTAAATGATTAAGAAAGTTAAGTTAACCCTTTATGGACTTATTAAGGAAATTCCTAAAAAAAAAAAGAATGACTTTTGATTTTAAGTGTATTAAGCCTTAAAGTACATTTCTTATGCTCACTTTACATTTCTAAATTACTTTGTCCAAGGGTATATATTTTTTCCTGAATTCTTAATGTAAAAAACAATTGATAAAAGAACAATGGCTTCATTATCCGTGAACATTTTATTTCAGAATGATTCTAAAATGGTTCAAAAATACAAAAATATTCATGTTAGTTATGAATTCTGAAAAGTTGATGAACATAAGGTTCAATGAATGACTACAAATGAAATGTGGTTCAACCCCCACAAAAATCAAAACCAGCATAATTAGTTAAATTCTAAATTCTTGAAAATGTATGGTACAATATGATTTTTTAGAGATTTTTTTAAAGCTGCTTTAACAACAGGATCATTCAAGACAGGTGGGAGGCAGGTTATTTGTTCACAAATATAAAGGATAGACCTGTTTGTCTTGTGTGTACAGCCAATGTGGCTGTAACAAAAGAATATAACACAAGAATACACGATGAAATGAAATGAGGTTTTCAGTAAATATTGAGTTTGGCCTGTGACTCTATATCAGTTTAGAATTTTGGCCGAGTGTGAATTTGTGTTTGACACCCCTGTTGTAGAAAATGACAGTGTTTCCATGTTCACTATGGAGCCTTTGAACGTCCAAGAGGGTCATATATGATGACCATGAAAAGATGACAAACTGAATTTTACACCAATAATTTACATGTATTGATAGCATAGACGTGCACAGATAGACGCTAGGTGGTGCTAGAGCACGTGCCCCTTTGGCTTTTATCAATGAAAGTGCCCTTTTGAAACTTCGGGAAGGGGGGGGTTGTTTGTTTTAATGATGATGGTGATTAACACTTTAGTGTGGCCATGTTGAACTGATCTTTTAGAAAAGCTGCACGATTAAAAATTACTGAAAAAAAACATTTCCCCGGAAATGGGACACCTTGTCACACACTTCCGACCTCTATCGCTCTTCTTTTGTCACGTGATCTTGCGCGCAGTTCATCCAATGAAAAGCGCAGCAGCTGAGTGGCTGAAAGCTGTCTTTAGCTACTAGGAATGGCCGCGGAAAGGTTTGTCTTCATGTGCCATACATACCAAAAAAGACACAACACAGTACAACAAGCCGCAACCGTAGAGGCCATATTTTCCTGCGGTAGATGCTAGATTGGAAAGGACGGGGGGCGGGACTAAGGTCCGCAGCTTCAGATAGCGCTGCTTTGGCCTGAAATATGACACTCAGATGCAGCACAGTCAAAAAACACTTATAGGTGTTGTGCTTTTATTATTATTATTTTTCTTTCATGTGGAGGGTTTTGCCACATCTAATCACAACGAGGATGGAATATATTTTTTTTTATTTATTTATTTGTTTGTTTGTTTGTTTGTTTGTTTGTTTGTTTGTTTGTTTGTTTATTATATTCTTCTGAACCTAATTAGAGTTGTATTTAAGACCCTCTGATGAATTATATGATACAATCATTTATAGACCAATACATTAATGGTAAATGCTTTTGATTCTATGAGCATTGCACTTTGCAAATCTATCTGTTAGGATGGATGTTTTTTGTGTAGGCTTTGTAGGCAGGCAACTTAAATGAACACATAAACAAGAAACATTTAATCTACAACTAATTCCCATTTCCTGTGAAAATATCCCCATATAGGACATGACACCAAAGAGGACTACAGTCTGTTATTAGAAGATAGTCCACTTTACTACAGTCTGTTATTAGAGTATAGTCCACTTTACTACATATAGTCCACTTTACTACAGTCTGTTATTAGTAAGGACTGCAGTGAAGGGTAGACTTTATCAGACTGTATATATATATATATAATATAGGATATAGACTTTATCAGACTTTTTAACCATTGAAAACAGGTTGAAAACTCACTTTTGTAGAATGTTACAAAAAAAGTCAAGTTGCATTCAACATGTGCGTGTAATGCTTTTTCTTTTAATCCCACACTATAATAACATGTGCGCAAAAAAAGTGCCCCCCTTCCCCTCCAGAGCACTTGCCCCCCAAAATGTCTGTGCACGCCACTGATTGATAGTATTAAGGGATAAGCAGATATTAATGATTCTAGATCAGTGGATGCTTTGATCAAAGGTGGAGATTTGGATTTATGGGTTAACTGTTCAAATTATTAATGTTTGAATGAATTTCTAAGAAGAAAAGACAGCTGGTGATTTTTATTATTATTATTATTACTTTTTTTTTACCTGCATGCTATGAGCGATGCCCTCACGGTCAGATAAGACCTCAGCCAGGTTCTTAGTCCCCAGCACATTTCTGAGGGTGGTTTGAGCCAATAAACGAGTTGAAAAATCAGCATTAGTCACATTGGCTACAGAGGCGATAGGGTCACTGACGCGGAAGTAAACCACTCCATCCACAGAAACTGTAACTGAATCCTTAGTCAGAATCTATAACAGAAACACATATGACAGTTTGGTATTCTCACATAGTGTTGTATAAAAGCAACAAATAGCTTTTTGGTTCTTACCTCTTGTGGTGGAATGTCAAATGAAACAGTTCTCAAATCCACTTTCACAAAAGTATCAGTGCATGGCATAATGAAGAAAATTCCTGTAGACAAAAATAATAAAAAATGATCATTAGCGCTTTAAATTTTTTTAATGGACTGATCAAAGCTCCATATGAAACATTAGATTAGTACCTGGTCCTTTGGGCTTCCTGTCAGTAATTCGACCCAGTCTGAAGATAACAGCACGCTCATACTCTTGAACAATCTGCAATGATGCCAGAAAGATTATTACATTATGAGAAGCTTCTTCTCTGCAAAATACTGTGCTTGTGGATAGTGTTCACCTACCTTCAGACAGAACCAGATTGTAAAAGGAAAAAGGCAAAATGTCATGATGCCAGCGAGTATGACTATAAACCAACCACAGCATCCCAAGGAGCCAGTTCGTTCAGCTACAGAAAGATACACCAAGGGCAAATAAATGTTTATACACAAAGGTCAAACATATACTACAAAGGCAGTAACATGACAATGGGTAAAAGTGCAAGTATGCAGTGGTCAGTGTAAGGTTATCCTTCTAACAGAAAAAATGATGAAAATGTAACCAATGATTTATCAGCAACTAAATGACAATAGTGAGAATGAAGACTTAAACCAGAATATTATGGGATATTCTGCCTTGGCGGAGGTCTTCACTCTCACCGTGCTTTTCCGGTTAGTAAATGTTCAAAGGTATTACTAGGTATTGAAGGAGAGTGTTCCCATTTGTTAAAAAACAAAACTGTTGAGTTAGATTTTTATGCTGATTAAAACTAAAAGTGTCATGGTGATTCCAAAATGTCAGGGTTTTTTCTTGCACGTCAAGTTTTATCTTTAGCTTATACCCTCCAGATAAGCACAATTCCACTGATTACCTGTTGTCAGACTTTCCAGTTAATTATGATTGGACTCATCTACAGCTATGTAGAAACTTGTTTGTGCAGTTACCATGGAGATAGTGCGGTGAGAGGTGTGTGCAGCTCCCAATATGACAGTACAAATATAGTGTAATTACAGTAGACATATCCTTTGTAAAAGAAAAACAAAAAAAAACATAATAGTCTTAAATAAACATTGCAGTTATGTCTGTTTCTTTCATCTTTCATTTTATGTCAATATTATTCTTATGAAACAAGCACATACCTGTTCAGTATTTTTCATATGTTTTAATAAAACAAGGATCTTATGAATGAATGAATTAAAAAACAGCTGATAGATCTAACTCAACAAAAATTGTGTTTCCCAGTGTTATCTAAAGGATATCTTAAAATGACTTCAAGCTTTATGACTTCCGATAAGCAGTCATTCGTGTAGGATGGTTCTCTGTGACACACTGGTGTCAGGCTGAAATGACTCCTTCGGTTGTTATCTGTAAAGCCAGTAATTATCCCCATTCAGAATGGCATGCTTGTTGTCACAGTAATAGTATTAACCACAGCTAAAACATAATCATGCACATCAAGCACATTTGCATTGTTTTACATATAATATTACGGCACAGTCTTACACACTGAAGACAAGGATGCCATCTGTATTTGACTATTTAAAATACTGAACTAAAGAGGCCTTTGTACAGACCACTGAAAGTATAACTTCCTGTTGTGGCGTTAAAGGGCCTCTCACAGTCAAATGTAACTATAAAAATAATGCCCATTAGGGAACCAAAGTCACTTCTGCTGCTTTCACATGACTGATGTGAAACATGACTGAGGAAAAAAAATGATTGAGTCTAGAATACAATCACTTTGCTCACTATAAAGCTTAAATATATCTGAGCATATAAATGTAAATTAGCTTCTTAAATATCAAACTCATGTGACACGTGATATGCCAAATGAAAATAAAGGCAATCTAATCATGAGTTACACCTTTACCCCTTTTGAGTGATTTATAACATGTTTTTCAAGCCAGCAATATACATGTACCTTCTTTGTATATATTACCAATTACATAAAATACACAAATGTAATAGTTAATTGTCTTCTTGTCTTATATATACAATACATACAATGGATAATTTGCTGATTTATTTATTTTTTGTTACAATAGCCTAGCAGTGAATAATGTTGCTCAACAGGATTGTGATAAGAGAGACCTGGAAAATGATTACAACACTAAAACAGTACAAAAGGAATGTATGATTGACAATCAAATTAAAGAACATTTACTGAGGCCAAAGCCAGCTACATAACATGCCAGTTATGCCTTTATAGTCCAACAGGTGAAAGGAGGCATAAACACTCACAGTCACATGCTTCTGGGACCTGTTATCATAGTGGCATGTGATTTCTGTTTCTATGACGATGGATTTATAGGACACTCACCTGTGTAGCTGCTTTGCACCTGCTCGTTCGTACATGACATTCAACTACTGATAACTGCTTGTATATTAAACATGTCAGTCCAGATCCAGTGTCAAGCCTTATGTTTAAAGTCATTATGGTTTTAATAATGTTTCAATTCCCCAATATAACAAGGTCTGTACTGTGTTAAAGTGTGACTGAGGAGTAAATCTGATGACAATGTTTGACTTACATATTAAGTCTTCTTTGCTTATTCCTCTTCTCTTCTGGCTCTCCATTTGATCCTCCATTTCCATATGATGTTCACTACTGAGAGGCAAGCCTCTGAGTTTGTTGAAGTGCACTTCGCTAGGAGGAGCCAGGCAGCCTTTTAAAGAAGTAATGCAACAATAAAATGTAACATCAGAGGTGTGGCTCTAGGGTTGATCATCTACAAACCAAGATAACAGTCTGTTTTCATACATGTTTTATGTGTAAACCAAAAGAAGTTTAGATGATTATAAAGTTTTTTGTTTTTGTTTTTTTAATAAAAACACCAGTTTAATAGTACACTATGTCATAGTTGAACTTTCAGTAATAATTGTTATCCTGAGGTTAGAGTTCCTTGATGCATGTATGAATAAACTTTCACCAAGAGACAAGGTAACCCATTCAGCTGTATTTGTTAGAAAATGTATTCAGTAGAATGGTTATCTTGATTAAAACTACAGTGTAAAGACTTTTATAGGAGACATAAAAGATGCATTTGAGTATGTGTGTTACATGTACTGACACATTTTGCAGCCATTAACATGTGAATGTTACAAAAGGGTAATTGTGAATGTTAGATTTAAGGATTATCAACTATGGAAATAGTCATGTCCGGCAGTATAACAATAAAATGCAACCGATTCCTGGTGAATCCTTTGACTTGATGTTGAAATCTCATATGTAATTATTATGACAAATGAGCTTATAAATCATTTCTAAGTATAAATGTCAGAAGATTGTAAAACAATCCCAATACATAGTAAGTAATTTCAATTGTGAAGGACTTTTCTTAACTTAAGACTCTTAAGTATACATTAAACTGGTAGATTATTTTACAAGTGTCTCTAAGTCCTTTTAAATCTCTACTATAAATGATCTTGAAACATTTTTATAAGTGAAGTTACAGGAGTATGATAGTAGTGTCAATGTGTTTGGAACCTATTATACAGTATGAATTAGTCTAATGACCATTTGTTTGACTAGTAGTAATAATGAAGACACAGCAAGACATGTAACTGCAAGCAGTTTACTGAAAAGAATAAAGGTAAAATGAAAAAAAAAAAACAGGCCAAAATATCAGAGTTAAATCATCATTAAATTAAAAACCATAACCTCCTCAGAAGGAGACTTTGTTGGAGCATACAGTGTATGATGTAAAATCACATTAAAATGACAAATTTTGATATACAGCAAAGCTTCACTAAAGAATACAGTAATTTTTCCTCATGTCAACATTTCAGGAAATGTATGTTCTCACAGATATCTGCAAATGTAAAAGCTAAATACTGTAATTAAGGTACAGTCACATCTTTTAAAAGAATATTGTAAACATAAAAGTCACAGTAAACTGCTGACAGCCGCCAGTATAATGTCCATGGGAAATGCGGGTCACTGCTGACACACAGCATAAATATGAAAAGATATAAGACTTTTTCATTTTTACCCACACCACTCTATTTGCCACAATGAAGAACTTAAGTTCATGACATAATACAATAACAGATTCAACACCAATTGATATCCAAAGAATGGCCTTCCCTCTGAGACAGGTCTACTACATAGGGATACTGTTAGTTCATTACATGATATCATGTACATTTTAAAAAACTCTATAATTCATTATTCGCTAATAAACATTAATAGTAATAAAAACTGTTGACCTACTTTAAATCTAAGCACAGTCTACATGTAAAATGTTGCTGGCAAAGTCAATGACTGATATTTACAACAGCCATGAAAACTTCGTAACTTCCTGCATATACAGTTTCTTACTGTAGTGTTTGTTAATGTCATTTTACCCATAAGAAATATCATACAGAAACTCTTCTATTCCCTGTGCTATGAGGGCTTTAAGGCAAAAAAATAAAGAAAGAAATGTGTTCATTAGTGGGAGGTGAGGCTAAACCATGCAAGTGTATACTGTGTTTCAAAGTGTATGACAGTTTTCATTGCCAGCCCAACTGGGGGTGCAGTCCAGGTTGTAGGGGAAAGGGGTTTCCTGGGCCTGGAGGGTAGTTGGTGAAACTGTTTGGCTGAGGAGGAAAGTTTTCCAAAGCAGACGTGGGGTGAGCCTGAAATAAGATAAAGGCAACAAGTTAATGAATCAGCATATAATCACTTTGCATCTGTAATGACGTAGTATTTGTCTGTACCTGGAGCAGAGCAGAGGGCATAGCTGGGTTGTGGAGGCCCCCAAGGCTAGCTGGAGAGGGAGAGGGAGAGAAGCCCGGAACCCCAGGGAAAGGCAGCAGGCCTGGGAATCCACTGCTCCCTGGAGGCTGGAGACCACTGCTCAATCTGAACCAAACACAGAGCATTACTGCAATTACACCACTTTCATATCATAGTATTAGCTTGTTGTGTTCAGAATGCAAATTTCTATAATGCTGTTTTTATGTATTATAAGATATTACCATTAGTTATCCTAAATAACACAAGACATAAGATGGAAAATTCAGTGTATCATGCAATAAAGACACTCCCAGACATTTTAGAGTATGGAGTGTCAACAAAAGGTAAGACTCATGCTTGCAATACAACAGAGGACTGGTGACTAGTATTTTTCAGTAAACTTGGCAAGGTGACGCCTCTGGGAAAACAGATGCTAAAGTTCAAGTCTGACTTTTCAAGAGGACTTTGCTCACTCCAGTGACTTATAAAACACCCACAGTGGAAAAATCAATAGGTGTAATTCATGATGCTTTCTTCCACACACTTTATTGTGGAAAGTGGATTTGGTTTGTAACAAGACAAAATGTCCTTATGCTTGTAATGTGCCACTATGATAAAGAATAACAATAGGTGCTTTCCCACAGAGTAGTTCTAAGAACTTAATTCTAGGAACTAAATAGTTTTTAGAACTATATAGTTCCCACGGAACCTTCGGGTTTGCATTCTGACAGGGCAGTAGGAACCATGTGATGTGAGCCAATGTGATGCTAACATCCGCCACAGTGATGTATTCTTTAAGCACTAAATTCAACAATCACACAAGGAAGTAGAAGACAGAACTACTATAAACTAGAATAAAGAATGAGGAGGTCACAGCCTTTATGTTCTGTATCGCGGGACAAAGAATCCAATGGCATGTGATACTACAACATATGTTAATGTCATAGCTTTAACCAACATCCTTATTAACCCAAAAACAAAACTGCATCATCAGTCTGTTTATTTATTACTTTCTCTGTATTTTTCCCCCAACACACAGGTGATGCTAATATAATAATAATAAATAATAAAAAAAGGTTCCAGGAACTAAAAAGGTTATAGAAACTACAAAAGGTTCCTTGAGTGGGAAAGTGCCTAATATTGTTCTGAAGGAAATGGTTCACATGAACATACATTCAATTCTGTAGATGAGTCATAATTAAGGTTAAAGTTATTCACTTTAATATTAAACTAAATATTACGATATAAATTAAAAAAAGGGAAAATTATCTTGAACAGAAAATCTGTGAATTCATATCAAACGTACCCAGGCTGGAAGTTGGAGCTGAAAGCAGATGCAAAACCTGGTAAAACTGGTGACGATGATGGAACTCCGACTGCTGCTGCTGCAGCTGCTGCTGCTGCCTGAAGGGGTGCAACTGGTGCCACAGAGGATGGAGTGGGCCCCGCGAGTCCCATGAAAGAAGATAATACAGGACTCCCAGAACCAGGCCCTCCTGAAACCCCCAACCCTGGGAAACCAGCAGGGCTTGGGCCAGGCGGGAGGCCTGGGAATATAGAGGGGGCAGAGGTAAGGCCTAGACCAAAAGGGGAGGCTGCACTTGGGGTGGCGTTTGGAGCAAGGCCTGGGTAGATGGATGTCGGAGGATGTGTAGAAATATTGGAAGTGGGAGGCATTGTTGGCAACGATGAAGGCATGGAAGAAGGAGGAAGTGAGGAAGAAAGTGAAGGGAAAGAGGCCAGGCCAGGATAATGAGAGGGTGCTGGACTGGAAGACAGACCTTGGAGTCCAGTGATGGCAACAGGACTGGGGAGCGAGACTTGAGAAGACCCTGAGGGCTGTGACAGACCCAAAGAACGTGCCAGAGCAGCCTGAGCTGAACCCACCACCAAAGAGCTAACAGAGGGGGTGCCAGAACGAGAGGTGCCTTTGAAAGCAGAGGGCACAGGGCTGTTACTGCCACTGCTACTGCCTCCAGGGTGTCTGTTCAAAGCTGCCCTCTGTTGTTCGACCTGAAGGACTCCTGCCAGCCCCATGGGGGTCTGTACCGAGTGCGATGGGGAGGGTTTGTGACTGAGGCCTGGGGTGGAACAGGCTGGGATTACGGGAGCGGAAGATCCAGGAGTGAGAGATGGTGGTCCTGAGGGAGTGTAACTTCTGATCACTGATCCAGTGGGGTTACCTGATTGCTGGGGTATGCCATGGAAGGTGTGTCCTGACTGGTGCTCCATTGACTGGGGATACACCTTCTGTTGAGTTGAGCCCATGGAATTTGTCTGCGATAAGTGGTCTTGGCTACTGCGAGAGTTAGCAGGAGTGTTTGGTCGGGAAACTGAATGGAAGGGGGAAGAGGAAAAACCTCCACTGTTGGGTACTGGAGTTCCACATGGGGTGCCTGAGGGGGTGTGGGCTTTAATGACAGTAGAAGGTGAAGGTGTGGCATGACCAGTGGGGGTCTGTGGCCCAGCTTTAATGACAGATGGGGATGGTGCAGGGGAGGGAGAGGGCGCATTAGGGTTATGCGAGGGCACCATGCCAGGGAAAACTGGGGTAATGGGAGTTGTTGGAGGCAGCTGATGTGGGGTAGGGGTTGAAGGTGTGGACCCATGAGGGATGAGGAGGGGCCCACTGTTGACTCCAGGTGTTGTGTTTTGTGGATTGCCTGGTTTGGCATAACCTGTGGGACAAAGATGAGAGGTTTTACAAATAGAATCTAAACTGATGTCAACTTGTCAACATTTAGACTCAAATTACTGAACAACAAGCCCAAGTCTTTCTGAAAAGTTGTAATGTGTGTGTGCTGACTGGAAGTGTTATTGTTAATTAAAATAACATGTTTAACTTGTGAACAATGCAGAATGTTAAAACCCAAACAACTATAAGCAGTAAACCACTCACATCTAAAAAGAGAAGAGAACAGAGCAAAAAGGAATAGCCAAGGACTTTACCTGCGTGCAACTTAGTACATATAAATCCAACAATTTTCAACATTGTAATACATATGTCTCCATCTTACCTTTGGGGAAATGTTAAACTGATTTAGTTATTTTCTTACAGACCTCCTTTTGCAGATTCTCTTACTCTTTTTAATGGACTTTAATGGACTACCCACTGCTTTGGTTATATGTTTTTTTGGGTTTATGGCTTCAGATCTCCCCAAAGGCTCTGAAAGCTGTATTTCAATTGTGAAAACTGCTGAGAACATTAATTTATTGAAAGCAATGCATGTTGAATGTCTGAACATTTTCAAGCGTGATTCCAACAGGAAAGAGATTAATATTGACAGAGAAAATCCATTTCCAATTCACACACCCCAAGAGCCGTCTTCACATGTTGATGCCACATATTTCTTCACTGGTTGACCAAAAAAAATATTCAATGCAATACAATCAAACAGCCTGGGATTAAATTACATTTTGGTTCCTTCAGTCTGTTTGTTTTTTACTTCATTCTATAGTAGTCTGACACTCCGTCCACCAAATTCATATATTAGGAGAGGCAAGCATGTCAAAAGTTTGGCTGTACATTTCTCCAACTGCTTGTAATTACACCTTTTACTTCATTAGGCAGACTGTTGTATTGGCTTGCATTAAAATGTATACCTGATTATATTTTTTAGGTCACTCAGTGTACTTCATGAGAAATAAGAAGCACAGTCTTCACCTGATCAAGGCAATGAACTGGAGAAGCGCAGGTAAGCAGCATGCCAGGAAGGTAGGCAGTGAATTTCAGAGTGTCTATTTGTTTGTCACACATTCGGACACACACACACACTCACTTCCTTTGAATCATACCTGCTACTTTGTGGGTACTGTTGTAGGGGGGAGGGGCCACGTTGGCTGTTATAACCCCTCCCATAGAAACAAGGCCTGCGTTGTTGAATGCACCTGAGTAGCAGTTGCAAAAATTAAGTTTCCACCACACATTCATATATGTACCCATTCTTTTACCGCATGTACACCTCAACCAATCCCAGGCAGAATTTAAAAGTGATAATAAAACACACCTAACTGTGTCACTCAGTAAAACCACTTCAAGCATTTTATTTGCCAAATGTCCTAAATCTTTGAACAATTGTGTTAATTTATCCTTAACAGATGTCCAATACCATGATTGATTAATATATGGGGAACTACAAGCATGGTGTAATCACTGTCTCTTACTTGGTGCGATGGTAGCATGAGGTCGACATGGGGGGATTGGGTAGGGCACAGGCCGATGAGGGTTGTAGGTTGATGGAAACTAGAAAACAAGTAGGAAAATTAACAATTAAAAGTCAAAGCCTGGAACCAAGTTTTGAGACTTGCTGTGACTAGATGGTGTAAATGTCATGATCATCATATTTTTATACTGACAAATAAAAACACTAATGAAGGATTTGAATGAACACAAATTACAATGTCAGAACATTTACAGTTCTAAATATATTAGAGAGCATTCAAATATCAAAACATGATGGTCCAACTTTAAAAAATAAATCTAGTTTATATATTTAGTTAGGGAGCCCACTGTGCAGCATTTACAAGAGTCCTTTAGCACATGAATCATAACGTATCATTAGCTTGCATAATCAGGTTCAAGAGGCATGTTTAAGGATTATCAGTGGAAAGGAACATAAATAGTCATGTGAGAGCTTGTCACTCATTCCATAAGTGTTTCTAGGGCACAAGACATAACTTTTTGATAAAGCTTATGGTGTTATCGTGTAAAGCTTATAGATTTTACATCTATACATACAGTATTTTGAAAGCTCATGTCTAAAGTCGATTGATGCATACATCACTAACAACAAGACAGCACATTTAATGGTATTTAATCTGCAAAGTGATTACATTTATTTTTGATGCCAAAATGTGAACTTCAACCAGTTTTTGGTCAATTCTCTTATTTTTTTAGGTATCAAAACGGCCGTCATTTTGAATTTTGGGACAACTTTGAGATGGCCCCAAGTTTGAATCTCTTTCAACAGGCCTTATGGTCAGTAATATACAGGGAAACCTTTGACAGGAAAAAAGGCATACGTTTTTTTCCCACAGCAGACAACTGTCTATGTGAAATTTAAGCTTTTTTTTTTTTTACATTTTTCTTTTTGAGGATATTTTCAGTGGACATATATATGTTTTCATTACTTTTATTTAGTCAACCAGTAAGCATGTCTTTGAAGGATTAGGGCAGAAATTTGCAGAAAACAGCTCATCTTTAATAATTATATTATAGCCTTGTAGATATGGTGAAAAATGCTTGAAAATCACTTATTTTTGGAAAATGGCGGCCATATTGAATTTTGGGGCAAATTTCAGATGGCCCCAAGTTTTAATTTCTTCCAACAGGCCTTCTGGTCAGTAGTCAACAGGAAAATATGTCTACTTTTTTCAAAGCAGATTACTATGTGAAATGTAAGCACTTTTTTATTTTATTTTTTACATTTTTCTTAGTATATTTTGAGTGTACAAATATATATTTTCATTATTTTTGTTTAGTCAACCATTGTAAACATGTCTTTGCAGGAATATGATACAAATTTGCTGAAAACAGCTCGTCTTTAATTATTATAGCCTCGCAAAAAATTCTTAAAAGTCTGCCATTTTAGAAAACGGCAGCTATATTTAATTTTGGGGCAAAATTGAGGTGGCCCAAAGTTTTAATCTCTTCAAATAAGCCTTCTGGTTAGTAATCCATAGCTGAAACTTTGACAGGAAAATAGGCCTATTTTTCCAGCAAATGACCCATTTATTCAGCTCACTGCAACGTAACAATGTCCACCTACAAGACAAAAGCATGAGCATTTTAACCCGAACAAAATGAAGGCTAACACCTTGGATTTTCTTTTAAATTTAACTGCACAACTAAGAAGGGTGACCATATGTCCGGATTCTGTCCGGACTGACGGCTGTCCTTAGGATGAAATGTAAAAAGTGATGACGCATGACAGACGTCCAGACAGTCCAGTTTTAGGGCCGTCTGTCCGGACAAAATCCGGACATATGGTCACCCTACATAAAGTGCAAAAAGTTTAAGGCACGAGCTACCAAGACACACACAACGCTTGTCCACATCGTGTTTGGAAACAAAGAGTGCGTTGTTTGCGCTGCTGCTTATATCACTTAGGTTAGCTAGCAGATGCTACTCATATCACTCAGGTTAGCTAGCAGATGCTGCTCATATCACTCAGGTTAGCTAGCAGATGCTGCACATATCACTCAGGTTAGCTAGCAGATGCTGCTCATATCACTCAGGTTAGCTAGCGGGTGGCTTTTCAGAAGGCCGTGTATGACGCTTGTGTATTTGTTGTATTTTAAATTAAACTTGTATATTGTGCAGGTTACTGTGCGTTTTTTTTTTTTTTTTTTTCATCTAAGGGTGAAGTATTTCCACACATGCGATGTGTGTTTGTCACTCTTTTGTTTTGTCAGACCCACCACCCTGTTTTACCTGCAGCAGTCATGTCTCCTCTGGTTTAGGTCTGACTGGTCTGTGTTTACACGCCGAGGGAGAGAAAGAATAACATGCAACTTGTCGACTCCTCCAAATTTAAGTTGACTTGCGCTACGGGAGTCGGCATGTGGACTAGTTGACATTTCTGTTAATGCCCTTCACTGAATACAACACTGTTCACCATTACACTGAATACAACACCACAGTCTGGTGCCAGCTCGGCTATCCAAAGGGGTAAACCGCAAAACCATGCGGGGATGGGTTAAAAAAATATACCATAAAATCAGGGGTACAGGCACAGGTAGAACTAAAGGACGTGTGGGCGGCTAGTGGGACAGAAAGTGACAAAAGCAGATTAATGGATGAAGCCGTGGACCCATGGTTGAGCCACACGGTCAGTTTGAGTTGAAGGAGCTTCATGTTCGATCATAGATGACATGTCGTTGGCATTCCTGACGCAGAAAGCACAGCGGCATTTCATATTGGTGTTTTGTCTTGACTAGTGATGCACTGATAAGCATTTTTTGGTCAGATCACCAAAAAAATTTATCTGTCGATTGCTGATCACAGGAGCTGCTGTGGTCCTACTTCTCTCCTGCCTCCATCATTACTATTCATTGAGCCACACAGTTGGAAAGGTTGAGGTTTCTATTGTTGGTACCAACAGCTGCAGCAGATGTAGTATATCCACTGTTTATACTTGTACTTGGCATAATAGTTTCAGCAGTAATGAGTAGTTGTAGTAGTTACTGGTAATCTTGTAGTAACAGCACTACTAGTTTTAACAGTTATAGTTCAGTTTGCTGTGCATGCACCTCCATTTTATCTCCCTCCCACACACTCTCTTTCTTTCTCTTCCTTCAACCCCTATTAGTCAAGGCAGATGACCATCCCCCACAAGTGGGTTTGCGCAAAGTTTCTGCCTGTTAACAGGAAGTTTTTCCTTGCCACTATGGCTAAAACTCAGGCATCTCCAAACTATTCCACAAAGGGCCGATGTGGCTGCAGGTTTTTGTTTCAAACAACCAAGAGTACACAGTTTGACCAATCGACTCTGAAGACTAAGATCAGTTGATGAATTGAGTCAAGTCTGGTGTGCTGCTGCTGCTTGGTTGGAACAAAAACCTGCAGCCACACTGGCCCTTTGTGGAATAGTTTGGACATGCCTGAGCTCAGTGTTTGTTTCTGGGGGGTTGTCTGGCTGTCTGTCAATTGTCTTATTAAGAGTCTGGTCTAGATTAGCTCTAATTGTAAAGTGTTACAGAATAACATTTGTTATGATCTGGCGCTATATAAATCAAACTTCATTAATTGATTGGTAAATACTGGTCTAAGTCTTACAGGTTTAAATGGTCCAAGAATTCGAGAGGCAATTCCTTTTCCTTCCATACTGTTTGAAGAATCATCTTTCTTCTCTCCTTCTTTCTTTACTGGAGGGATACCCTGTATTGACACAAAAAAATATATAAAAAAAAATCAGTGATTTTTTTTTTTTTTTACAGCATGTAATGGCAGATTTTTTTTTTTATTTCAACATTAACTAAAATCACAGATTTAATTGCTACCTTTTGAATGACTTGAAAACTAATTATTTTTTCTCAAAAATATATCCCTACAGAACATACTTACAGGGAATGTGCCAGTGACCAGGCTTGGTCTGCCTTTAGGATAGGGATTTCCTGGTATCATACCACAGGATGAGATCATGGCTACAGGAGCCTTGCAGCCAACCTTACACACCTTATCAAAAAATAAGAAGTATTTTGTTAGGCTCTGTATACTTGGTTTAACCTCTTTGAATGTTGGCACAATTGTTAGACTTTATTTCTAGTGAGAGGTAAAGGCACATTTATATTTTATCACAATTGCACAACACATTGTAAAAGATGTATGTATACTTCTTTTACTTATTCACTGATACTAATGATTTGTGCCATTCACTGACTTCAACTAATTATGCAACAACTATGAGGAGACTACAAAGAGAAGGTCTTTTAATATCAAAGACACACACGGATTAACAAAATAGTTTTCTATGAACAGAAGTGACATCATCGGGGTGCATTTGAAACAGCAAACATACCTGCTCCAGTATCCTGCGGGCCCGCTTCTTCTCAGACAAATGGATCCGAAATAAATCTTCCACAGGGCGGTAATTTTGAGCATCTGAAATGTTGCTGTATGTGAACCAGATGCATAAAAGAGTACATTAGTTTGTTTACAAACCCAGTAGACCAAAGTAATATCACAGTTGATGTTTACATTGAATTAAATTTGTAAAATTCACTTACAGTGCTATGTGTTCAAGGACAATCAGTCTGTCCTTTGAGAAGGTGAAGCAATTCAAGATGTTTGCAACTTTGGTTGTAGGGATTGCGACCATTTTCTACAATAGAAATGTAAACAATGTATTGATCATTTATTAACTGTGAGATGTGACAATTATATGTAAATGTTTGGTTACAATGATGTTTCAATTATTTTCTATTTTTGAGCTTTGGTTTATCTTAGTTGTTTTAGGAAGAATACAATTAGTGCTTAAAGTATAAACATTCAAACACGTGTCTCTTACAAGGTGTTACTCACATGCTGCAGAGCTGTTACCGCTTTAATTTGAGGTTCTGCCCAAGAGAAGTACTTCAGTATCTCAATCACCTGCACAATGAAGTTGGACAATTTAAAACCAATGACATAAGAAAAAAAATAACAGTAATAAATAATTTAAAGAATGACCACCTTTTTGGCATATTTTCAAAACAATCTGTAATCTTAACATACCATACCTAACAACAGTCATTTTCAATATCATAATAATCTTTTCTGACAAACAGTAATGTTACATGTTTATTATGGTATTAGTTAGAGTATGTATCTGCGTCGTACTGAGTGGAAACATGGTGTGAAGGTGTAAGTACCTGCTCACTGGAGAAATACCCATGCACCTGCTCTATGGCTTTGATCCGCTGGTCAGTTAGGACGCACTGAAAAATAATATTAATCGATTTTAAAAAGTATTGTAAAAAATAATTGTCATTTTTAAAGTAAACAGATTATTGAAATAATATATCACTTACCTTTTTTATTTCATCTAAGACGATGTCAAATGATTTCTTATCCATGTTGAATAATAGATTCTAACAAAAATTAGCTTTTTGGGAATTAATACAGATTCTGAATTATTTTTTTCAGCGTATTAAAGAAATGAATGTAAAGTTAAACACATTCAGATGTCATGAAGTATCAATATTTGGTACGCACCAAACATTACCTATGTAAATTCATAATGCTGCAAAAGCATTGGTCGATGCAATAATTATTCGCTGTAAACTGTAAGATGAGTAATCAAGCAGCATGGTCTTTTAAATCCTTATATATACAAAACAACTGTTCCGTCCGTGAACAATGACTTCCAAATTCGAAGAGCTGTGCAAGCAATGCAAAACCTGTCTGCACCAGATTCTACCCGCAGCTAACAACAAGCTAGCTAGCTACTGCTATCACAAATCTCAGCACGGTTACAGGTAAAAACACAAGAATATATTAAAAAAATAACTCGCGTATAATTCCCGGCAAGAGTATTTTAAATCATGTGATTGAGGGCCAGAAGAGATTAAAAAACATGGAGTAATAATCGCAAAAGAAGGCGCTGGGTAATGTAGCAGCTAGCTCCCACTGACAGCTGGCGCTAGTCACGTCAACGCAGTGAAGGAGTTTAAAATACTGCCTGTAGAAAAGGACAAAATACGACTAAATATGAACAAATAACATTATTAAAGTATTTGAACGTAATATTTTATTTAATATTTTTAAATTTATACACGAAGTAGCAACTTACTGAGGCAATTTCAACTTTTGTTTTTTCATATTTATGTTTTTCAAAGCAGGCACATTTAGAACAGGTTTTGACAGTGTACAGGAAGTAAACATCAAGTGTTTAGCCTAGCAGGTTGGTGGAGTTTTGTTGCTGTAGAAATGGACCGTTTTTCGTGGTCAAATGGTCTCCTGGAAATAAACGAAACTTTGGTCATCCAACAAAGAGGTGTCAGACTTTATGATGGTGATGACAAGGTATAATTTTCTTATAAATAAAAAGATCAATAGTCGGCAGCACCGCAGTTATACCAGAAAGCCTTCCGAAAAAGTGTAACTTTCAGTTGAACACTAATTTATTTAATATTCCTCTATGTATTCTGGAAGTTCAGCTAGTTTTGAGGTTAAATTTAACCTAAATATAAGCTGACAACAAAACCAAATACGCTACATATGAACTTATAACTCTTCTTTTCTTTCACAGGCTAAACTGGATGTCGGAGTTGTTTTACTGAGCACCCATCGGCTAATGTGGAGGGACGTGAAAAACCATGTCAGTGTGCATTAACAGAATATAATAAAGGACTAACAGGACAACACTTCCACTGACGCTTGTGATAAGTCTGTACATTTCTTGTTATCTGTAGGAGTGCTGCATTTCCATGCCTCTGTCACAGATCATCTTCTTCGAAGAACAGGCTGCGGGCATAGGGAAGAGGTAAATATAGAAGGAACATTAAAATGACAATATTACAGTCAATTCAGACATCACTGACTGGCAATACCAAGAAAAATCCCAAAACATGAAGTGACCTTTTCCATAATATACAATTGCATCTCACACGAGCTAGGTTAGTTTTAATATTAATGCTACAGTTAACTTCAAATATGTTGAGTACTGTATAGGGAGAAACACACCAGGTATACAAAGGCAGTACCTTTTTTACAATGCAAACACTAAGCTAAAAGGTGGAATGTTGTCTTAAACAGAGCGTAAAATCTCTTGAACTAATTTTCTGATATTGTTGTGTATACTTGAAACAGACCTTATTATGTTAATCATAATTAGTATTGTCTCTTATATTTTAGTGCAAAGATAGTTATCCACCTGCACCCACCCCTTGCTAACAAGGAACCAGGTCCCTACCAACACAGCAAGTACTCCTACATCAAGTTATCCTTCAAAGAGCATGGGCAAATTGAGGTAGTCCAAGTTGTATGAATAATTTTAAGACGCATAACCTGTGATGTTACCATGTGGAATCTGGTTTTAATACTTCAGTACTTGATATGAATAATCTAATATTGGAATAAATATGATGTTATGGTCTCATAGTTTTTCAGAAGACTAACAGAAGAAATGACCCAGAAGAGATGGGAGAATACACCAGTTTCACAACCCATCTCCACAGGAATGGGCAGTCAGGTTAGAAGATATTTATCCTCATTCAACTAATATTTCATAATTGATTATCTCAAAGATATTTTTTGGGTTAGAATATTGGAAATGTGTGCAAAGTGTATCAATGACAGAGCTGTAGTTGCATGATCTAAAGTGTCATTGAAAGGTTTAATAAAATGGAGTTTCACTTACTATTTTGTAGGTACTAAAACACTTTATATTGTATCACATTTATCTATTCATGCATACAAACACACAGCAGTGAAACAGTCACTAAGAGCAAGTTGAGGCTCTGTCTTACTGAAGGAAACTTGGGATGTGATTAAAAAACACCCCTGTCAATTTACATATTCTTCCACAAGGTGGCAGTCTTAGTATTATATTAGTATATTAGTGTTTGTTAAAGTAAAGTAAAAATCCTACATTAAGTGAAGCTCTTATGTGTCCTACATTTGTATTTTTTTGTTTGTTTTTGTTGTGTTTTTGATGCATATCCAAATACAGATCCTAATGTATCCGTTCTTTCCCCATTTCCTCTTTCAATACTTTGCACACTTTCTGTAAACTTATGTTTACCTAAGTCTCGCCACACATTCTCGTCTTGTTAGAGGTTCCTAAACTGCATCAATATTTCACTATATGTTTTGCTTTTCTCTGTGTCCATGCAGGCCGGAAGGACACGTGCAGTTGGAATTGTTGGCATTGAAAGGAAGATAGAAGAGAAGAGGAAAGAAACAGACAAAAATATTTCTGAGGTACCATGAAGCTAAAATACTGGAGCTGACATGAACCTAAGATGACAACAGCTGTAGTTATACTGGTCAGGAAACCACTAGGCATTATTTTATTGCTTACTGTATATTCTGCTAACTGTATATTCAGCTTCTTGAAAGGTATGACATTGAACCCTAGTGTTGGGAGTAGATGGGGTAGAAGAATGTTCAACATCAGCCAAAAATAAATGAAGAAAGAAGGCGGGGTGTCTGGAATTTAAAAATTATCCTCAGCTATGAAATGTTGTGGTTTATTTAATTGTTTACATTTTTTGCTGTTTCTCATTTGGTTTCTTTTTTCAGGCCTTTGAGGATCTTAGCAAGTTAATGGTGAAGGTAAAGAATGGCTTCCTTTCTAGTTATAACTATACTAAATAACAACAAAAGCACAATGTTAAGTTAATTTAGTACTGTGTAGTAGAAACTGCTGAATATTTTTTCTGCTTGTAACAGGCCAAAGAGATGGTGGAGGTGTCCAGATCTATAGCTAACAAGATTAAGGACAAGCAGGGGGACATAACAGAGGATGAGGTGAGAACTTGTGTAATTAAAAAAAAAGAAGGTTCTAAACCATATAAAGATCGATTCAATATTTCTAATGGTCACTGCTATTTCACTGCTTTGCAATTTTTAAAGCATGTCACGGTAACATAATGATCATATTTGATTTCCAAAGCATTTACTTTCTATAAATGTTATTCATCTTTTTTTTTATAGACCATCAGGTTTAAATCTTACCTTCTGAGCATGGGTATTGCTAACCCTGTTACCAGGGAAACACATGGCTCAGGTACACATTACCATATGCAGCTGGCTAAGCAACTGGGAGACATGCTACAGGCTCCCCTAGAGGTAGGTTTGAACTTTTGGGAATTAATTATATGATTATGTCAAACAAAACTCTACGCTTGTTGTGACTTTTTATTGCAAAGGTGCAATGTGTAGGAGTTAAAAGGGATCTGTGGGCAGAGATGAATTACAGTGTTTCAAATTAGATTGTAATTAGTGTATACTCATGAAAATAAAAATCCACAATGAGTAAGTGAATGTTGTGTTGCCATGTTTCCACTGTAGTGCAGAAAGGACAAATGCAACAAGTTCTAGTGGCCATGTCTAGTAGCCACCACATGTTTCCTTTTACAATTGGATGGTTGGACTTGTTTAGAATTACTTTACACAATGCACCTTCACATGAGCTTTTGTACAATCTGCCACTCACTGGTGTCTCCCTCAGGAGCGTGGAGGTATGATGGCTCTGACTGAGGTGTACTGTCTCGTCAACCGAGCTAGAGGAATGGAGGTAATGCGCATTTGAAAGTGAATCAAAAGTAACTGAAAAAATGTAAAGATCAAAGTTGAATGTATTCGACTACAACACATCTTTTTTTCTTTTTTTTTTTTTTTAAGAACACATGCTGTAAATGCTATTATCCTGCCATACACTGAGGTTATGTTTTTTCTCCGATTCCACAGTTATTATCTCCAGAAGATTTGCTAAATGCATGCAAGATGTTTGAGTCACTGAAGCTCCCACTGAGGTGAATTTAAGCTGTGTTTGTGTTTAATATGTCACTACTTTCTTGCATATCCATTCACTTGCATGTAGAGCAGCTTATGTTTTTATTGAGGGAATACAGAGCAGAGTTGGCGCCTGCTTCACAGAAGAATCAGCCGGGTCTTCCTGCCTGGCTTCCTGTTGTTGGAATTGGTGTTCAACCTTCCCTTCCCGTCATTTCCTGCCACTTCCAGGGTTTCAAAAGAAACACTAGTCTCTCCGGCTAGCTCATTGGTCCTAGTGCCCCAAGATGTATTTCTTTAGCTAGCTTGCATTATTGTAATTAAAAAAAAAAAAAAAACAGTTCAGCATAAAGCATTTCATCTGACCCAGATGCAAAGACACACAACTACACATCCACTTCCTTCATCTGTCTTGTCCTCTTTGTAGACTTCGTGTGTTTGACAGCGGTGTGATGGTGGTCCAGCTGCAGTCTCACAGCGAAGAGGAAATGATAGCTTCTGCACTGGACAATGTAAGCTGTACCACTACAAACACTGTGCTGAAATAACATGGCCATGCCTTGCACTGACCAAACAACACTGTTATCCTGCCCGGGATGAATATCTTTGGAAAACATTGAGTGATGAATTACCATCAGCATGTGACCTAATTTACTAGTTTGGACCATGTTCCACATCTTATTACTGTGTGTCTTTCCTATTTCCCTACTTATACAGGTGTCAGAGAAGGGTTCATTGACGGCAGAAGAGTTTGCAAAGCTTTTGGGACTTTCTGTTCTTCTGTCAAAAGAAAGGTAAGGTAATCACATCAGTATTGAGCAATGAAACATATCATGTGAGTGGGATTTGAGATATAGTATATTTTCCAATGTGTGTGCTTTGCATTGATGCATGTTTGTTGCCATAGTGTATCCTCTTTCTTAATTCTTTGTCATTCTCATCCTCTTTTTCAGGTTGCTGCTGGCTGAGAAGATGGGTCACTTGTGTAGAGATGATTCTGTTGAAGGATTAAGATTTTACCCAAATCTCTTTTAACCTGGTTAAATGCGTCATTAACAAAAGTTAATGTCTCTCCTAATAGACTGGTGCATCAGAACAATCTTTCCATGTCTGTCTACTGGTTTCACAGCAGCCAAAGTATCTGCTGTATTTTGTCAACACCTCATCTGTCAGGTTGGAAACATCTCAGAAATTGAGACTGCCTTTGCACTAAATCTGGAGGAGATAAATATATCAGTCATGTCAAGAGTGTCCATCAGACTGTCTGTAAATGTAGTGGCTTTTTTCTAGCAAGACAAGACCACGATACTGTAAATAAACTACCTGATCTGCTTTCATTCCTGTTTCCCAGTGTATAAATGATTGAACATACTGACAAATGTCAGAGGTGTTTCATCCCATGTGCCAACTTGTGTTACTGAAACTCAAGAAAAGATTTCATTGTCAGGTTCTGTGAAACTTTTCAGAGAGGTTTCCTTAAGGTTAATGGTATCAATTTACCTCATAGACTTGCACAATGTCATAAAGAATGTAAGAAAAGTAGTGATGAGTGTGCGAAAGATGAGCAAATTGTAAATTATCACCTGGTTTAAGAAGCTACATGTCTATATGCTAAGGATTATTTATTTCTTTTTATCATCTCAGTGTCCCCTCGGGCTTTAAACATGGAATAGCGAGGTTCTTTGTTCACATTGTGAATGCAGCTGAGGGCTAAACGGTGTTTCATCTCAGAAAGTGCTTCCTGTTTTTTGCTGGCTCTGTCCCAATGGAAAATGAAGGTCGCAGAGCTCTGCAGCTGATTAGATTAGCCTGCCATGTGGTTCGCTTATTAGTGGTAGATGGACCCAATTGGTTCAGGAAATCTGTGGAACTGAACCGATGCAGGTCCAATCACAGTAATTAAGATTCATGCACGACATTGAAATTTTGGTGAGCATTTCTACAAAATAGGTCTTGTTCCTGCATGTTGAGATGGACAGAGTTACTCAGTGGTGCTCTTTAATAGAATCTGAATTCTGAATGGTTGCGTGCCATTAGTACAAGTCTCTGCTATATTTGTTTTCTTCAGGGGATTATGAGAGAATAACTTGTCAGTCAACTCACAGAGGGACAGTAATATGATTGTGTGAGATGAATAGTCTTCCAGTTTACGACCTGATTGCAGACTATACAATGCTTTAATTGCTACTCTACATTGTGACAGCCTGTAAAAATGTATAATCTTATTTTGCCTATTTTCCTTTTCTACAATGATTGCATTTTAACAGGAACTTACAACACATTGTGTGATTGTGTTGTAAGTTCCTGTTAAAATGCAATCATTGTACATCCCCTTTCATATCAGTTTATCCCTGTAGTCACTTTCCTCAGGCAATTTTGGAAAATCTCTTTGATGGCCCAGGTGCCTGAGAAAACTGAATCTTTTTCAATAATCCCAATATATAATATGGTCTACTACTTAAACTGCCTGGAGTAACTCATTGATGCAATCCTCAGTTGTTTCCATGCTATACTTTGACCATTAGATTTACCTATTTTTGAAAGTGAACATACTAACACTCTGCTATCCCAATAACCCCAGCTAGATACCCCACCCCCATGATTACATTTTGTTTTTCTTTGACAATAGTGTGACAAATTGGCAGATGTATACGATTTTAAATGGAAAAACAATGGGATGAAGTATTTGCAGGTTGGGGTGTGTAGACAATATGTGGGAATTATATACTCAAAAGATCCACAAATAATATTAGATTTATTACATGTATTATCAGATATATAGGTATACAGTAAAAAAAACAAAAAAAACAAAACGTGTCCCTTTGATTGTATTTCAGATAAAATTTGGTCCCATTCAAATTATCAAATTAGATTAAAATGTACTCCATGGCTAGTGTCCAAATTTCAAATAGTTATATTTAACAGTGTTGCCAGTGATGGCAGCCACAAAAAAACCACAAACGTTTTACCCGACTTGTCCTATCTCTTATCATTGCTGAAACACATTTTTGGTGACTGTGACCTTGACCTTTGACCTACATTCACCAAAAGTTAATTGGATTTATTCTGGACCAGCTCGCACTTTTCTGGTAAATTTCATTGAAATTTGTCAAGTACTTTTTGTATAAAGTTGCTGACAAAGAAAAAACTACACATCTCTCTTTCACCGTGATGTTTTCACATTGTTGAGGCTTTTTAACGCTTTTTTTCCCTCCTGTTCACAATTTATAGAGCTATTTTTACTCCAAATTTAGTTGGAAAAATAACTCTGTGATGTGTCAATATTTATTTCTCTACAGTGTTATTTTCTTCATCGTCGTTGTGCACCCTCTGCTAATATTGAAACAATGCACCATTACAAAGGTCCATAGGGTGGGAATTGTGCAGTGATTTTCTAAAATTTCTTAATGTAGGTCTTAGGGTGGTGATATTGAATTTAGTGTATTCCAGTTACAAATAAAATTTGAAGGGAGATAATTAGCTTTACAAGTTTCATTGACCTCTTTTGAAAGCACAAAGTTCTCTCCATTTGTAATATAATTATTGCTTCACAGTGACAATAAGGTAAGGCATTGTTCTGCCAAAAGGTATTACATTAATAAACAAGTATTCAGAGAATGCCTAACCTCACCCCTATTTTGTACCAACCTCAAGTTTCTATGACAACCCATTCTTGAATTAGAGCCAATAATGTGATTTCTGCTAAATGCAATCTTGACCTTTTGCAATATTGATAATTCCATTATATGTATTTATGCATCATATAATATTAAGATAATATATCCAGTATTTATTAAGTTATAGTGTGATATGTCTATGCTTCACACACAAACAATGTTACACAAGTTAATCTTGCCTCATATCACCTTTGACCTCCAACGATCTCAAAAAATATTGGTCGTAGGTGATAACACCAATTATGAGAATTGTTTAAAGAAAAACAAAAAAAACAGAATTTTGCTTGACTCTTTCCATTCACTCCTATGGTAAGTCTAGCTTGCAAAAAATTTGAATGGGAGTGAATGGAGCGAGTCAAGCTAAATTCTGTTTCCATTTTATAAGGTCTCTGAATTTCACATATGATAGCGGTTAATAAGAAATATTTGATGTAGCATAGGCAGACCACTGGTTTTCGATGGGAAGCAAATGTGACGTTAGGTTTTATGTGGGCTCAGTAAGAGACTACAATGCGCTGTGTATGTGACGTCACACTCGGCTCAGCTGTGGTGTGGAGTCTGTGGTGATGTCACATATGCGACAGGCGTGTAGTCCAAATTATTAAAGGGTTTTACTCACAAATGAATCAGTCATTGGTTAACAGAAGCAGTTGAAATGCACATCAATAATTATCATTTATTATGAGGTATAACATTTGTGTGATTCAGGGCACATGACAAACCAGACACCATTTTAGCATTTTATTTCCCATTGAATACCATTCATTCATTTTCTGATCTCAGGCCCCATGAGCCTCCCGGAAGGGGCAGAGACTTAAATTCCCCATTCAATTTTTTTTTGCAAGATAAATACTCATGGACCAGAAGTAGAAGGGCATGACTTAGCCTCTCCATAGAAAAAGAACAATCAGGAAACAAAAGCTGCCGATTTGAAGCTGACATCGTAGAAGGACAACAACACCCAGAGAAGATATGGACCACAACGATGCAGCAGCTCAGTATATTTCGTACTTACTGTACACTTATTTATTACAAGTATCATACATGTCATACCATGTGTCTGGTCACGTCCTGAAGGGGGCGTGTCCAGGCCAGTTTTAATCCAGCTAAGGTTAGGTGGTATGTGGCATTTTCACCGAAAAATCCAACTTCACTTACTCCAGTTCGATTCAATTATACCCTGACTAAGATGCATTCATGACTTTTAAAAAACTTCAGATGATTTAGTTAGAGCAAGGCAATAATTCAACCCCCCCCCCCAGTACAGGATCTGTATTCAAACAAAGCATCTATTTGGAAATTAATAGCACAGTATGTGGGGGGGTCACTCAGTTACCCTCCATTGTCCCTTTATAAATCCGCCCCTGGTGTGGAGAGGTCTTTACTCTTGGCAATAAAGAATCCCACGGCTGCACTGAGGAATCCCACCTTCCCCAGTATGCACGTCCACGCGTCTTCCACAGCGCGGCGCGCTCCCGTGGCTCGCTCTGCGTCCGTCACACCGATCTGTCACCGACGTGTATCATCCACTGTTATTTCACCGTCGTCGTTACAGTGGGTGATTAGTTGATAAGGTGGAGTGTAAGAATACTGCGCTGAGTTGACAAAAAGGTGAGTACATCAACTTTAATTTTCCAGAGATAGAATGGGATGGATGTGTGAGGAACTTTGGGATTAATGTTCAAATGAATTGAAATGAAACATTTTACATTAGAGAACACCTCAGAAGTTATACATAGATTTGACAGACTTTAATAAGGATGATATAAATAATCATTTAATCCACATTTGCTTTAACTGCTCACAGATTTGAGTCCAAATAGATGATAAAGCATCTTTTCATTTAGTTTTGAATTTATGGTCATGAGTCCACATTATAATCCAATTAGGTATGTTATAAGATCAAGGTCATGTAATGCTACTGGAAAACACAACCAAGTTAAAAGTTTGGATAGACTTCATACAAAATCCAATATTTGATGGCTTAAAATAAAACTAAATCTAATATTTGATGGCATATAAATATATAAATATATATATATATATATATATATATATATATATATATATATATATATATATATATATATATATATATATATATATATATATATATGGAGTGGAAGAGGCCATTGCGTATAAACTAACATGCATACAATAAACTCTATTCAGCACAAATTCAACCAATGCAAACATTTACTGTAAAACAACACCAATTTGGCACTACCTCATGGATATTTGTCATGGGCAAAGACCTCCTGGAGCTACTGCACTTGTGTTGTGACGTCCATTCTGCATACCCATTGTTGTGAAGATGGAAGGAAGAGGAAGACGCCATTGTAAATCCAGAAAATTCACAAAGCAACAGCTTTAGCTTTCCTGTTTTTCATACCTCAGATGAATGTAAGCAGCTCCAGCTCCTCTTATAACATGATAAACCTTCCTCCTTGATAATTTCTTTCTGTCTTAATAACTGTGATTTTTGTTTCTCATTTTCTTTCATTGATTTGCAGAGGTCAGGAATGGCAGAAGAGGAAGGTCATGCATTGTAGCAGAATACAGAGGTACAAACATCGGAATGCCACAGGCTGTCTTACTGTTGCTTTTCCTGCTGGTGCTCATGGGATATGGTGAGTGTCACCAAACCTGTCACCTGAATATACTAACTCTATGACTGAAATAACTTGTTAGACATTGCAGCTTGTGATGCCAACTTCCATGTAAACTTTAATATGATGTAATCTGGTTTTAAGATCTGTACATGACTATGTGTCTGTATTCAAATAGGAAAAAGAAGCTGACAAAAGGTGGGGAGTGGAACTCGGTAATAAAGGCATACTGTTTTCCTCTCTCCACATCTATTTATTTTCAATAGTTTCTTTGTGAGGATGCACTTACTACATATTTATGTTGTCATAGGTGCAGCTACTGTAAGAAGTCAACAACTAACTGCTTCCTTACATTATCTATCTTTATTTCTAGTGTGTTTGAAATAAGTTCTTAATGTTAATGTATGCTGTTTCAGTTGTTTTAATGGATGCACAATGCCTGTGTTATAGAGTCTGAGATTATTTTAGTTTAATGTGAATGAATCATTTGTGGCTGAATGGTCACTGAAATTATACTAACACGTATAATTTAATGTTCAAGTATCACTTTGAACTGAAAAATATCAGTAAATATAATTTATTTGTAATTGAATTGTACGTGGAATTTTGGTGTTGTGAACAATTATGTTGTCAAAAGCTATAGTACACAGCAAGACAGATCCCCCCTCCCTGGAAACAGCTAAAGTAAGGACTTAAATGAGTAAGGAAGTAAGGACTGATATTTTGCTTTTTTAACTGGAATTGTCCATTTTAACACATTTCCCTCTAGTCTACGTGAGCTTTAAATGCCATGCTTGGGTCTGAATTCTTCATTCTTCGACATTATTTCTAAGTAATGTTACCAGAATGGTAGTATTGAGCACTGGCCCTTTAAATGTAAATAAGCCACTTCATGCCCCACCCCCTCCCGATTGTTGACCATGCATCTTTGTTCCATGCAGCTACTTGTTTTCATTAATACAACCAACAACTGAACATTTTAGGTAACCAGCATATTTTCAGTATGGACTACAACCACTGCTGCTGACAAACAGTTATATCGCACTCAGAGAAATGTTCATTGGATGTTTTGACCTTATATGTGCAAATGTTAGGATGTAATTAGTTATAAAAGTAGCAAAAACTAAGCAGGAATTAAAACAGGTTGTAGAAATCCACTTGATTTTTACCAAAATGAATAGAAAAATAGTTTTGCAGCACCTGGAGAGTTCAAATTCAAACTTTTTAAACAATTAGCATCCAACCACACAAATAAATGCAACAAAGACAAATAAAAGTGGGTTTAGCACAATATGGCCCCTTTAAGTCCATGTATAAATGCCAAAGTCTTGCTCAAAATTTAAATAGCTTTCCACAGTTTGCTAAAACTGGTGCATCGGGTTCATCTAATTTATTTTTCAGTACAATACAATGCTTTGCAATACATAAATAATATATTTTTTCTTTGCTATGCATACAAACTGATTGGGCAACCTTGTATTCTAATGTTATGTAAGTGGGGTCTGAGCCTTTACTTTCAGCATCTTAATAATTATCTGGGTGTTGCATATCAGAAAAATTATTTGTATCTTAAGAGTGTTCTATTTTACCCTTCTTTTTTTTTTTAGTAAACTGTGAAATGAACACACAGAGAACTGTTACCACTTTATACATTTTGACATAAATCTTTCTCTCAACTCCTGTGCATCCTTTTTCTGTAGGTTTGGCAGGGCTCAGCATCTGGCCCTCCTTTTACATCGCCCTCAGCAACGCCAGTGTGTTTGTGGACTTCAGTGTGAAACCCAACAACAGTACTATCCTTCAGAGAAGCCTCTCTCTGGTTAACACTGAAACCAACTCCACCCTACTCACCAGGATTCTTTCCAATGACCTATCGACAGGCAGGGTGGAGTTCAACTGTTCTTGTTTCCTCTATGCTGGAACGTTCCGCTTCCTGCTGAGGCAGACTAGCATCACCACTGTTCCTCATATAAATGGGACAAACAACGGTGGTGTGAAGAGCATCACCCAGTGGTGGAGTTCAGAACTGCAAGTGCAATGGCCAACTTTTCATATTGCTGTGGAGAGGGCTGGAAACCACTCTGGGTCCTTCCATGTAAGACAACTGTGATGAATCCGTGTATCATTCGTTTTTCAAAAGAAAAAACAAAAATATGACAACGAAAAAAACCCCCAACTGGTTTCTTCATTATTTGTTTCCAAAACCAACATGAAAAAACTGACACCGAAGCAGTTTTTCAGTTTTCCTTTTTGTGTTTATAATAATAATGACAAAAAACAGATAATGGCCGTTTTCCATTGTATCCAATTTTGACCTGAAACAAGTTGAATAACAAATTATTGATTTTATGTTTGACCCTGTAACGCCTGTTATTATGATTTATTTTATTTTTATTTTTATTCTGTTGTTTGTTTTTTATATTGTGAGCCTGTAAGGTTTTTTTTGGTAAATTTCAAGAAAAAACGTTGAATAACCCGGAAATGACCTTTGACCCGCAGTGACAAAGACGTAAACCTATGTGCTACTATCCTAAGACCTGAAGATATGATGACCGAGAAAATGGGTGTCATATCATAACATAATGATCATCAAGTCTGGTGAACATGTTTCTTTCGGTTGTTAAAATTCATTTCCGGTTTACTAAATTTGCTTCAGGTCAAAATTGGATAAAACGGGAAACGGCCGTTATCTGTTTTTTTTTTCTTGTATTCATTTAAACACAAAAAGAAAAAAAACACACCACTGTCAGCTGTTATCATTTTTGTTTTGTAAATAAACAATGAAGAAACGAGTTGTTTTTTTTCGTTGTCTTATTTTTGGTTTTATTTTGAAAAACGAACGTTCACGGATTGTGATGCCAGACTTTGAACATTCAACTATTTTATTGTGTTGCAGAGTGGTGACAATGTCTTTCTCTTTCTCACCAGGTTGGAATATCTACCAATGAACACTTCCAACCTTGCTCGAGTGGCCTAGATTCTGCTCTCTTTTTAGAGGTTAGCTTCATGGAGTATAACCAGATAGGACGAAACAACATTGACAAGGTCCGAACTCGCACACGACATCCAATCAAACCCCTTCGTTCCCAGACTCTTGAGCTGTCCTGTGCATTTCCCTTCACAGACAGAGATTTCATACGAGTGTCTTTGAAGTCCCCCCATACAGCTCAAGAAGTGAAAAGTTCTGGCCCTCTGTACTTGTCTCGCATCTTCTCTTATAAACTATCCGTGGAAAATGCTAATGCTTACAGGAGTGGGTGTGAAGGGACAATGACTGTTAAACTTACAACTCCACCGTGTGCTCATATAAATGGAAAAGTATTACTCTATAAGGATACTGGGGTTGGAAGGGCTGTAGCTGTTTCTACTGGGATGGCGACAGGAGGAACAGTGATGGGGTTTGGATCAGAGGAAGCCTCTTCTCCTCCACTGGCATTCAACTGGCTGACTCAGGGAGAAAATGAGACAGAATTTAACTGTTCTGTATTTTACCCTGGAAGGAATAAATATTGCTTTCGGTTTGTTTTCAACTTCAGTCGCTCCCCAAGTCCAGCACAGACTTGTTTGGTTGTTCACAGGAGTTCAGGTGAGGTTTATCAGACAGAAATAACAACCTTTAATAACTTGAAAGGGTATTTGTATAGTTTTATTATTATTATTATTATTATTATTATTATTATTATTATTATTATTATTATTATTCCTCTCAATCAGCAGTCTCAGAAAAGCAAAAATGAATAAATGATCTGTTACATTTTCTGCAAACGCCTTATATCCAGACCCAGCAATATATTTTTGTCCTCTGTAGGGAATAAAAGTTTCACACTTTTACTTAGAAATACAGTACAATGGGTATAAATAAATAAATACAAATAATTTTGAAAACTGTTGCATATGGTTCTTTCAATCAGAACAATTGTATAATGTAAAAAAATAAAAACTTTCACTTTCCTGGGTTTCAGGAGGATATGACCCCAGGTTATAAAATAGCCATAACAAAATGCAACACTATAGTGTCACCTACATTGCACATTCTCTACCTTGGCATCAAGTTTCATGACTATCTGCTGTTAGAGTCGTTTTTGCATCATTCTGCTGACAGAAAAAAACTGTCATTCACAGAGAGTTACATTACCAAGATAATTATTGTTTTTCATCTATTCTTCACACACAGATAAGCCATTCAGAACAAATAGCAATGTTTAATTTATGAATAGAGGTAAGGCTATTTCCCAGATTACTGGAAATCAATTTCAAGTGTCTCAGTTATTGTGACAATGACGAAAATCTGCAAGTGTGACATTCTCATATTTCACTAAATTGACCTTTCTACATTATTCCTGTGGCTGTGTCATAGTGGACACGGTGGCTATTTATCTATTTGAAGAATACAGCCTTAACTGGCTGATGTCATATGATCTGAATGCTGTGTATGTTTCTGTTCTGCGCAGAAAGGTCTGATTTGTTATGCTACTGTGTTATCTGTGTCAAGTGATCAGAACTACATGCAATCTCTTGTTTTGCCTTTGGCATTTTCACTGCAACAGTTGCATATTATAATGTAGCTATGAAGGAAGTAGCAAACAATTAGGACAAGTCAGGAAGAAATGATACTCATGTTTTTTCCTTGAATCTGTGTGTTGTTTATACCTTTCTCCCCCTCTTTGCAGAATCATGGGGTCCATGGCAGCCTTGGAGTTTGTGCAGTGTGAGTTGTGGAGAAGGCGTGAGAGAGAGAATCCGTGAGTGTTTGCTGCCCTCGGGTGTAGGAGGGCTGCAGTGCACTGGCATGGTCAAAGAACAGTCCCTCTGTTCACTGGAGGACTGTGTCGGTCAGTTGATTTGCCCTGTTGTATTTTTCATTTTCATTTATATTCACTGTGCATTTCCCTTCTGTAGTCCTATGTGAATACTGTACTAGGTACTGTTAGTTCAAACTCTTTCAAAGTAAACTTCATTTTCAACACTAATCTATTTCCATGCATAGTTATAACCATTTAAAATGTGGTCTAAATGTGTAACTTGATTTTTTTTTCCTGAGCCTTGTAACCATAATTAGTTCAAAAAGCACATTTAAAAATATTGCTACTTCTTTTACTGTTTCCTTAAATGAGTTTACATTTTTAGAAAAATGCTGTTTATGTGTAGACATGACTGGTTTTAGTAAATAAAAAAATAACTGTATCAATGAAGGAAGTAGGAATTCATTAATGTTAAGTATTCATCAAATGGAAAAATGGGGGTTTATTATTATTGATAATAATAATAATAATAATAATAATAATAATAATAATAATAATAATAATAATAATAATAATAATAATAATAATAATAATAATAACAGGAATAAACACTGGATTGCAGTATAAATTCATGGAAATGTTTTCTAAAAAAAAAGGAATTACTAGTCTTCTTAGATTCTAATAAATCAGTAAATGACATTAAACTACTCACTTCTGTTATGTTTTATGTGAGTGACAAGAACCAAAGTAATAGGAAAATAACTACATGAAATAAATCAACATTCCATTCATTAGCATCATTTAGTAATGAGAACATTTTAATGGTTTCCAAAAGAAATTGTGCTGTTAAAATAAATGTTAAAAAAAAAAAGTGGAATGGTTCCACTTCTATTCTTATTTCCTTCTTCACCTAACCTACACTTGACTGTTTTGCACTTATAGTATTTTTCTTTATTACCAAACAAAGCAATTTTTAATCTTTTGTTTTTTTCCATTTACTGAAATTTAATTTGTCTGTAGTAGCAAAACTATTGGTTAAATTCATACCAACTCGGGGTTATAGATTCCCAGTGACCCAGAATAGATCTGATTGCATTTTGGGAACAGTAGGTCAAAGTAATATTTTTTTTCTCCCCATTTCACATGTCTACAAATCAGAAATTGTATTTAAATTTACTTCAAACTTGGCTCATATATAGATACAATTGATATTCTGACATCAGCACAACCACTTTCATAATGACATTACCTGGATTGATGCCATAATAAAGTACAATACATGCGAGGGGTGAGGTTTGTTGTACCTGGCAACACTGGTTTATGCCTTTTTTTTTTCAGGATTTGTTTTCTACACTAGTTTTAAATAACTTTATTGTTTCTTCGCCAGAGTCACCTGCTCCTTCTCCTTCCCTTCCACCTGTACAAGTGAGTGCTGCACCCTTGGGTGGTAACGTGGTAGTCGTGGCTGGCATTTCCCTTTGCCTGGCTGTGATCTTGGCTACAGTCATTATAACAGTGTGGAGAAAGTTTTGTCAGGCTCCACCATGCAGCTCTGTTCGTAGAGGCTCCATGCATTCCCCCGGTGGGAGGAAGTTATCTGATGAAGCCTCCATTTGTGGGAATAGCCTCCAGAGACCCAGTTTGTCTGACAGCCATGCTGCACCTGGAGGCCCGGGTATGAAAGACAGGACTCCCCTGGGTAGTCAGCCTCTTACACAGACCATGGTTATACCACTATCTCAAGACCCAGAAAGGCTGTCTCCCACTGGTCAGAAGATGCTTCCTCCCATATTTGGGTTTGTATTTAACTTTCGTCAGACATAGAAAGCCGTTTTCACACCCACTTGGTCATTAACTCATCCTTTTAATATTCTCTAGGTACCGTTTGGCTCAGCAACAATTAAAGGAAATGAAGAAGAAGGGCTTAAAGGAAGCAACACAGCTCTACCATGTGTCTTCAAGCCCAGTCCATGACACCTTGGTAGAGACATCAGTTTCTCCTACCCATTCACCTACTTCCTCACCTACTGGATTTACTCATTCTGCACTTACGTTCGGTCTCCAAGATGACCCCAACTACAACCATTTTCACATAGCCACTCCTTTGCCTGAGCTCCCATCGCCAGCTTCTATGACCACACCAGACAGACTGACTCCCAGAGGGGAGATGTTCTTGGGTCCACCTGTTTCCCACCACACAAGTAGAGGTAGTACAAAGTGGCGTGACCGCACCGCAGACTGGGTGGAGATGGTAGAGAGGAGTGGGTTGGCAAGTCTCAGACCAGGAGGAGGAGTTACAGGAGGTGAAAACGCCTACCACAGGAATGCAAATTTCCGCCGGACCTCAAGTTTTAATGACACCAAACCTCAGCTTTCAACTTCTGCACTCTCAAGACAGTTCAGAGAACGGAGCATGACCCAGGTGATACAGCTCAGATGTTGAATTAGAATCAGATTACTTCAGAAAACATACATACAAGATGCACTAAAAAAACACATAGTTAACCTCTTACCATTCCAGGGTGATTTTGCTTAAAACATCAGAAAAATACCAGTCCAAATTAAAGTAACAGCTGTTCTTTAACCCTTTGGAGTACAGATAAAATAATGGGCTGTTTGTCCAAACCCTGTAGTTTGGACTAAACACTCACTTTTGACAGGTAAAAAGCTGTAGACATTTCTTTCTTTCTTTTTTTTTTTTTGTGAAAACAAGGGTGTATAAAGCTGCATTTGGTAGGTATGGACTGAAACACACCATTTATTAACAGACCAATGTCTTGGCATTTTACAGTTCAAAGTTCAGAACTTTTTTTTTTTTTAAATTAAAAAAAAAAAATCGAAAATGGCTGCATTTGGAAATGTCTAGAAAAAATGTATGACTCTTGAATGCTTCAAACATGCATATTTTACCCAAAATTGATGAAAACAAATATTTCACATAAAATTACCATTGTCAATGGTAAAATAAAGACCAAACTGGTATTCAGGTCCAAAAACCCCATTGTTATATATCCTGGTGTTGAGCAGATCACTGTCTGTCTATCTGTCACCACTGATTCTAAATGTGTTGGAAAATTGAGTGATGACTGACAGTCTTCAAAAGCAAAATTTCTCACATTTACTTTTTCTGGAAAACCACTTTTGTGTATGTGATGTTGCTGTTGCACTTCAGAATGGTTTATATATTTGGTGTGTGACAAGTGGAGGTGCGTTAATTGTCATCTACATCCCAGGCTGGTAAGAAACCCACCTGAATTAAAATTAACTTTAACTAAACTAATGGAGAGGCTAAGTCACACCCTTCTACTTCCGGTCCATGGGTGCTTGGCTCGCAAAAAAAATATTGAATGGGAGTGAATGGAGCGAGTCAAGCTAAATTCTGATTCCTTTGACAAGTGCTCTGAAATTCACATATGATAGGTTAACAAGAAATATTAGACCACCCATTTATGATGGGAAGCAAACGTGAGCTTAGTAAGAGACGACAATGTGCCATATATGTGACGTCACACTCCGCTCAGCTGTGGTGTGGAGTCTGGTGACGTCACATGCACGCCAGGCATGTAGTCCAAATTATTAACGAGTTTTACTCACAAATGAATCAGTCGTTGGTTAACAGAAGCAGTTGAAATGCACATCAATAATTGTCATTTATTATGAGGTACAACAGGTGTGTGATTCAGGACACATGACAAACCAGATACGATTTTAGCATTTTATTTCCCATTTAATATCATTCATTCATTTTCCGATCTCAGGCCCCATGAGCCTCCCGGAAAGGGCGGAGGCTTAAGCTGTGAATAGTTTAGATCCTTCCATGGGTAAATACTTAAGTGGTTAATAATGTTTCAGTTGGAACAAGTTATTTAATCTAACTGATGCAGTAGGTGTCCTCTCATTTCTGTAATGTTTAACAGACTGGAAATGACCAGGAGTGATCAGGGTCATCAGGCTTGTGAGAGAAACTTCAGGGACCATGAGATATAATTTTCACACAAAAATTTGCCTTCAAAAAAAGTCCAGACTCTAATTTGGGATGATGAGTTGATGCAGCCATCTGATCATCAACATCAATAATCAAAGATTAATGCAATTACGGATGGAAAAAAATACAATAAACCTTATTGTGACAATACATAAGCACTATGTGACAAGAAAACGTCAAAGTAAATGTCTCCTATGATCACTGGTGGTGCAGTCAAATACAGGTGCAACTTCTTTTTTTTTTCTTTTTTTTTTTTGACAGGCAGTGTATTTGTACTGGTCAAGGTTTATTGAAGCCTTTTATGCCGTGTAACACAGACCATGTATTATCCTTACAGGTGGGATCTCGTACCCTCCCCGAAGGCAGCTGTTGGACCAAAGGAGGAAGGGATAGGCAGCAGTGTCCTCCTTTTGCAGAGACTGTGGCATCAGAATGGGTGAAATCCAGATCCCAACGAAATGACCAAAAGAAGCCATGGACAGAAACACCTGCTTCTTATCAAAACAGTGAAATCAGACATACAGGCACCAACACAAACATGAGCTCACCATCTGAAAGAAATCATAAAGCTAACCTAAATGTTGCATTGGTAAGAGACAGACAGAGTGAAACACAAAGACAGGGAGTATCAGGGATCGGGGGTCCGGCCTTGGGGCCTGCCATTCCTACACACGCTGGGAATCACTTGAATCTGGGTCGGGCAGAACGGGCTGAGCAGAACTGGAACCGTCGTGGCCCATCTCCTATCCAGAGAAATATCCTAGCCCGGAAATTAAAGGAGGCTCAGTCCAGCTCTGGGGTTAAGGGTCGTCAGCGGAGCTCCACCTTTAGTGTGTCCTCATTGGAGCAGAGGAAAAACCGCTGCCACTCTTTGCCCATGTCTGGAGACTGTAGCAGCAGCGGTGGTGGTGGTGGTTCTCCTTACAGGCTGAGTGAAGCAGAGCAGAAGATGCTGGACCTAGATCTATCCTCAGCAGGAGAAGGAGTAGAGTAGATCACAAAGGCGTATGACATTGTAACAATGACTACACTTACAGAGTTCCTACACATCCTGGAAAACCTGGAAAATGACTGACCAATTTTCCAGTAATGGAAAATATATGGGGAAGAAAAAGGTCAAATGTCCTGGAAACAGTTAAAGTTATCCTGGAAAATGATCTCACCTCCCACTGCCTTGTGACCTTGTGTGCCTAAACTGAGATGAAAGAAAGGAAAATGTTTTTCAGTGATTTATTGAAAATATACAAATATGTTTACAGGAAATAGACTCCAGTTTGTCAGGCTAATGAAGTGCTACGCTGTAATCTGTGGGTGTGTTTGCATTCTTCTGTGATACATTTGTCCTAATTATTTTTCATAGATAAATTATAGTCACAGACTGCAGTTCAAATGTCTGAGCAATAAACAGAAGCTATCTAAGTAAATGCATGTTACAACTGTATAAAATAACATTTACAAAGAATGGGGGAGTGGGGGGTGGAGTGGTGTATGATGTGATAACTTGTCTCTGTAGAGGCTGAAAATGTCCTGGAAAATAATTTGAGGGACACAGTGGGACTTATTCTCTAACTCCTCAACCATCAAAAATATTTAAGTTTATTCTATTTGAGAAGATGTTTTATACTTCTTCTTTTTTTTTCTTTTTTTTTTTTACAGTATTTTTTAAAGTTTTGTTTGGCATTGTAATTAAACTTTCCTGTATTTTTGTTTAGTTCACATAGTGTTTACAGTATCAACTCCTGGTGAGGTAGTAGCAGTAAATCATACAGTCATGGAAAAAATGATTAGACCATCAAAAGTAATCAAAAACAGTGTTTAAGCTATCAAGTCCTATCTCCTGTGTGGATCATGTGACCAAAACAGACATAAGAATGCCTAATAGCATTGTTTTTGTCTGTAAAATATCATAGATATTGATGTAAGGAGTGAAGTAATTTGGGTTATTATCAAAAAAACATTGAAAATGGATAGATATCAGCTCTAAAATTTAAATATTATAACCTTTTTTCTTGTTATCATTACATTTGTACATACAAGTGTACTGTTAGTTGTACCAGGCATAAAAAAGAACAAGAAATTAAATGGAACAATGGTAGTCTAATCATTTTTCCATGACAGTATTTCATATGGTTTCTCACTGTTATCTGAAAACACTTTTACACACTGATTCCTGTCAAAAACAGTTTTCTGCTGGCAAATAGTTGTTTTATTTCTGCATTTGACTAAAGTCCAAGAAGGGTTATTTTTAATATACCTGCAGAACTTTAAACAAACAAGAAAAAATATCTTGTTTACTTAAGATAAATGATGTGCACATGATAAAAGGTTTATTTTTAATTTTTTTAAATCATGCTGTGAATTCTAAATGTTGTGATGCATTATGAACTGTTTGAATTTGTGATTTAGTTTACTGTGTATGGACATTTTGAATGTGTATTGAAATACTACTACCTTCTTTTACTGCATTTCCCAAGAGATTTCAGCAAAGTGCACAATTTATAACAGAACTCTGTAGCTGTGACTTTATTTAACCCATGAAGACCCAGTGCTAGTTTTGTGGTAGTTGTTCAACTCAGTTTTGTCTATAGTAAACATTTCTTATGTGATTTATGACTATTGCCCTCCTTACTTTGTGTTTTCTCAGTGGAAATCATCCACACTCAACGATCATGTTCCTTCAGTTCATGTAAACTCCGATTAAAGTTAAGATTTATTATATCAGAAGTAATTTTTGATAGGATTAGTGTATTAGTAAATATCTCAAGTTGCTGTTTGGTTCTTCATGGGTTAAGGTTCAGTATAAACATCAGTGAGGCATTGTGGATTAACATGCTATTCAGTTTATTGTTTGATTAATACCATACACTTACCAGACAACAACAAATAATTGGGAATTAGAAGATACTGTATTTTTAATGATTATTGATGAAGCAAAGGGAGGCATTAAAATACAAAGAGCTTAAACAAATCGTCACTCTGCTTATTTTTGTCACATAAAATCAACAAGAGCTTTGGCTTTGTTACATTTCTCCAGCTCCACTGCCCATGGCATCCAAGAAAAGCAATGGTCGCACCTTCATAGTAGTGTGTCTGAGGGAATACCACAGCCCCTTCCAGGTCCCCCACACCACACCATTATCAGATTCGCCTGAATACATCCCATTGCGGTAGAACTTTCCATTCAGGTTGGCAGCATGACATCTGCAGATAGCGGGTTAGAGAACAATATTAAATATGTGAAGTCAATATTTATTTAGCCAGTTAAAGTGATAAGATTATCTGACCTCTGGCTATTTCATAGTATTTTATATTTGCTAACTGTCATGTGGGATATTGCTTTTGCTGGGGAAAAAAAAAAATGTTTTACAATACTTTGCAGGACCTGATGTTGCTATCATTTCTAAGGTCAGACGAGATTGGACGTGTTCAGGGTGGTATAGATATGGTACTGCTATAATTTCTCATGAAAAATGGTCTATTTAGCTTAAATTACATTTCATTTGACTTGATACGTTACTTAGTTTTATTTAGATAAATAATCATAAACATTTTTCTTAAGAAACAGATCTAGCTTCATACCAGAAGACAAGTTTAATAATGATCAACCAAACTCACCAGCAGGGGGTGATACTACAGAGGGAAATATTCCCTATTACACTAAGTTAGGTACATTTGAACCAAAACTAAACATGTGCACTCAGTTAAAAACTAAAAGTACATTTGGTCACCTAATCAAGAATTAAACACGGTGAGGTATTTGTTCTCATTGTAGGTAAAAACATATGTGATGTTGTCATTGTCATACCTGAGTTTGACCTTGGTTTGAATTAGGGCTGGGTGCATTGATCTACTGTAAATATCAATAGTATCAATACCAAGGTCAGTGTCAGTACTGGATTGATACTGACTGACTAAAATAAGTCAGTCAGAGCAATGATTGACTTATTTTATTATTTTTAGACCGTTAAATTATTTTATATCATGGTTAGGTAATAACTAAAGATGTGTATTTTCCTATTTTCCTATCTTTGTTCTTTGTCATATCATATTCTTATTCTTATTCTTATTCTTATTCTTATTCTTATTCTTATTCTTATTCTTATTCTTATTCTTATTCTTATTTTTATTCTTATTCTTATTCTTATTCTTATTCTTATTCTTATTCTTATTCTTATTCTTATTCTTATTCTTATTCTTATTCTTATTCTTATTCTTATTCTTATTCTTATTTAGATGGTACAGTGCAAATTAACAAACATCTTTACACATTCCATTTAAGTATAAACATGTAAATATGCTGGAGTAAGCATCAGTGAACATTTTCATATGCAGTCTCCACTTACTAATAAACTAACTAAAGGTAAAATCATAAAATTATTCAATGATCATAACATTTCAAGTAAAGTGTTGGTATCTATATCGATATTAGCATCGGTATCAGTGATACTAGCCATGTATTTACTTGGTATTGGATAGATACCAAAATTCCAAAATTTCTATTCAAATGTTTAATTTGAATAGAAACATTTGGGTGAAATGAAAGGTATTAATCGGGATTACAACACATTACCACCACCTACTGTTGGGAAGTGTACATAAGCAGGGCTCAGCTTCATAAAAAATAAATTAAAAAAAATAAAGGACAGGATTAATTTCTAAACATTATTGTTTGCTCAGAACTCACTGAAAACGGGTTTAACTCACCAGTCAAAAATCACTGATCTAAGGAGAAGATACCAGCTAACATTGGGTCATCAGTTCTAAAGAGACATTTATTTATTTACTTACTTACTTATTTATTTATTTATTTAACTTCAGTCTGTCCAGGAGACTAAGCAGTGCTGCTAACTCCAAATGGGTAATGGATACTCCTTCAGGGGTCTTATGTAGGACATGTACATTGCAGTCTTCCTGGTAAGACTTGAAACATAGGACGTCCAGGTGAATGTATTAGTGATAATCACTCCATGAAGACCGATGGACATGGTAGATTTTATATTCGGGTCTTTGTTCATGAAGAAAAGAGGAGGATGTGTCTACTTTTGCTTTCTGCTCCTGCTGCTGGTGAGTTTGAGTTGTACCAATGATTGTATCACTGTGAAGTATTCAACAAGTAAAACAAGCACCACACAGGAAAAAACATCTAACTCACAAATGTGTTGCCAGGCATAACAAACCCCGCCCCTTCACAAACTGTTTAGGTCTTACTGGACATCCCTCTATCTCAAAACATGAGACTATGTGTTTGAGTTTTCAAGAGTCATAATGCTATTTTGGAGCCTACATGTAGGTTCTTATCTCTCAACAATAGCAACTTAGTACTTATAACCAATTTTTTTTTTGGAGTTATGACCATTTAAAATCATGTCATCTTGATTTTAACCTTTCAAGGTCAAAGATCATGATGTCATTTTGAAGCCCATGCTAGGTTTCCTGTCTGTCAATAGTAGTAACTAAGTCTTTATCTCCACTTGTTTTTCTGTTATAGTCTATTTTAGTTTTTTAGGTATGGACTGAGTGACCCCCCAAATTTTTGGGTCAACAAGTCAAAAAATATATACAAAAATGCAGAATTAAAAGATGAGAATTGTGGTGCTCATTGGAAGATGAATAGTTCAAAGGTTATATACAAATTTTGATTTTGACCTCCACTGTGATGTTGACCTTTGACCTAGAGTCTTCAAATTTGTCTTTAAAGGTTGTTCAAGATCAAAGGTCATGATAGTATTTTGGAGCCTAGTATATGTAGCTTCCTATCTGTCAATAATAGAAACTGAGTACTTATCGCCACTCTGTTTGGAGTTATGGTCATTTAAAATCATGTGACCTTGATTTTCGACTCCTGAGTCTTCAAAGTTGTCCTTCAAGGTTCTGATGTCAATGCACATCAACAGTGAGAGCAAAAAGAAGCTATGTACAAAACTGAGTATACAGGAATGAAAACGACATTCCTGATTGGTCCTATCTCAAATCATTGTGAAAACATATTTTTGCTGATCTTTCCCATTGACCTTTGACCTACATTCACCAATATATGGGTGGAACGGGGATAAAAAATAATACATTTGTCTACATAAAAAGCACTAAATACATAAAGTTAGAGGACATGTTACCTGTTAAACCACCAGCCTGCCTTATTCTCCTGGGCACAGCTGCCCTGAATGTAGCGGTCATTGTCCTGTCAATCATTAGTATCATCATGATTATTATCATATACTATAGATCACCATGTCAGAGATGTGTCTATCATCTATGGTGTAAAAAAAGAAAAAGAAAAGAGGAGTCACCTGATCTCTGGTGCTAAACTGCATTCCACTGAGACAAGATGACCACTGCTCCACCTTTCCCCCTCCACCGGTCAGAGCGTCTCCTGCTTTCCCACTGTACATGCCATACTGAAGACGATACTTATCCTGAATCAGATATTACAGAAAGTACAGTGATACACGAATCACATTATTCCTAAGACATATCAAAGCTCCATCAGAATGTTTTTTTTTCCCCCTCACAGATTCATCAGTGATCCTGAAGTTTTCATAAAAGGCATGACTTTTCTGTCCATCCCAGTCCATTAGATCGATCTTTACCAGGTTTCTACCTTCGAGATAAAAAAAAAATAAAAAAAAATAAACCAACAAATTACAATTCGATGAGACTATTTCAGAAGCAAAACCATTAAAAAGTCAATATCAAAAGACTTAATTCTACATCTAAAGCTGGGTTTTAGAATACAATTCAAAAATTTTGATATTTTCAGAGTTTGTTTATGATGACCTTCAGAAAGTAGAGAATACATATGCTCATTTCCCAACCAAAACTCATCATTCCACAGTTTGAAGTCACCAAAGCCATCTCTGTAGTCCACCCAGTCTCTGAAATTACAGTTAAATAGAGCTTTCACCTTATTAGGACACCTAAAACTTTCTCAATGCCCAGCTTCTATTCCTTGTTTTGCTCTTATACCTGTTAAAGTCCACCTTTCCATGACGACGCTTCTGGAATACTGTCCATCCACCTCCATCTTCCATGTCACAGTAAACCAAAAATGGCTCCTGCTGTAAGTTGGGTCTGATCCGGTAAAAACCACTTGGACGTTTAAGTCTGTCAAACAGCTCGGAACAGTCTAGAAAGATATTGGAAATTCATTATTAAATCTAAGTTTTACTAGTGACCATGTATTTTAATATTATTTTCTGTTTTTCCCTTTTCAGATTTTCAATTGACTGACCAAGGAGAAGATCTCAAAAGCTCTGAATAAATTCAAAGGTTATTATAGCAGAGCAGATTTTTTTTCTATTAAGTGATGCTTTCAGTGAATGATGCCATTAACTGTACATAAAGTGTCTACAACAGGGCCGGTTCTGGTCAATTTGGTGTCCTAGGCGAACACCCCTCTTTCCTTTTTGTGGAATTAGAAATTAACATCGATAAACATAGTGTCCTACAGCTGAGTACCCATGAATAATCAATGTCAATGTTGAGTTTAATGCTTTATTTACTAATATTTTCCACACTATAAGCATTGGATTCTAAGGCGCATTAAGTGATGCTAAACAGACACAATAACTCTCAACCTTGTTTAGTTGTAACATGGAACAAAACACACTCTTATTCTGCTAAATCAAACTTTAAAAGAGTCCAAATTCTGAGATTAAAAAGTCAAAATTATGTGATAAAAAGTTTTCCTCTATGTCATATCCTATTTAGATGTTCATGGAAACTCACAGTTAATTCAAAGCGTATCATATCAAAACAGAAAAAAGATGAAGTAAAAGTGAGTTTTGTAGGAAAAATATCATTAACTGAATATGAATGAATTATCTCAAATCCATTGTCATTCATCAATTTTCATAGGTTTCACTGGTGATGTTGTAGAAGATGACAGTGTTTCCATAGTAACTACAGTATGGAGCCTCTGAACATACAAATGGGTCATATACTGCATCAATTATTTACATGTATTGATAGGATTAATGGATCAACAGGTGTTACATAGTTTAGATCAATAGTTTTGGCCAGTAGTGGTGATTTGGGTCTTTATGGGTTCAATAATACAACCTTTTTTTTTACCTTTGTCATGGACCAATAAACTCCCTGCTGGTGGGAGTGAATACATATGTGTCACATCTGAGATGTCTGATGTCCCATTGTCTGTTTGTGGTTTTTGGTCCTGATTAGACAGAGTAGATTGGAATGGTTGGAAATACTTGTGCCTTTTCAAGTATTCAACACGCCAAGCTCCGATCACAAGTTGGTTTTCCAGCTTCTTTATGTTGCGCTTGAGAGCTGCCAACTCTGTTCCGCATGACTCTGTTTCCTAAAATGTCCAAAATCCAAATTATATAAACAATTCTGCCATCATCTTTTGATATAATACTGGTAACTTGTCTGTCTGGTAAATACAATTTATTCATCTTACCCTCATTACCTTTCTATAAATGGCAGAGGTGTCTATAATTTGGTTTAACCTGAATCTTAGAGTCAAATAAAAACACTGTGAATTCATTAAAAAAAGATGCATAACATTACTTACTGACATCTGGGTCATGTCAAAGCACACCAGAGATATCAACAGCAACACTGCCATGAGTCTTAACAAGACGCCCCTTGCTCCAATATCAACCTGTCATGTACAACGCATATAATTTACATATTACATATTCTGCATTAATGAATAAACTCCTGTGCAGGATATTTGAGCCTCAAAAATACATGCGCCACAAACCTACCTTCATTTCCCAACTTCAGGTTCAATCTGCTTTTCTTCAAACATGTGTCAGTGTTATTTATAGCTGGGGTTGGTTCTGCATGGTCCACATTAAGTCAAAAGAACAATCCAACCATGCCAACAGTGCCAGACACTGAGACAGAGTCAGGTTTTTTTTTTTTTTGTTCTTTTCCCCTCACCATCATGCATAATAGTATGTAGGAAATACAAACCCAGAACACTCCATTCCATACATACCAGAAAAACTGCTATTGAAACAACATTAAAACAAACACGTTTTATTTTAATTCAGTCAGCAACTATGTGTGTCTATGTCTACTTAAGAACTGTGGTTCCCAAATGGGACCTAAAATGAATTGTGTTTGTCAGGGTAAGTTTTATAGCAATATTATTACGAATGACTTCAATTTCTTCATAAAAGTGGAAGAAAAGTGCTCACTGGAAGATAAAAGTATTAGCCTCAACGGTAAAATATGCAACAAGATTTAAAAAAATATAAAAGACACAATAGGCCTTAAATGACTCTTTCATTTGATACAAAAGGACCCTACAAAAACAAACAAATAACAAAATGAGATCTAGAGGAATTCATTTAGTATTTAGAGGAGACACTGATGTATTTATTTTTCTATTTATTTAATATTGCATTGAAAAAAAATGGAACCACTGCTGGTAGCGTTATGTTGTTGTTGTTTTTTTAATCAACAAAACAACACAGATCAAACCCATCCTCTGCTTTCAGCCATTTCTGTCACTGAAACATCCATCAAACCATGAAAAAATACATACTGTCTTGTTATTGTCCTGTGTTCCAGTTGTCATAAACCATCTCAACTAACAATAATATGCATGATTGTTTGTTTTACCTACATTTTATTTATTCATCTTTTCAGTCACTCACTAGTTAGTTGAATATAATGAAGGATTCCTATTTTTCTTTGTAAACAGATGTTTTGCTGTTTTTACAGCATTACTTTGCTGGAAAGTAACAAAGTAAAAGTACTTTGTTACTGTACTTAAGTAGATTTTTGTAGGTATCTGTACTTAACCTGCAACTTTTTACTTTTACTCCCTACATTTTTCTATAAATATCTGTACTTTATATTCTGTACATTCTCAAAATAGACTCGTTACATTTTCAAACTAAACAGATATGACAGTATAAAAAATAAGTCACTTCAGAGGGAAAATCAGTGGAGAAGAGAAACTGTGACTTTATATATTATAGTTATATGACTATTATCTCAGAATTTTGACTTTTTAGCTCATAATTTTGACTTTTTATTTCACAATTTTTGTATATTATCCCACAATTTTGACTTTTTCTCTTAAAATTATGCATTTTTTAAAAAAAACATCTAATTTGTAATTTTTTTTCCACATCTCATGATTACTTTTTTTTTTTTTTTTAATTTCAACTGCCCCCCCTTTTTTTCCCTAATTTCCCTGTCCATACCCACAAAACTGAGTACATTCACCATATCAAACACAATTTCAACACAGTAACAGACTATTAAATGCTTTATTTTAGATACTTTACATTTTTTCCTGGTTAAATAAGTATTAATGCTTTTATGGGGGAAAAAAATTTCGTTTTACTTTTGTACTTTTTTACTTTTACTTAAGTAGAAGAATTGAATCAGTACGTCTATTTTTTTATTTTTTCACACCAGTAGCTGTACTTGTACTTAACCCTTGTGTGGTGTTTGGGTCTGTGGGACCCGTTTTCATTTTTTATTAAAAGAAAAAATATAGAGTTAATTAATTTTTCAAACTGAGAATCACTGACTTTGGCTCATTTTTTGTGAAGAATATATATCACAATACATATTTAATGACCACACACCCTACACCCCCCCTACACATTTCTATTATATATAAGATGTTCGGGTCCACTGGACCTGGGGCTAATAGAAGTGTGGAAATGGATGTTCTGTGTACCACACAGCAGGTCTAGACAGGAGGAGGACAGAGTATTGGTAAACAGAACATCAAGGGGTCAAATGTGTAGAAAATGAGAGCAGACAGTGTTGACAAACAATGTTGCAACATTGTATGTGAACTGCAGGTGCAGAATTTGACCTTCTGTATTGCGGGAATCTTTATTTTCTCACACTATATGCTACAAACTGGAGGCAGGACACTATAATTATAGCTTTGCCAGTGTGGTTTCTTATCACAACCGATCAAGATGGCCAAAAGGTACTCTGTGCAGAGGGCCCTGGAATTGATTTTGGAAGAGAGACAAATTTTTGATGATGATGTAGAGCAGGCATTTCCAAACTATTCCACAAAGGGCCAGTGTGGCTGCAGGTTTTTGCTCCAACCAACCAAGAGTCCACAGTTTAACCAATTGACTCTGAAGACTGAGATCAGTTGATTAATTGAGTCCAGTCTGGAGTGCTGCTGCTTGGATGGAACAAAAACCTGCAGCCACAGTGGCCCTTTGTGGAATAGTTTGGAGATGCCTGATGTAGAGGGAGAGGATTCAGAAGAAGAGGTTTCCGAATTTGAGGATCACATTTCTGAAAATTCAGAGTCTGACAGTGACTCTGAAGAAGATGATGAGATTGAGCATCAGCCAGTTCCAAAACAAAGACGAGTCACAGGACCAGGCCATCAGCATGGAGCAAGTGAGGAAATATGGATGTCAAAAAAATTCTGAAATTGAATGGTCTTCTCACCCAAGAAAAGAGCCACCCCGCAAAACTACCAATGTGATAAGGATGCAACCAGGGCCAACATGGATGGCAGTTACTCACACACAGGACATCAAGTCTTCTTTTGAGCTTTTCATCCCAGATTCCATCCAGGAAATGATTCTTGACTGCACTAATTTAGAAGGAAGATGCTTTTTTGGAGAGAGGTGGAAGGAAATGGACCAAACCCAATTACATGCTTACTTTGGAGTTCTCATCCTTGCTGAAGTTTTCAGGTCCAAAGGAGAATCCACAGAATCCCTGTGGGATGCAGAAACTGGAAGAGGCCATGCGTTCAATGGAGCTGATGTGTTGTCTTGACAGATATGTTTACTCTGTGTTCATGTGGTCAGCTTGTGTTGTGTACCCCAATGGGTTAAATTTCAAGTTCAAAGAAATAAAAGTCAGTAGTTTTGAAAAACCTTGCTTCACTTTTTTCCACTCATATCTTGATTTTAATCGATTTTCTTTATTATGTTTTAAATATTAAGTTATAAATGTGACCTAAAAATGGTAAAGGGCAAATATTAACCATTTATATTGTTTATACTGCTTGTAATTGGGATAAGGTAAACATCTGTTCAGTATTTTAACATAAAAGTGTTTGATTGTTAGGTATTAAAAGCCACAAAATGCAACGGGTCCATCAGACCCACAAACACTGACTGAGTAACAACAATATGAACATTACACAAGGGTTAAGTACAGAATGTGAGTACTTTGAACACCTCTGAAGAAATAGTATTAAACAATAATTTATTCCAACTTTATGGACAACAGTGTATATGACAAACACAGAATGGCTCCCTCTTGTGTTCGATATTGATATTGCAGTTCTATGGCAATTAAAATAAACGTTCCCTCTTTTTTTTTTTCTTTCTACGTACTTTCAAGCAGTGTTCATTCGCTCATTTATACATAATTATTACATTTTTGGTTAAGTTTACAGCTTTTTTTTTAAACCCTTACTCTCCAGTCTGTGAATGCACCTTAGAATTAAAAGCAGCTGTTTTAGAGGGAGGAGGACATGAGGCACATCCCAGAACTGCAGCCTCCTCCTACAGGCCTACTTTTCCAGCTATTCTGGTAACTTTCTTTTGCATTACACAGGAAGGTTATCAATGGTGTGACAGTGGGCTGTGGAGGAAAGATGAGTAAACTGTAGCAAGGAAACGAGCTGAGCTTTTTCTTTCTTTCTTTTTTTTTTTTTTTTTTTCTTTTTTTTAAACTGAAGTCCAGGAAGTTCGAAACCGCTACGTTTGCAAAACTAGTCAAGAGTAAGTGGATGGAAAAGGAGAAAAAAAAAATATACCCGGTTAACCTTTGAACCATATTCCTTTGTCCTCAGAAGAAGAAATCACAAGACAGACGCTCGTATAATTTCACGAATGACAAACCTAACGGTGAGCTGGAGCTGCGAGTTTGGCTGTTGGTGGTGGGTTGTTTTTTTTTGTTTTGTTTTTTTTTTGCAGTAGATCTAAGTAAAACAGAAGGAAATACTGTGCTAAAGAGGGAGAATACAAGCTGGAGGAGCTGTTTGTGTGGGTGCATATACTATGTGTGCATTTTTTTTTGGGGGGGGGGGGTAGTAACTTCACTTTTGTGTCATTTCTCTGAGTTGTTTTGCATCATGCTCTAAAACCTGCTTTTAATACCAGATAAATAATAAAAGTATGTGTTTCATATAGAAATTGGTTATATGTATTTTGTGTTTTTGTCTTATTTTATTCTGTCTTGCATTGCAGTAATTGTATCAGGACGTGAGAAGTTGATATGTCTCTTTTTGCACACTTTTTTTTTTTCATTTTGCAGAGCTTTAAAGTTCAGGAGAAACAGAGAAGACAGACATTTGCATTATGTCCTCTGTCATTTTCCATCCAGGATCAGATTCAGGTGTGAACGGGTAAGAGAAAGTTTGATCTTTAGCTCTTCATGCAGAGGTGGGAAGTAATTAAGTAAAAGTACTTTATTTCTGTACTTAAGTAGACTTTTTAGGTCTACACTTTACTTCAGGATTTTTTTTCCTGGCAACTTTTTAGTTTTAGTCCCTATATATTTGCATAAATATCAGTACTTGATACTCCTTACATTGTCAGAATAGACTTTCCAATGTGTTCCAGTGTTAAAAATAAGTGGTTTTCAGAGGAAAAATCAGTGGAGAGAAATTGACTTTCTATTATGACTTTTAACTCATGACTGTACGTTTTTAGTTCATAATTTCAACTCTTTTTTTCATAATTGTGCATTTCTTATCTCATATCTATGACTATATCTCATCATTTTGACTTTTCATCTCACAATTTTGAGTTTTAATCTCATAATTATGCATTTTTTAATATCACATCAGCTTTTATGTCATAATGATGGTTTCATCTAAATTGTGGATTTTTTTTCAAATTTTTTTCCTACATTTTCTGTACCCACAAAACTGAGTAAGTGTGACCTGATCAAACACTTTTTCTGCACAGTAAGTCACTTTTAAAAGGGTTTATCTTTTGGATATTTTTGAAACTTTACTGTTTCTCCTCTGTTAAATAAGTATTATTTCATCCATGGCATAGACATGCAGTTTTACTTTTATTATAATTAAGAAGTTTAGCTTTTTTTTTTTTTTTTTTTACTTTAGTAAAGGAGTTGAATCGGTACTTCTACTTTTACCAGAGTATTTTTTCACACAAGTAGCTATACTTCTACTTAAGTACAGAATGTGAGTACTTTGAACACCTCTGCTTTCATGCATACTACTCACTACAGTGGACAGCTATTTTCTTGTATATTCATGAGTTCTGTTGTTTTAGTTGCATATCATCCAACACAGTAAACCCTTATGCATCATTCCACATGTTGTATTTCATGTCGTTAATGTAACGAAGCTGTTCTTTTTAAACCTGAGGTGCAGTGACATGTTTTAGTGCAAATCTTTTTTTTTTTTCTCATATTTTAAATGTGGGGAAAATGGCATTAAAATGTTCCACTTTATGGTATTGGGTTTTAAATAAATGTTTCATTGCTTTAAAAATGAAATGGATGGTGTTCAGCTGAGTGAACATAAAAAGAAAAAAACTAGAGGAATATAAAAAAAAACATCTTGACTATAGTTATCATGATTTATGCATGAAAGTAATAATAAGGATCATAGTCTGAGATCTTGAGGTCTTTTTTTTTTCTTTCTGCCTGTCTGTTAGGAACATTGCAAAGATGGAAGATGCCAAAGTGGAGATTGATGATGGAAAGGAGGCGAGTGTTTATCCTGACACAATGTACCAGTACGTCCTACAGCCCATTTTATGTGTTTAAAACATGTCATTCTCAAGCACTTTCATCATGAGTGTCACCTGTTTACTTGTTTTGCAGCAATATTCAGAAGAAGATCTCTCCTTTTGTCATGTCTTTTGGATTTCGGTGAGTGTCTATCATGGTTAAATAATATGATTTCTTCATGTTGTCTTAAGTTTGTCTTTCTCCTCAGAGTGTTTGGAGTGGTCCTCATCATAGTGGACATTATTTTGGTGATTGTGGACCTTTCACTGCCACAAAGGAGCAGAGATGTTGGAAATGCATTGGAGGCAGTTTCTCTCATTATTTCATTCTTCTTCCTTATCGATGTCCTCCTGCGAGTCTATGTGGAAGGGTGAGTAGAAGATGCATTTAACTGAGTTCAGTCACTCCCACTTGGTCACAAATCATCATCCAGTCAGTAAATACTTTTGTAAAAGGCCACCGTGTCCACTGCTCCTGCTAACAGAAAGGATTACAGAGATTTCTTGCCGCGTATTACAGGCTGGACTTGATATTGTTAAGTAGTTCCTTTTGTTCAATTCATCACTGCTGTCTTGTGAAAGTGTGAGTGAGAGTTGTTGAAAGGAATGATGCAAACATCACTGAAGATTCCTGTGTCAGCAGAAACAAAGGCTGTCCTTCTGATTAGCAGTTAAACCGGAAGGCATAAAGAGGAAGCTGGACAGGAAATATATGCCATACTACAGCCTGTCCATGGCTAATGCAGTCATCTGTAGTACCACTGCACTAACTACAATTTAGTTTTTGAGCAATAATAATAAATAATCCTGCAGTGGGATCTCAAAATGTAAATATGCTTTCTATTCACTTACTACCCATTCCCAAATCACCACCAAAATCTAGTCATTTCCAGACCCCCCCCGCCACAAATTACCAACCTACCCTGAAAATTTCAACAAAATCCATCCATAAGTTTTTGAGTTATCATGTAAACAAACAAACAAACAAACATCCAAACCAACCAACCAACCAACGCCAACAAAAACATAACCTCCTTGGTGGAGGTAATAAAGACCCAGTGCTGCTTTTGTGGCCAAATTAATTTTTCTTTCGATTCAAACTATTCTTATGCGATTTATCACCATTTATTATATTATCTTCATGTTTTTACTTTTTAAATGAAAATCAGGTATTTTCCTATATTTGATTTACAGATTGTGTAGTTTAATCATCATTGTGATATTATATGTGGGGGTTATTATATCAAAAACTGAAGAAAAAACTAAAGAAATGTGACTTAAATGACAGTAACTGAATGTAAAAACAAACTTCTTCAACAACTGTCATTTATTGCAGGACATGGGTTTTATTGGTGAATGGTTATAAATTTTTTCCACATTCACTATAGAGCCTCTGAACATCTAAAAGGGTGATTATCTGGTGTTCATGAAAAGATGAATTGTTTTACATCAATTATTTTCATGTATTGATGACATTAATGGATCAACAGGTGTTAAACATTTTAGATCAGTAGATTGTTTGGGTCTTTATTAATATATTAACTGTTCTCTGTTGTGTTTAACAGCTTTAAAGTGTACTTCAGCTCTAAGCTGAACGTCCTCGATGCATGTGTTGTTGTTGTCACACTGGTGGTTACAATGATCTACACCTTCAGTGACCTGTCAGGAAACAAACTCATTCCCAGGTATGTCGTTTTACCCCTTTTCCAACCAGTAAAATTTTTCAGTGTGGATGTGATTTTTTTTTTTTTTTTTTGCATTGAGTCCATGTTCCTGTCATTTGTTTCTCACCAGGGTGGTGACATTCCTGCGTTCTTTGAGGATAATTATCCTTGTGAGAGTTTTCAGATTGGCAGCACAAAAGAAAGAACTGGAAAAGGTCACGAGGAGGATGGTAAGGATGCACCATTAAAGAGTAAAAAAAAAAAAAACCCAAAACAAACCCATAATTATTTAGTCAGTAGGATATTCACACTAGGGTTGCACCTACAATTAGAAAAACACTGACATTGTGACTTTTTTTTTTCTTCTTATAACATGTGATGTATTTTGCAATATGAAAAAATACTTGGGAGGATATAATTCCTGGGTGGTGTCGACGTAAATGGTCAAACTAATTATTATCTGTATTTCCTCTTGTCATGGCAATAGCACTGTTGACACAGAACACATGTTTCAGTATCTTCCTTGTAGCAAAAATAATTCCAAACACTGACATTGCTTTTCTTTTTGGCTCCAAGTCTTTTTCTCCTGTTTGTTGCTTGTTTTTTTTTTTTTTTTAATATTGTTACCAGTGACTCACTCTAAACAGATTAAGGCAGATTGTGAATGGTGGATCACTGTGCACACTGTGAGTCAGTTACCCTTGAAACTAGATGAGAACACATTGACTTAATTTGGCTCCTACATTCTACAAAAGGATCTGCAATGTAACTATTGAGCACACTTGCATCATGATGGCGATGCTCAAACAATATTCTGTGCAATTCACTCTTTAATTCACACTTCCAGGCTTCCAGAATGACTGGAACATGTTAGATGGGTATGAAATCAGAGAATGTTTCCTCATCTCTTTTTTTCTTTTGTAGGTTTCTGAAAATAAGCGGCGCTATCAGAAGGATGGATTTGACCTGGACCTTACATATGTTACAGGTAGGAACCACTTATATAATATGTGCATGTCATTAAGTCCATCTAAAAAAAAAAAAACCCCTATCATTTATTAATGTGTTTATCTTTACAAACCTGCAGAGCGTATTATTGCCATGTCTTTCCCCTCCTCTGGGAAACAGTCCTTCTATAGGAATCCAATTAGGGTAAGAAATGAATCTCCTGGGTTTACCCTCATGCATGAATCCTTTTCTATAAATCTGGTCAGATTATGTAGTTTGCGGTTCGATAAGAAACACTGCCTTCATAAAATAGACAAACTTAAAGTATATACTGTAGCTCTTCATGTTCTTTGGTCTCTTTGTTTCCTCTGTGCAGGAGGTGGCGAGGTTCTTAGACACTAAACATGAAGGTCACTATAAAGTTTACAACCTGTGCAGTAAGAAAACACTTCCTCTTATTACATTGACTACAAATATTCACGGTTTCCCAACATAAACATTTCTAATGTATATGAGTTCTTTGTTTTCCAGGTGAGAAAGGCTATGATCCTCAGTTCTTTCACTACAGGGTGGAGCGAGTGTTTATAGATGACCACAATGTTCCTTCCTTGGAGTGAGTAACAGTTATTTAAGCCAGTGTTTAATGCTTCATTCATGTATGTATTTGAAAATGTATTTATTGGGAATCAGACTTGAATACTACAGATATAAATTATGCAAAAATACAATGCATTGAGTACTGTTTGGCTCGAAGTATTGGCGTCAGGACCCCATGTGCAGTCACTTAGATTCTGAAATGTCTAGTAATTAAAAACATTAAAAATTTACCGTTAAAAAAAATAAATATCTGGTGAGTAGAGAGAGGTGGTCACAATCCATCAAAGACATGACAAACTGTGAAGCACTTTATATTCAGATAAAAATAAAATGTTCAGTTCTTTTTCAAATAAACAAGTAGTCCACAGGCCCAGGCACAACAAACTCCGCCACTTGCTCACATTTTATCTCTTATCATTGCGAAAACATATTTTTGGTGACTGTGACCTTGACCTTTGACCTACATTCACCAAAATTTAACGGGGTCTATTCTGGACGAACTTGCACCTTTCCTGAAAAGTTAATGGGAATTGGTCCAGTAGTTTTAGTGTAAACCTGCTGACAAACAAACAAATGGACTCAAACGCAATACTTTTCTCCCCTTTTGGGATGTGGGGTAACGGTGATGGCAAATAAATAAATAAGTAAAAATGCAATAGGGTGATGTCGATACAAGAGGAGAACAAACAAACAAGTATTTGCCCAACATAGTGGGTTCTGATAATGAATGAATGGTAAATCTTAAGTAATGTTGCCATAAACGTGTTGGTTGTATTGTATTTAAATGCCCAACTTGCAAACAAAGTCTACTCGGTTTCAATCTGACAATTTATACTGAAATTATTAACCAGTTATTGCTAACTTTGCGGCACCTGATGAGAAATGACTCCGTAAGGTGGTAATTAAGGTGTTGGAGTAACTAAATACATTCTTTTAAATTCTTGGAGTTACACATTTTTACCAGTTTGGCTGTGAAATGGCTTTTGAATTATGTTGTAAATGGTCTTAAACGGGTCATAAATGTAACTTGTAGGAACCCTGATTATGGTTGATCAGTGTAAAATCCCACTGTCTTGCAGGGACATGCTGAAATACACCGCAAATGTAAGGGAGTGGATGTCTGCAGATCCAAAGAACATCATTGCTATTCACTGTAAAGGAGGGAAAGGTGATGGCAAAGAAATTGAGTTGTTTTACATCCATTTAGGGCAGGGGTGTCAAACTGCAGTCCTCGGGGGGGCCGGTGTCCTGCATGTTTTAGATGTTTCCCTCTTCCATTACACCTGGAGGCCATTGCATCATTATCAGTCTGATGAGGAGCTGATTATTAACTCTTTATGTGTCAGGGATGATGTGGTTTAAATATTCAGAAAAATTCAACTGTTTTTCTTTTAGTTTTGTGCATGGAAAAGGTGACAAAAAGCAAGAGTTTTTATTTTATTTAAACATTTTTAAAGGCAAAATTAAAATTGCTGGGACCAAATTTCAATACAAATTTTTTTTTAATTTATTTATTTATTTTTAAAGTTTATTTTAGTCATATATTCACTTCAAAGCAGCAAAAAGAGAGAGAATAATACAGAATTTGACTGAAAAAGGCTCAGGCAGAAGCAAAGATAATTAAGTAATAAGTAATTTTCCACATTATTTGTCATTTTGTAAATATTAGTTTTTGTTGCTCATTTTGTTTATTTTTCTGCATTTTATTTTTTTAAATGTAGTATTTTTCTTTGATTTGTGTCTTACTTTGCTCATGTTACAATTATTTTCTTAGTTCTCAAGAATTAAAGGGTTAAACTGAATCACATGGAAGAGGGAAATATCTAAGACATGCAGGACACTGGCCCTCGAGGACTGGAGTTTGACACCTATGATTTAGGGGAATTGTTTACGTCAAACTGTGCGACATATATAACAACTTTGTCGTCTTCATTTTGGATATTCCACAGGACGCACAGGTACTATGGTGTGCACTTGGCTGATTGACAGTGACCAGTTTGAGAATGCACAAGTACGTCTCTCTTCTTTTACGTTTATGAAACGACTAACTAATGTGTTAACCTACCTTCCTCATGTTTATGTTGTGCTTTTCTACCAGGAAAGTCTGGATTATTTTGGAGAGAGGAGGACAGACAAGACTCACAGCTCTAAATTCCAAGGAGTAGAGACGCCCTCGCAGGTAAAAATGAGCCTGTTTAACACTAAAATATTTATTTAATAATTCTGTTTAAAACTGGACATAGTTACAGTTATACTTTGACACCACTTGCTTTCCTTAAGTATAAGAGATCTGCTGTGATACTGCAAAATGGTGAAATTGGTGAAAATGTCAAAATCAAGAATTTACCTCTTTTTTTTGTATCAGTATTTCCTTGTTGCATTGGCCAATATGTTCTTTTTTCCCTGCTATGATTTACTGACAAGCAAAGGAAAAAGAAGAGAAAATGGGATAGAAAACTAAAAAAAGAGAGAAAAGGGGGAAAAGACAAAAGGAAAAAAGAGGGCAGTGAAAACTATAGAGAAAAAAAGGAAAACTAAAAAGAGAAAAGTGGGAAAACAAAATAAGAGGAAAAAAGAAGAGAATCAAGGAAACAAAAAAGGAGACATTAGGATAACTCACAATTTTTATTTTCTAATTATAATCAAAGATGCTTTCTGACATTTCTTATTATTTGGCCTGTATAAGTCATCAGTTAAAGCTGATGGGGGGGGGGTGTATCTGTATCAGTATCTGTATCAGCCCCAGAAAATCCATTCTGATCAATTACTAATTTTTAATCCCAGTACTGTTTAAAAAAACAGTTACGAGATGACTTCTGGCATTTGTACAGTATAATTTCTTCCTCCATAGTCCATATGTAATTTTTAATGGTTCAAACATTTCATCTTAACGATAGGGTAGGAGATCTTAGAAAGCTATATTTTGAAAGTATCCACACCCACGCCTCTTCGTTAGCCCACCCCTCAAAACCACGGCTTATAAAAAAATATGAACATGCTGCTGTCTGGAGCGGCTGCTGGAGATTCACGAGTCTCGATAACAAAACAATAATCAACATTTATCAGTTTGTGTCACATGAAGCTTAGCTCACAAAAGGTTTAGAAGCATGAAATAAACACCGTGGGAAAACTAATGGATAAGAACAATAGTTTATGGTGTTACAGCAGCAGTTTACACAGTGTTGGTAACTTAGCAAAACCTGCTGGAACATTGTGTTTGTTACAGTGGTTTGTGTGTTATGAACTATAGAGCAGGTACGTGGGTTATTATGAGATCATGAAGACCAAGTTCAACCGACAGCTGCCTCCGTCAAAAAGTCTGAAGATCAAGAGCATACGCATCCACTCAATAGCAGGTAAATCCAGGAAAAAAAACCTCTTAGAAATCTGTCAGGTTGTGTATCCATTTGTCCTGATGATACTTTTGTTGTTGTTTTTTTTTTGTATAAAGGTGTGGGCAAAGGTGATGGCAGTGATCTGAGGGTGAAGATAATAGTACGGAAGGAGCTGGTCTTTCACTGTGTATGTGCCAAGCAGGAGAACTGCAGTGTAAGTCAGACTTAGTCCACCAGGGTGGTCAAATATATGGCATGTGGACCAAAACAGGCCTGACAAAAGGGTCCAATCCAGCTCCTGGAATGAATTTGGATACCCCCCCCCCAAAAAAAAAACAAAAAACAAACTACAACTTGAGACCTGTTTATGGCATTATACTGAAAAAAACATTCTTTGTTTTCTTTTCTGTCCATTTTAGTCTCATGATGCACACAGGAGTTAATACTTGATTGAAAAAATCATTGTTTTTGATGACTTATGATGATCAAATCTTATTCCACAACTGTATAAATAACAACTCTAAAATCTTGTCATTGTTTTAGTGTAAAAACAAAAAAGAAGACTACATTAAAGTGTTTACATTTACACACTATATTTTCACAAAAAATGTGAATAACCTGAACAAATATGAACAATTTTAAGTTAATTCAGTGTAATTTTAATAAAATTCTTGTTTCTGTTTTGTGCCTTTTTGTAGCTCCACTGTGATCTGTAGAATTAAATGCTCATAAACTGAGGTGTAATGGTGTTAAAAAAACATTTTTTTAAAGAAATTTCAGAATGTTCAGGTAATTCACATTTCTTAAAGGATTGTTTTCAAATATAAAGATTTTGATGTAATTTTACTATTTTTCACTGTTGAAAATAGAGAAGTTTGGAGTGGATTATTTTTATGTTTTTTTTTTTTTTACTGTTCTGACCCAGTTGAGCTCATACTGGGCTGAATTTGGACCCTTTAATTAAAATGAGTTTAACATCCCTGAATCACACATGCTCATCAAATCTTACATAATGCAGTTACCTGATCTTCTTGGTTGTTTTTAGGTATTTCCAGATGTGGGCAGTAATGCAACAGTCATCAGTCTACAAAATGGGCCTGTAGTGGATGGAGATGTGAAAGTCATGTTTGAGTCAAGCGCTGTGAGTTAATAGAAAAGCTCAGTCACATTTTAACATTACAATGATTTGAATTGTTTTGTACATAGGTTTTTTTTTTTCTTCCTTAAAGGGTCTGCCCAAAGGATATGAAGACGTACCATTCTATTTCTGGTTCAACACCTCTTTCGTAGAGAACAACAAGTATGTTTGTGTTAATTTCTTTAATAAATGCTTTCTCTGTTTCCTTGAATAAGATACAGTTGTGGAAAAAATTTTCAACACCCCATGCATTTGTGGGATATTGCATTAACAACCATTCTTAGGTTATTGAAATCTGCCATTAATTATTATATTCTGCACATGCTCTGTTCTTTCGAGGTCAAAACTGGATGTTTCAGCAGAAAAACATGCAGGATATAAAATGCTGAAACTTGTCAATTTTTTTCTTCTCATAAATAATTTGCATCTGTTTATCTGATGTCTTTTGAAACACGGGAAATATTTTTCTGTAAATATTTCATAATGTTGGAAACCATAAGTTTAAGGGTGTGTAAAAACTGGTTTTCTACTACTGTATTTGTCCAACATCCTTCCCTAGTTTTGAACAAGAAACGCTGAAAAATAACTGCAGTTGTAGAGATGCTCTGAACCATTCATCACTGTTACTATGGAGACCAAGTCATGACCTTCTACTTCCGGACCATGGGTGCTTAGTTCGCAAAAACAAATTGAATGGGAGTGAATGGAGCGAGTCAAGCGAAATTCTGATTTAGTTTTACAAGTGCTCTGAAATTCACATATGATAGCAGTTAATGAGAAATATTTGATGTGGCATAGACAGACCACCTGTTTTTGATGGGAAGCAAATGTGATGTGGGGTTAGTAAGAGACAATACATCGTGCATGTGACGTCACACTCCACTCAGTTGTGGTTTGGAATCTGTGGTGACGTTCCACGTGTAGTCCAAATTATTAACAGGTTTTACTCACCAATGAATCAGCCATTGGTTAACAGAAGCACCTGAAAGGCACATCAATAATTATCAGGTACAACATGTATGCGATTCAGAGCATATGACAAACCACATACGATTGTAACATTTTATTTCCCATTGAATACCATTCATTAATTTTCTGATCTCAGAACCCATGAGCCTCCTGGAAGGGGCGGAGACTTAAGGTCAGAATGGGTGATTCGTAGTAATAATGATAAAGTTACTGTGGTAAACTGGTACAACCACTGGTTAAGATGGCTTAAAATATTTCAGTAAATTAGATGAATATGTGGTTTACTCAAGAATTGTGTTCATATTTGTCTGTTTTTCTACACAGGTTGTTTCTTCCCAGAGAAGAGCTCGACAACCCACACAAAGCCAAGACCTGGAACCTATACAAGGAAGACTTTGGTGTCACAATGTTTTTTGCAGATCCCTAATAAAAGCCCTTTAGAAAGAGGAGGTTGTTCTTCAGATGCAAGAAGTCTGTTTTCAAAATGACTGCAAATGAACAGCTAAAACATGTATACATTTAGACCTTTCAGATATTACCATTTACTGCACAGTGAGCATGACATTAAAATTAAAGATATTATAAATGACAGCATGTTGCATGAACTCATATGGGAAAACAAGATGCAGAATATGTGCCAAGATCTCCCAAAAAGTTTAGATAATTTATATTGGATTAAAATCTTGCAGTATAATTTTTAATCTTATAAGAGAAGATCTAGTTTGTGGACAGAGGACACACACAAGGCAAAACTGTATACCAGGATGAAGGAACTACAAACATTTCTGGAAATTAAAACAGATTTTTGTGAATATAGCCATTTTTTCTTGATGCATCATTGTAGTTGTGGCTGCTACTGTTTGCTGCAGGAGAGTGTTTTGACTTGGCCAAAGTAGAAACCACAATACAGGATGTTGCATGAAAAACCAAAAGCTCATAAAGCCTACAAGACCTCACAGTACTGGGGTAAACTCATTTTTAGAAGCAGCTATGTTCTAATTTACTGCTCAACTGCACTGAGAATTCATCATCACTTATACTAGAGTACATTGTGATTAAATTCACCACTTTTTGTAAAAAGTTACTTGAATGTTGACAAAGGTATTAATGTGATTTCATATTTACCATTACTTTAAAAGATAATCAAGCAATAAATAAGTTGACAAATCTCACCAAAGCAGTTGTTTCCAATACCTTTTTTCTTCACAGTGAACACAAAATTACTTGACAAATGTTTCCATATTTTATTTATAACTTATACATCATTAAATTATTGCTCAATTACAAGTTGCATTACTTGTCACAATTAATACTAGATGGATAACGAGCTGAAGACTCTCATCTTTGTCAAATTTGGATCTATTGAACACATTCCCTGTGAAGCCTAAAAATTTATCAAGTGAATTAAAGTGCAAACAGAAGAAAACCATCTGGGAAATACTATGATTTCTTTTAAGGTGGGTGGGTCTGCGCACATGTAGATACAAGATGCCAACTGGTCTGTAGCACTACATGTAAGCGGCTTCAATGATGCAGGGCTATTTAAGGTAGGTACAAATCTTTACATTAATTCCCTGATAAAAAGGCACTTAGAGCAGTAAAGCCACATGAAAACAAATGTGCTGCTCAAACCTTGTTCAGACCAAATCACACATGCATTTTCAGTAAACGTATCATTTAACAGTTTCTTTCACAAGTGGCATTGCAACACTACATAGTTGACAAACCAAAGGTCTGAGTGAAGTCTTTGCATATATGTAACAGACAACACAAGGCAGCTCAGACCTCTTTGGTTTCATTACAATCCTCCGAAAACAAAACATTTGGCTCAATTTTGGATTTGGTCACATTGCTTTGCTTCCCCTCACATTAACAAAGTGTTTTTATGGCTGCTCGGACCAAATCTCCATTATAATCATTGAAGAAGTCACACTGTTCGAGCTCATCGTAACGTCCACTTTGCAGAAAGCAGAGTGTGACAGTTTTGCAGGTATCTCTGCAGGGTTCTGAGACATGACCTTTATGTCTCAAGTACCAGAACTTCTGGAAGACCTGGTCATCTTTTAGAAAAGTCTGCATCAGCCCATTCCAGTCAGTAGGGAACAGACTAGACAGGCCATAGGCTTCTTTGGCGCTGTATAGAAGTGTCCATTTGGGGTCTGTCTGAGGGCTCCCAGGAGCTTGTGGATTATGATTTGCCTCTGTGAGGTTAAGTATGTACGTCTCATGGTCAAACACCAGTCGAGAACTCTTTGGGTAATTCCCATCCACATAATAGACACGGTAACCTGGACAAAGAGGGAGGGGGGCAAAATGATTTTATATATATGCATTTTATAAATTAGAATTAACAAAATAAAGTCATCTTTACAAAACCCCTTAGGATCAAAACATAACTAATGCCCTTACCTGGGTTAAGGTTTACATAGGTGGTGACACTTGGAGCAATGAATGCTACTCCTATTGGACGGCTCATGGTTTCCTCATCATAAAACATCTGAAACTCATCCCAGTGAGTATGACCAAAAAACTGCCCAGTGATTGTACTTTCATATCTGCAATTTAAAAAAAAAAAAAAAAAAAAAAAAAGAACTGTCACGTTTCCCAGTCCTTGACCTTTAAAAATCACAATACCTGCATATTCATTAACAAAAGCAGACAGATCCGCTGACATCTGATTCAGCCATTTAATGAAGAAAAACAAGGAAGTAAACCTAATCTTTAACACTTGATGTATAAAACCTAGTAGCCACTCTTTACACTTTACTACAACCTTTTCTCACTGTTTAACACATTATCATTTAGGTTTAAATGAGCTCAGTGGTCTGCCTTACCTGTTGACAATGTGATAATAGTTCCAGCTCCAGCTGCTTAGACATAGGCCTGGTGGAATGTGACCAATGATATGCACCTAAATAAAAGAGAAAACACACACCCCCCAATGGTCATTTAAAGTGATAGAACGGAAGTAAAATCCATTACTTCCTATAATACACAAGAACCTGGGGCTAATCCTTAGTGTTCAGCTGTGCGTGCTTATACAAAATTTTCACTACTCTACATATTTTCTCCATTTACCTTCTCCCCCTTGTCTTCACTAGTTTGGAGAACCTGAACAAGCCACTGCAGTTGATTGGCAGGATCAGTAGAGTTAACCATCAGCCAGAAGTTCTCTCGTGCACAGAAGTTCATGTTGAGAGAGACAACCCTCAAACCAGGCTGAATTTCCAAAGTGTAAAATCCCCCATATCTGAAATTCCAAAAAAGTCCATGTAAGTGCAAATCACCATAAATAAAAGGATGTGAAAGAGTTCAAATGAAACCAGATCATCTGACTTAGGTCCAGTTCCTTTGGTTTGTCTTATCTCGCACATAAATGACATGTGACAACTAAATCGTATATTTGGATATTGTAAATATAAAGAAAAACAATTCTCTGAAACCTTAGAGACTTCAAAGCCTGCTCTGGTAGCCATGGTGCCCATTCCTCAGCCATTGTATTGTAGAGCCAGGCAGAAGATCTATTGCCATGAACAAAGGGTGGAGGAAAGCTGTTCACTGGTGTACTCTCATGGTTTCCTATAGCAGGGTACACGGTCACATTAGGTCCCAGGTGTCTGAAAATAAGACAGGAGAGCAGTCACCAGATGTGTCATCCATGTTATGAACGCACTGTAATAGTCAGTTACACAGAAAAGAATGCACCATCAGTAGGTACTGTCTCAGTTCATGTGTTGCATATCATTTCCCTTTTCAACCTTGTCTTGTTCATTCAGAAAGGTTAACATGGTAGCATAAGAACATTACATTTTGCTGTCATGTCAGTAACTGCAGTGTCTTCTTAAAAGTAGTGTGTGTGTGTGTGTGTGTGTGTGTGTGTGTGCACATGTTAATTTTCAAAAATACAAAAAAAAACAAGTACCAGGCTTTAAGTTTACATTGTCATTGAAAACACTACAGGAATGTCTGTTTTGTTGTTAGACCAAGTATCTTATAACAGTAGCTATGAATCTTCTTCCAACATGATCTCACCATAAAACAAGTTTAGAAAAATACAAATAATTCTCCTTTTACATTACAGTGCTTCCATCTCAATAATAAAAGTCTGGTTTCTTCACTGTTCACTAATAACCAAATATCAGCCATTAAATTGTGAAGCATTATTCTCATTTCCCACCCTTACATTCCAATTAAAAAATACTCTAAATGTCACCCAAATACTGCAACTTGAAATGCCAAATATTTTTTTATTTTAGATTTTTAAATAATTTCTTAAAATTACTTGTGGATGAGCCTGGAGATGACTGTGAGTTCAGAAAGCTGCTGTTTCCTGGTCTGGGACCAAACATTGTGTGCTGGTATGTCTCCTGTCCAGTAGACCCAGTCCCAGGGTCCGTTTTTTGCAGCATTTTCCAGGAGATTTTCCACTGTTCGCAGAGGCAGGTCACATTTACTGTAGGTTCCCCAGTACCCAGCCTCCCTTCGCAGCCAGCTGGGAGAGCCCGAGTCTTTCCGACAACACAGAGGATCCTTGCAGTCTGCAGCACTGCCGGCTTCATACTCCTGTCAGTGGAAAACAGAGTTTACTCCAAGGTTTACAATTACAGGTATAAAACTAGAATCACATTGTCATTCCTAGGCTACATTTCACTTCTGTTATTAAGGTGATAGTCACTCACTTGATCCCAGTGGATGTCTGTGAGAAACAGGACTCTGCTCTGTGGAGAACCAGCTTTAGGAGGAGAGGGTGGTGTGACCGGGGGCTTGGGGATTTTCGGCAGTGTGATGTTCCAGGGTGCATAGAGGTCAAATTTACCACAAGAGGGGCCAACCAACAGTGCACATGCTTCAGAGGGCCACAGCAGGGACTCCTGCAGGATCCGAATAAAGTCATCCCTGAACAGCTCTGTTATTTGGCGGCACACCATCTCATCAGCCAGATGGAGTCGGATACATGCGTCACCAACTACATGAGCTACTCGCTCTTCATTTGCATCATTCTGTGAGAGGTAACAAAAAGGCAGAAAATCAGAGTAGTACCCAACCTCAAACTTCCTTAAAACAAAATTTCTAATCCTGTTTTCTTTAGTACGCACGCAACAGTGGCATACTGTAAGTAAATATACTGATCATATGAGCTGAATGATTCTACCACATTATGCTGAACCAACAATAAATCCAGAGTTTTCAAAAGCAGAAGCTCAACTTGGCCTTCTGCACAATAGAAGCTCAACTGTCATATGTGGCACTCAACTTTAAACAAACTTCTATACAGTGGCGTGAAGAAGGCCGCGAGTGAGAATTAGTCATAAGATATGATCTGAATCAAAGTTTTCTCTGGGTACTCTGGTTTCTTCCCACCATCCAAACACATGCACTGATGGGTAAATTGGTTAATCTAAATTGGCCATAGGTTTGAATGTGAGAGTGATTGTCTATGTATGTTCAGCCCTGAAATGAACTAGCGTGGGGTGTACCCCGCCTTCGCCAACTGTAGCTGGATTAGGCCCCCAGTGACCCTAGTGATATTAAAGTGGGTTCAGATGATGAGACGAGACTTTGGGAGTTCATCACAAGTAATCTACAAATGTAGACAATTTTGCATCATGGCTACTCTGACACCCAGCAAAGTTGATTCCAAGGTTAGAACACAGAATGCCCAGTAATCCCACCGCCCTCCAACAGCATTGTTTAATAACGGCATTAAACAATGTCTTGAAATATTAGATTCTTTTGTGCATTAGGTTAAGAACATTGTCTATACCGTACTTGTGACATGGAAGCAGATCAAATCACATAAGACCAATTCAAGCAGAGAACTAGAAAATTCCAAATGGTTCACAAATGGTTTTCTTACCACTACATGGAGTAATATACAAATAGAATTAGAAATCTGGTCACACAACAAAATTATATATTAATATTAATAAAGGAGCACCACTTCTGTAATTAATCAACATATATTCTTTAGGCATGTATGGATTATAAACAGTTTTTTGTTTTAGTTGTTTGACATTTGCTTGGCTCAAAATTAAGTGCCATCTTAATGATTTACAATTTGTGTACATTTTTTACTGCCACCATGCAAATTAAATAGCCCCAGAAAGATAGCTGGGGACATACAAGACCTAACAGGGATCTAAGTAAACAACCAACAACCTGAAGTAACCCTGTGAGATCAAATAATCCTAGCTAGGTGTACTAGTAAGTTTACTACCATTAGGGTTATTGGGTTGCCTTATTAATATTAAAGGAGGAAAAGAACAGGTATCTCTAGTCAAAAATGCAGTTGGATTGTGTGTGAGCTGTGACAGAAGTAACTAAAACCCGGAAATATTCATATGGCAGGTTTTTCCACAATACATAATACAACTGGTTTATTAAGTCTTTACCAGGAGGGCGATGTCGACCAGGGTGAAGAGTGCTTTGCATAAGGGACATGTAGCATTTTCCCAATTAAATTTGACATTTAATCGACTCAGGTGGTCCACCAGTTTGATCTGCTGAGAGTTCTGTGTTGGGAAACACGACCCAAATGTTAGGAGAACTGCGAAGGTTATCAACCCCGAGGACAGCAGTGGAGGGAGCCCCATGGTCCGGACAGTTAGCTAAATGAGGAACAACAAACAAAACCAGTGCGTAAGTAAGAGAAGGAGGAAGAAGTGACATGTAACACTCTATCTACAGAAAATATTCCTCATTCGCATCAGTAAACAGTAAATATTAAGCACAAAACCCGGGAAAAAACCGGCAAAGAAAGTAGAGCTAGCTAGCTAGCAACAACTGTACCTCCAAACAAAAGTCGTCTTCTCAGAACAAAAGGTGAGCAGAGACAGGTCACACCACCGACTACAGCTTCGATATCACTTCCATAAATTGTATTGTGTTTCCAGAGCTGACAGAGGCCTGATGTTGTTCAAAGAGGGAACACGCACCTTATGTTATGGTGCGAGTGTCCCCACTCTATCTTATGAAGAACACAGCAGGTCAGGTGACTGATCACGTGACTAAAGTTTTTCCTCCTTCCCCTGAAGAAAACACCAGACGGTTTCTATCATTTTACCCTGAAAGTATTCATTGATCTAAACCATTAACCCTATCGATCCTATTTATACTCATGTTCTTATACTGTACACTTAGTTCCCTTCTATATAGATGTATTTATTTATTTTGACTTTTAATTTCATGTTCATGTTATAAATGCCGTTTTATATTTTTACTGTTCCTCACATATATATAAACCACAATCGTTTATAGTGTATGTATCTTTGCACTGTTTTTATTCTTTGCACTGTGGGTATTGAGCTCCACACCAATCTCAGTATTTTATTTTTTATTTCTTGGCGCAATGACAATAAAGGCTATTGTATTCTATTCTAGTCACACACTGTTAACTAACTTGTCAACAAATCCTCCCTATACACTTTCTATTCTATTCTATTGTATTCTATTCTATTCTATAAACTGAAATAATCCAGATGTGCACATGTGGCTAAAAAAATATGGCAAAACACACATGGAATGTTTGTTTTACAAATTTAATAAAGAAAAAAAAGCCGTATTTAACTTAATAACAATATAACCCATTTTCCCCAATACCAAGTAACATGTAAAAGGCAAACATCTGAAATTTAAAAAATATTCCCAAACCAGGGACTATTATGTTGAATTCTTATACATGAGAGAGAGAGAGAGAGACAGAGAGAGAGAGAGAGAGAGAGAGAGAGAGAGAGAGAGAGAGAGAGAGAGAGAGAGAGAAAGAGAGAGAGAGATTGTCTCATAACAATTTCCAAAACTATACACTGAGAATTTAATCATTTTGATAAAGTACTTTTAGTTAACCATATTAATTTTCTCATTGGGGTATCTTTGATGTACATTAGTTGCTTTATGCTTTCAAAGTACATTAGGTTCCCCCCATCACTGTCTATAACATCATGTAGCAGACAAAATAATCTTCGTCAGTCTATTTACCAGCCCCACCTTGTGGATTTTGTCATCAGATGGAGTTTGCTTTGTTAATGACCCATCCATCCTCTGATAAGTCACTAGAAATTACTAAAAACTGAAAAAATATCTGTAAGCAATCTTATGCTGGATTTTTTTTTGTCAGCACACACAGTAAGAGTAAAATACAGTGACATAAAATACATGAACAAGTCAGCATCATAAATATAAAATGTTTATTGCCATTAATAATGTGTATAAAGGCATTATTTCTATACACATTTCTTTGGATTTGCATCTGAGCAATTCTGTTTGACTGACTAAATACAACCCATGTGGATTTATTTATATTTAAGTTCAGCCATAAAAAAGAGCAACATACAGTATTTTAGCTAAAGAACATTTATACCTCAATTTTAAATAATACAAGAAAAGCACTGTAACTGGGTGGCTAAAGTGGTCTCTGACATTATGAATATTTACAGTGGCTTAGCAGATATACGTTTGAAGTGACGATACAGAGTGGTTTGATGATAAAAAATAATTGTGAAACAGGACGGCACAGTGTTCCGAGGAGACGTTCACTTGTCTTGCATCTTTTCCAGGATGGGGACGATCATGTCAAACTTGGGTCTCTTGGCTGGATCTTCATTCATGCAGAGCCTCATGAGCTTACAAATATGAGGGGAAATTCCTGGTGGGATGGTTGGCCGAAGACCCTCCAGAGCCACCTGTGAGACGACGGCAGTGAGAAGTAGGATATGAAATACAAATGAGTGTCTGAATATTGATTTTAGCCATAGGATAATTTCCAAACATGGTGTTCAACAAAAATGGAGAAGCGTATGTTTTTTATAAAAGCTCATGATAAGAAAATACTGCTTACTTTCATGCCTATTTCCATTGGTGAAAGGTCAGCAAATGGGACTTCTCTGGTAACCAGCTCCCACAGTAGCACTGCAAAGCTCCACATGTCAGCAGATCTCCTATTGATGTCCTCAGGCTTTTTCTGCAAGGCTGAAAACAAAGAAGGTCATTGGATAAGATAAAGCAGAGGAATTACTCATATACAGTTTGCTCAACACACATCAATAGCAACACCAATATCTTTAGCACTGGGGTAAATTACAAGGTACACTGCATTCCTGACTGAATGACTCATATGATGTAAATAGGTCTTATGGGGGAAAGAAGTACACAGAGCAGAGATCAAATAGACAAATAATAATAATAATAATAATAATAATAATAAAATACCTTCAGGAGCCATCCATGCTGGTGAGTACATACGACCAGGACATTGGAAAGAGAACTTAGCATCGGCCATGCTTATTCTGGCTGTCATGTCTTCATCAATCTGCAGATAATGGAAGTCATATTTACTTTAGCTTGACCCATAGTTTTTGCTGTCCTTTGGTACTTTACAAATACAGATACAAGTATCTGACTCAAGTATGTGAACCTGAGAGATAACTTTCAGAAAATTGGGTCAGAAAATGTAGGGTGAGATTCTGCATAAATGATAAATGATGATAATGAGGGGTACTCTCCAGATGTCATTTCATGTTTGCATTTATATAGTACATACTCTGCTTGACTATTTGGGATTGCCTTTTTTGTGACAGAATTTTTGTGTTGTCCTGTGTCTGTGGTGTTGTTTATAGAAATACCTTAAATACCTGAGAGATTTCATAGTCATTATGCACTTATATTTATTGCAGAATAAATCACATAACATTATGAACAATAATACTGGAAAATATCACACCTAAACTCTGTAAAACTTTGTATTTCTCTTGAGTTGAAATATTATGAATACAAAGTTCATGAGTTGTTGTCAATTATTATGATAAATACCTTTTTTTTTTAGTTGAGAAACAATTTTTTTTTTCCTAGATAAGAGATGAAGTACCCAAAGAGTCACTTGTGGAGAACTTGTAGAGGAATTGCAAAAGACATGAAGGACTATAGACCTGTTGCCTTCACCTAAGTTCTTTGCAAGTGCATGGAGAGAGCAGTGGGAGACCAGCTGTGTGACAGTCTGGACCCACTCCAGTTTGTGTACAGAGCAAGTCACAGTGTCTCACAGGATGGACGTCTCATACTTTTAGACACTGTCACAAATTACTCTGCACACCCACACACTAGGAATTTATCTATGGCCTTCTCCTCTGCTTTTAACACTATAAACATGAGCACCCCGCTGCCCCACCTTTTAGAGCTTCAGGTACACACAACACTGGTTTTATGGATGAGGAACTTTTTATAGGACAGACCATAACAGGTGTTTATGATTGGTTTGAAATCCAGATAAATGGTTTTAAACACACCACTCCCCCAAGGTTGTGTTTTATTCCCTATCTTCTTCTCTGCATACATACATAAACTAGAAAAGCACTCTGAGAGTGCAAATCTCCCTCACCAAATGAAGAGAGGTCGGCCAAGGAGGTTATGTTTTCACTGGAGGTTGTTTGTCTGTCTGTCAGCAACATTACTCAAAAAGTCGAGAAAAAAAATCACACTGGTGTATGAATGCGTATGAATGTTCGGTGGTGGTCAGAGGGGCCGTAGGCGCAAAATGACAGTCAAAATGGCAGTCACGCCTCTGTCAGTCTGCCCCAGGGCTACATATGTAGTTTACCACCACCAGAGGGAGCATGTGAGAGTGAATGAATAATGGATCACGAATGTAAAGCGCTTTGGGTGCCTTGAAAAGTGCTATAGAAATCTAATCCATTATTATTATTATTATTATTATTATTATTATTATTATTATTATTATTATTATTATTATTATTATTATTATTATTATTATTATTATTATTATTATTATTATCAAAAAGTTATGAATGGATTTTGATAACATTTTCAGGATGTGTTGGGAGTGTCAAGTGATTACATTTTGGTGGTTATCTGGAAGAGATCCTGGATATTCTGGATTACTTTGAAATTTTACATTGCGGTAAATAGAGAATAAGTTTCAAAGTGATCCAGAATCCGGGATCTTTTCCGGATCACCACCAAAATTTAATTTCAAAAATTTAATAATTTGTTCCTTGTGACACTCTCAATACATCCTGAAAATGTTATCAAAATCCATCCATAAATCTTTGAGTAATGTTGCTGATAATCAGACAAACGAACTCCAGTGAAAAGTCCTTGGTGGAGGTAATAACATCATCTGTGGCAGTGAGGGAATGACACTTTTTAAATATGCAGGCAACATGGCCTTGATGACCTACATGACTGGCTCTGATGCTCTGTCCCATTACCAACAGGCAGTCAGCAACCTGGTCAAAAGCAGCTCAATATTGCCAAAACCAAAGAGCTGTACTGTAGAGGTAGAAGCAAGACAGTAACAACACCATCTCTTCTCTGCCAATCACCATCCAGGGGCAGACGGTAGAGCAGTGGACTGAAATGGACCCCTCTCTATCCTTCACACAGCACACAGGCTCCATATACAAAAGAGCACATCCATCAACTGAGGCATCTTTCAACATCAGTGAGGACATGGTTTACTCATCAGTCAATGAATCTCCACTTACATTCAACATCTCATCCTGGTACATTCTGCTCACCACCAAACACAAAACCAGACTCTCCTGTATAATAAACCAGGCCAACAAAATATGTGGTTCACCACACACTCCCCTGTCTGATCACAGAGAACCCCACTCATCCCCTTCATCAATCATTCCAGGTACTATTGTCAGTCCCACACTGTAGATTTTGCAGTGTTAATTTGGAGACAATGGGACCAAATACACTCTAGAAGAAGTTAAATAAACTCTCTAAGTGTTGATTTAACACTACAAAATTTACTGTGCACTGGCCTGAAAACCACCTGCAAAAACCTGAAATTTTACACACATTTTGCACCCCTGAAACATTGCACTTTTCAAAATGTGCTTATTTTCAATATGCACTGGTCACATGTTTTAATTTATTTTTAAATGTATTTGTTGACTTTTATCATGTTCTTAAAATATGTAAATGTGTTGTGAGCCATGTCGAACATTAATTTCTGTCACCATTGAGATAAAGTATTCTGAGTAACTGTAGCTCACTTCGTAGAGCAGGTCGTCCCATAACCAAAGGTTTGGCAGTTTGAATCCTGGCTCTATGTCAAAGTGTCCTTGGGCAAGACACTAAAACGTAAATCTGGCAGCGCCTTGCATGGCAGCAGTCAACTACTGGTGTATGAGTGAGTGAATGTGAGGAAATTATAAAGTGCATGGGGTGCCTGAAATGCTTCTATTCTAAAGTATTATTTTTGACAAATATATTAAGATTTTTCAGAAATCTACAAGCAAGTACAACATTTAAAACTATTAACATGATTTTAAAAATTCGACCATTGAGTCAAATTGAATAGGATTTTATATGCTAATGTGCATTTTAAAATGAACGCCAAAGATAAAATAAAAATGTTTATCATTATGATGATTTGTAGTTTTTTGTTCCATTAGGAATGAAACACCTGATTTTAATATTACATATTAGTGTATGTCTAGTACAGCTTAAGAGTGAAGATGCATTCAAGACTGGACAACAGAGACAAAAAAGCAACATCTTACCATGACATGCTTACTGTTAAGGTAAAGTCGTGAAACCATTGGCTCTAAGGTGTGGAGGAAGGCCATACCACTGGCAATGTCCAGTGCAAATTTCACCGCTTGACTTTGGTCAACCACCAGAGCTACCGTTGAGGAGGAGGAAGACAGAGTGATGCATGATAAGAAAGAAGTCCAGCACATATAAGATGTTTTAAAGTGAAATAAAGCTCTACAGAATCTACTCACTAGTGCCCTGGTGCAGGATGTTGTAGAGGGATCCATATGGCATGTAGTGAGTAATAATAATGGGGTGAGGGGATGGAGGTGATTGACAGGCACCGAGAACAGGGAGAATGTTTGGATGAGAAAAGATCCTATAGAAATATGACAGAAAAAAAGTCAGAATTAGAAGAAATGCATGGATGCAAAAAAAAGAACAATGCAGCAAGGACACTGTAAATATTAATATATGAAAGGACTTATAATATTTTGTTTTTACATCTGTAAAACCCAAGAATCTGTTTTATTGTGTGTCATCAGTGTTCCTTTTAAGTTCAGCTGAGCAGTGGTTTTACTCTTTCATTATCTGAAACTCTTTCATTTTTGCAATACTTGTAAGATTTTATGTTGCTTTTAAATATTTCAGCATACTCATCCAAACGACTTTTATGTTGGCTGCAGTTCTTAAAAAAGGCCAAGAAATGAAGCCAACATAAAAGCACTCTGCCAAGTTTCCTCCTATTGCACACTCAGCCTTCCTGGTAGGGGATCCCTTTTGAGTTTTCCACTCCAAGGTTTCTCTCAGCTTTGTTAAGTAAAAGTTTTGTTGAAAGTAAGGTCTGTGGTATTGATTAAGCCTGGGATCAGTGTTCGTTTTCTGCACTTTGTAGATCTCTTTCATATGCTTTTCAACATCTTTTTGATTCACTTGTTTGATTCTCTCCCTAAGCATTAGTAGCTCCTTTGAGACATGAATATCTCTTCATTACTATAGTTTAAGGTCATTTTAATGGGGTGGGATCCTGCTAAACTTGTCCTAATGTGCTCCAACTTTTGCCTCAAACCAGAAACATTTTTTTCATATCACTGACTCTAAATATTTCATCATAAAAATTTTTTTAAAATAATATTGAGCAAGACAGTTTTGCAAGTTAAGGTTGAAGTATGAATAGCAACGCATTGAACAGAAATAAAATCTACAGGGTTTAAAGTATTCACAAACACTTTTTATTTTTGACAGTGACAGATTAAATGCCATTTACTGTAATGGATTTCTTGCTTACTGTGACTGAGGGTGGTTTATGGACTGTGTTTTTACAAAAGAATGATGTATGACTAACTCTGTGTTTGAGTATTGTGCCAATATTGTCACCACAACACCAATTAAAACCCATTACTTTGACCTCTAACAATAAAAATCTCCTCTGGCTGTTGTAGAACAATTAGGATTTATGTTGCATGTGACTGCATTCACCCTCACAATATAACAATTTACAACAACATGTGTGCATCAGCAGCAATAATGTCATTAATCTACCTGGGTTCACCTTTAACCCCTGATGTGTCTGTGGTGTTCATTCTGAACATATGGTTTAAATAAATACTTAGAAAAATTCAACTGTTTGTTTGCTCAATAAGAAACATTTCCAAACATACTAATAGAATAGACCTCGCTCATTCCATAGACATCTGAGCATGCTCAGTTCACTCCCTGCTGCCTGTGGAATGGGGCGTTAGAGTGAGATTGATTTGCTCAGAAAACAGATGATTTGGGCTTGTTTCAATCTCCCCCAATATTGGTTGGGAGAGATTGTTGTAATCAATGTCTCTGTGTGTGTGTGTGTGTGTCTGTCTGTGTTCGCAGAGACATATCATTCTATAACTCAACAAATACTTGGGATATCACCATGAAATTACATGGGCACATACATATAGCTAATGCGCAACAGATGCAATGATCCTCTTGAGTAAGGGTCAAAGGTCAAGGTCATAATTAACTCAAAGGTCAAAATCACATTATAACTCAAGAAAGGAGGGTCACAGAACTTTCAGATTAGTGCCAAACGAAGCACAAAGAAGATTTTTTTTTTTTTTACAATTCTCACAATTTGTGTCATCACCTACGACCAATAGTTTTTGACATCTCTGGAGGTCAAAGGTGACATGTCACAAAATTAACTTGTGTAATACTGTGTGTGTCAAGCATAGACATATCACGCTATAAGTTAATCAATACTGGATATATTATCATAATATTACACGCACTGATGCATCTATACATATAACAAAAAGATAAATATCGCAAAAGGTCAAAGGTCAAGGTCACATTTAGCAGAAAGGTCAAAATCCCATTTTTGGGTTGTCATAGAAACTTGAGATTGGCACAATATAGGGGTGAGATTAGGCATTCTCTGAATACTTGTCTATTTGTTTGTTTGGATGAATTTCTATGAAATTTTCAGAAAATGTGCAAGGTGATCCAGACTACATCCCATTAGATTTTTGGTGAATGTAGGTCAAAGGTCACAGTCACCAAAAATGTGTCTTTACAATAATAAGAGATAGGGCAATTCAGGTAAAATGTGTGTGAGGGGGCGGGATTGTTGTGCCTGGCACCACTTGTTTTGTTTAGTTGTACACCTTTTTCCTTGTGGCTTTCAAAATGCTGAAATTATTGTCAGCGGTTTAAGAGTTAATAACAAAAAATATTTATTTTGCATTGAAAACTCCAAAAAAATACCTCAGCTTTGGATGCTCCTCATTAAAGTCTCTACTCTTCCTTGTTGTCCAGTCCCTCACCTGTAGCACCTTCACTATTATCTCGTCCCCCTGCCATCGACCCTGCCATAACTGCAGATAGAGCACAGTGTCAGTAAACAGACCAGTGAGCTGAAAGACATGAACAACTTACACAAACTGATAAACAAAATACAGCTGACCTCTCCAGACTGGTTTTCATTGATCTTGGCTAGAAGCGATAGCTGCTTGTAATCAATACCAGCCTGCTTGTTCAGGGTACCATTACCTGAGCACAGAGCAAAATAACAGTGAAGCAGACATAGAGGTGATTTATGATTTTATTTTAGAAAATATTACTTACGAGGTCGCGTTCGCATGGTGCCTTTCCAGAAAGTTTCCTTGTAGGGGACTTTGGTCATGCTCTGACCCATTTTCTCTGCCTTTTCTACAAAAACAGAAAAGAGAAGCAAAATATGTATATTCTATTCAATTCAATTCTTTATTTATGTCAGACACAAATACATGGTCCATATTAGGGCCTACAAAAGAGAACAAGATAATTAAAAATCTTTAAAAAAAAAAAAATCAAAAATGTATTTTAATAAAATAATAATAATATATGAATAGAAATAGAAATAAAATAAAAATGTACGACTACAAAATTTCTTAGGACAAATCATTTGTAGTGACGCAGAATCCAAATGACTTCTAACCTTGAAGCAGTTGTCTTAAGTGGGGCTTGGCCTTGTCCAAAGGTGTTTGACCATACCTGTTACATATACACACCTGGGCACCGCTGGCAACCAAATCCTAAAGAGAAGAAAAACCATGTATATAATGGATTTATCATAGTATGTATATTACAAACAGCTATTTTGACATTTAACTCATAAAGACCCAAATATCCACCATGGATCAGAACCATTTACTGATGTAGAATGTTTAATACAGTAACTTCTGAACAAGTCATTCTATCAATACATAAATAATTAGTCTAATCTCATCATGTGAACCCACTTTATCCTCACCACTGCTGCCCCGAAATAAATAGTCTAAAATCTAATTTGTTATCTTTTCATGCTCATCCTATATGACCTATTCGGATTTTCCAAGGAAACAACATCATCTTCTATTACATTGATTCAGCAGTAAAATCCATGGAGTTGAATAAATGACAATGGATGGACACACTTTGTTTTTCATTAAGGTTATCTTCACTGAAAAAGTGACTTTTTCTTCAGTTTTCTCCATTTCTGACAAAATAACCCTCAAATTTAATTTCAGCTTTTATGAACATATACATCATCAATGAATTCAATATTGGAAAAGACATGGTTTCCACTGAAAAATCAAACATGGAAAAAAGACAATATTACTTAATTAAAGTTTAATATAGAGAAAACTCATTTGAGACCTGCCACAAAAGTAGCGCCTCGTCGACAACAAAAAAAAAAAAAACAACAACAATGCAGTGGCTACTTTTACCCAGAAGAGGGCATTTTCAACCAAAATATGGGAAGGAAGTAGCTGTCTGTGGGTATGATATACTGTACCTCCGCCACTTGGTCTTGGCCCCAGAAGCAGGCATAGTGAAGTGGTGTGTTTCCATGTTCATTAACTGTATTGGGGTCAGCTTTGCACTGAATCAGCTGGAAATATGACAGCATACATTTAGGAAAATGAACAATAAAGCAAAATTGTATCCGAGCTCATCACCAGGGCTATAACAATAGTAATATGTTGGGATGTGTGTACCTTAGCAACAATGTCTCTATGCCCGTGGCTGGCTGCGAGATGTAACGGTGTATCATCTCCACGGTTCATCACATTAATACGAGCACCTCTCATGATGAGCATGTCAACCACACCACTCCTTCCTTCCCTGCATGCCCAGTGGAGGGGGCTGAAGCCATGGTCATCACTACAACAGACACATACAGATATAAAGCTACTTATATAGAAATATTGCATGAATATTAATTTGCTTCTATTAGAATGTTAAAATGTGTATTTATGATAAATATTTTATCTCCATAATATGACACATTCTAGCCTCATAACATACCAGATTCTACCTATACACTACTCACATACCTAACTTCATATCACATATGGTACATAGACATTCTGCACATTCCTCTGTAACTACCTACACAGATGCAGTATCTTCCACTGAAAATTCAAGTCATTACACAGTATCTAACAGAATATGGTCTGATCTCATATAATATCCTATAAATGATATGATTAGTTGATTAACCAGCCGAAAAGTAACTGTCATAATTGCATCTTTCTGTTAGTCATTTTGGAATGTAAAATGCTTCATCATACTTCAGTGTTAGAGTTCTTTCTCTTCTTACTCTGGTCATAAAAAAAGGCGATTTCTGAAAAATGTTTTCATCAATCTGCCTCTTTGTGAAAACACTGCAAAGTCTGTGTCTGTCTAAATCTAATTACAGTGTTTTACAGGATGGTAGCATTTAAACGGAAAAGACTTATTCTCTTGTAGTTTGTGGGAGGGCGTTGGTGGGTTGACCTCAAACACTGAGGATATATCAGCTGACAAAACTACTATCTGTGTGGTTCCCGCTCTGATACACAGGTTTTCACACCCCTAGTCTACTAATCTTTATTTAGACTTAAGCACATGCTTTTTTACACCGCCTGCAGCCTATACCCATCTGACAACCTGCCCGGTGATAAATATGTCTTTGCGAGCTGGAACGCCGACTAATATATGCAAACACATATTGCACATAGCACTGCTGCAGTCTACTAGGAGCCAACGTATCACCTATGTGCAAGTGGCCCCTTCACCCAGAGACTCCTTTACATTGGCTGACCCTAGAACAGTTGATGGAGGTTCTCACAACTCCCTGCAAAGCCACAAAGTCTACGCTCTATTTGACAATCAACCTCAAGTGGTCTTGTATAGCCTATAGTAAATAGCTGCAGTACTAGCTCACACTGAAGTAAAATAGCAGTTAGACACATTCTCTGTCAATTCTGAGCTGTACACACACACGCACGCACACACACACACACACACACACACACACAGTTCATAGTCTGACCAACCCCGTGTGCTATAAAAAGTAACAGGAAAAAACTCAGGAATGACAGAACGGAAAATACATGGTGGAATCCTCAGCCGCACATTCTCCTTCTGTCTCTCTTCTTCTCAGTGTCTTCTTGTCTCACTTCTCAAAAGGACACAGCTCCTGAGAGAATTCTGAAATGACCTTTAATGTTCATCATTTTTTCCCCATCACTACCATTACGCCATATGCACATTATCAGATATTTTAAAAGTTGCAGATTCACACAGTTACACCTCCTCAGAATCACAGCCAAAGCCTGCCTCCAGTATAATGACTGGTCTCACTGATGTTTATATGGGACTGCTTCTAGAAGCTCTGTCAGCGAGGGCCTGGCCCTGTATGGAGTTGCAGAGAGGAAATGGCCTGGGCTGTTGCGTGGTTGGCTCTGAGCTCTGCAGTCCTCAAAGTCAACGTCAACAAAGTGCACATATATGGCCTGGTCCAAGAATGAGATAACCAAGGTCTTGAGCAGTGAGGTCTTTGAGCTGCTTTCTATGAAGGAAACTATGTAAACAGCCAAATGGGTACTCCTTCAACCAAAAATACATCTCATCCTACAACTGTAATGACTGATTATTATCACAGTCATCTTAAATTAATTCCAGACTTTATAAAAAATCATAACTTTTTTATGTCATTTTGTGGAACCAGAAGTGACAGAGAATTTCATTTAGTTTTCAATTATTATAATTTTTTTAAGAACAAAGAATGTTTAGCATCTTAGTGGCTTAAAATATCAACTTATTAATTGGCTTCTCAATTAATTTGACTCATAATAATTTCAGCACAACAATCTAATTCCAGTATTTTTTTTAGTCTAACAGGAACTGGAGTTAAAGTCTGTTGGCTGAGTCATAACCCACAACCTCCATAAATTACCCACTGCTTTTACACACATGCAGTTTTGGAGGATGACATCATAAAAATGGAAATTCAAAGGGGGAAAAAAACTGAGCTAAGATTACCAAAGCTGGGTGATGCTAAGGCTATGAAAGTGTACAATATGGAAACTATTTTACAACCTTTAATATGCCAGGGGCCAGTTTTTTGTTTTTTTTTCACTCAACTACCAGCCCAAATGTACATTTGCTATAGATATAGAATCAACTCCAATAGAAACAGACTATAAAACAAAAATAATCACATTCCACTTCTGTTCAAAAAGGCCTGAGCATCTGAGTGAAGTGTCAGTGCAGATAATGTCCACTTACCCTAAATTGAGGTCATTCTCTGTGTTGTCCAGCCACAGACGGACAGCAACGGAGTTTCCTTCTCGACATTGTGTGAAGATGTCATCCATGGTTCTACTGTCAGTATCCTCTCTGGGGTGTGTGCTACTCCTTCAGTCTGCTTTAATGTCAGGATCATGTAGCCTGTAAATGAAATGATGATGAGCACATTTATTTATATACACATTAAGTTGAGGAACATTTCTGTAAATGTGCCAGTATTAGCAAGAGCAATAACAACATTAAGGTGTGCATATTTGTTTTGGTTATAGCACTGGTGCATGTTTGTATATTAATGATAATTATGTGGAATCAATATATAAATCCTTCTGGTCTGTTGTGTGTGTGTGTGTGTGTGTGTGTGTGTGTGTAAAGCCTGATTGTGCTGTAGTAGTTTTCCTTTTATGGTATTAGGATACCCCCTGCATCTAATCTAATAAACATCCGTTTTTCACGAGTGGGTTGAGGAAAATAATGCCCACAGCGTCCATTGGATAAATAATAAGCCAAATCCATCTATGTAATAGATTTATATTCACACTTTTCCCCGATTTTATCTCCCTCCGTGGGATCGGATGGACTGGCCTATTGGATCTTAATGGAATCTATTGTTAAAAAGTCAAACTGGAGTTGGAGATCAACGAGCAAACTTTACAGTGAGGATGGTAGGAAAGTCAAAGACACAGGACAAAGGAAACAAACCAAAACAATAAACACTGGACTCTTACCGGCTGCTTATCGATCGGTTCCTTGTGAGTTTCTTTTTTTTCCCCCGAAAGTCGTCCGTCTGCTGAAATTTAGGAGCGGAGAGTCCACGCCCCGCTTCTCGGAGTTGATGTAGGCTACTGGTGAGAAGTTTAGAGGAGCTGGGCTACTGACAGCAGACGTCCCGGGACATTGACACAGCTGCGCCCCCTGCTGGACGAAATGCAAACACACATGTGTGAGGCCGCATTCCTAAATAAGGCTTAAAATACAGTAGTCAGGTGAGTGGAGGAGGGGTGGAAGATAAATAGATAGATAGATAGATAGATAGATAGATAGATAGATAGATAGATAGATAGATAGATAGATAGATAGATAGATAGATAGATAGATAGATAGATAGATAGATAGATAGATAGATAGATAGATAGATAGATAGATAGATAGATTATCCTATCAGTGCATGTCTTTGGATGGTAGAGGGAAATAAAACTTTATATATTAAAATATATATATATATATATATATATAAAAAAAAAAAGAACAACAGTAGACAAGATGTTTGTTCTAAAGGAGTGGGAAGAAGTCAAAATTAATCCCTCCATTTCTCCCTACACAAATGATTTATAAAGCTTGTTTATCCCAATTCCTTAGAAATACTGCAGTTTCTCTTCAAGGAAAAGTGACTTTTTCAGCCAAAATATTTGACCTATTAACCTCTGGTCTGCGCTTTAGGTCACCTAAAACCTGAACAGAAAGGCCCAAAAACAAATTCTTTGCACAGGAAGTCAGCATCTGATACACACCTGAACATACAAAATAACTGAGCATATATTCTCTGCACATCTGAAATATCAGTACTTGCTTTTATGCTTTGGTATATATTCATCCACCAACTTTCTGAACTACTTAGGGGGAACTCAAACCAAAGGGATAAGTTGGGGGTACACCAAGGACATGTTGCCTGGTCATGAAATATATTTGTATGTATTATGTCCATTTACTGCATGACCTACATCTTATTTATTTATTTATTTTATTGGTTGTATTTGTGTTAGTTTCAGAAAGTGTGTAGTAGTTGTGTAAATGGATGCTGTGTACTTTTGTTAATGATTCACACATTGTACATTTTAGATCAGTAGATGCTTGTTGTCACTTTGCTCCATTTATGTCTTTGTTCTGAACAATTTCCAAGAGGTCCACCTTAAAATTCTGCAATTTTTTTTCCTGCCACTAATTACATAATTAAAAACAAACTAGCTGCAAACGTCCTTATATGAGAAAGTCAAATAATGTTAAACAGCCCCATGACTATTAGTTGACTGATAATGTTGTTTCTTGTAATTAATCAACTTCTCGGTTTTGCTTCAGCTCCAAAGAGAATATAGTTTGTGTGAGTAAAGGCATACATATTTAAAGTTTGATTGTATCTTCTTAATATATTCAGTTAATTGAAAATTCTATTTAATTATATCTTTTAATTGGAAATTGTGTTTGAACTTTTACAATGAAATAATACTTAAGCATAAATAATGTTCATGAAGCTTGATAAAAGAAACACAATGCTGTTACTCAGACGGGAACATAAATGAGCCAGTAAATGCAAAACCAATTTAACTTTTCATTTCTTACAACTCCTAATGTTTCTTAAAAAAATACCTCAAGTCTAAGAATGATACGTTTCTAATCTGGTATTTATATATTCTTTACATTCTCTCTATACATGTATATAGCTTGGTGTGCATATTAATGTGATTATATATTGTCTTATACTTTGCACAACTATGTACATAATTGTTGTATATTTAATTTTTATATATATTTAATATATAAAATATATAAATATATATAAAATATATATATATATATATAAAAAATAAAAAAAAATATAACAAAAATATATAATATATATTTTATATAATATAAAATATATAAAAAAAATATATATAAAAAAAAATAAAATATATTTAATATTTAATAATTGTATATTTATGCTGTATTTTTTATTATTTTATTTGCATTTACCATAGCAGCTGCAACATGGTACTATTGCCCAAAGGAAATTTCTTCAATGTTACCAATAACATATGTCTTAATATTAACCATTTTTATAGTTGGCAAAAACACTGAGAATGTCCCCTTAAAACATTACTTATCATAGTTTCTAAATTGAAGAGTAAACACAGAACCACATACAACACAGACAGGAAATGAGGACAAAACCAATGACGTGATGAGGTTTATGATGCAGATTCACACCCATAACAATGGCATGTTGAATAAGCCCCAGCTCAATGATGCATCAGAACATCCGGTAGTAGGATGGGCTTTAATGTCACAACAGTAATAACAAATACAGTGCGTTTCCAAAGGACAATCATATGAACAAAGTAAAGCACCCATCACTTATTGAAGTGTTAAATGTACCATCACTTTTAAACACATCAGGACATAGCATATATATATATATATATATATATATATATATATATATATATATATATATATATATATATATATATATATAAGGGAATGATCTTTTATCTTTGGTTACCCTAAGTTCAAGAAAACCCCACTGCTCAGTTGTTCAGGTGGGTTGATTAACCCACATGTAGTTCAGACTGGAAATAACCATGACTTCCCAACAGTCACTGAAAACCAATGCTTTATTTAAGCATCTTAATACTTTGTCCCTTTTTTGCTTTTAAAAACACATTTTACAACCTTATTTTCAATGACAGCATAATCATACTTCAATATTATGTACTATGTATGTTATGTGTTTTCATATGATGAGCAAATCCTGTGAGGTCATTTCATTATCAATGAAGTGTTTTGCTCTGTATAATTACCAAAATGAGCCACAAGGCCAGTGTGTCAATTTCTCATTGTGTTAAGTGAATTTACAATAAAACAGAGAAAAAAAGATCTTTGTATTCAGTTTTGTTATGTAAAATAATGTGCATTTGAATGTGATTTTACCATTTATGTTAGTAACATACTCTCTTCATAAATACGGAGAAAAAAATAGTGATTGGCAATGATATTTTATGTTTCTTTTAATCTGAATAACTATGTAGAACGGACCAATATTACACACCATTGTCCTTTTTTTTTTTTTTTTTTACTTAGCTCAGTTTGCAGTGCCCATCTGTTAGATTTAGGTTGCTTGTTCTTGCCAACACTCAAACCAACACTAACCTCACTGACACATTGGCAGTGTGTGAATCTCTGGGGCTCACTCTTGGCCTGACTGGTTTTCCGTGGATTTAGACACTGGAGGTGTAGCTACTGCTGACAAAGGCATATTTTCTGATAAGGAAGTTGTTTTTGATGGTGTAAACACAGGCTCAACAGACATAGGTACTGAACTGCAAGACTCAATTTGGGAACCAACTGGGGGAGGCTGAGGAAAACCTGCTGTATAAGATGGTCCACTGCCAGCTGTATTAAGCTCAGAAGGATTTAATGTTTCCGTTGCAGGTGTGAGTAGTGTGGCTGCTGATAATTTAACTTGTGTGGCAGCTGATAAACCCAGCTCTACTGGAATTTCTGATCCTGCTGGTTTTAACACTGAACCATGAACTTCTGGTCCAATATCAGTCACTGATGGGGGCAACAGTGGAGTTTCAGGTGGGGCTGGAATCGTGGCAGTAGTGGGTTGAAATGCTTGTGAAGTGTCTGTGGCAGTGGGGCCAACAGTTGCAGATGCTGCGGCAGCTGCTGCTGCTGCTGCTTCTGCTGCTTTGGCATTCTCAGCAGCCTTGCTTTCCATCTCCTCCATCCGGCGCTGCACCATCCGAGGCATGAGTTGTACGTAGGTTCCCATCAGACGGTGGTTTGAGCGGATCAGCTTCCCTGCACAGCTGTCAACACAGCGTTCCTAGACAAACAGTTTCAGTCAGACATTAGGCATTTTGTGGACACCTGTGTATTCATGATGGACCATATGGTCAAAACTCCATAATGTTGGTATCTCACTATATATATTGAATATTTTGGGGCCAATGTTCAAAGGCTGGCACTTGGCTGACCTTTGGTTGTTCAGATTTGTGAGGCTATGTGAAGTGCTTTACAGTTTATAGACTTTTTTGCAGCAGACATTTTAACTTGCAATGGTAAAATTAACAAGTTATACATTGACAGTACTCTATTTAGCAGAATCAGTTTCATGGTTCTGATGCACGGAAATGGCCTTAAGGGACAATTATATCAAAACATGAATCATTAATGTTACTATGTTAACCAGTGTTTTCCCTGCTACAACAAGCAAAAAGAAAAACAGTGATGTTACCTACAGAAAGTGGCATGGTTTGGCTTAGGGGAAGAAACCCAAAGTACTGACAAGGATGCTAAACAATGTACTACTGTGAACAGAAAATTACATTATTCACATAAAAAAGCTTCATATCACTGTATGCTATAATTAGAATTGTCCACCATTATGCCTTATACTACAGCTGGAGTAGTATATTATATCACTATTATATTACTTTCCAACTGTAGTAATCACAATCAGTGAGGTTACGTTATTGCAAAAGTTGCTTTAAGAGATTAAGATGAAAATGAACAAAAAAGATAAAATCTAAAGCTGAGAAACCAACTGTAAATAACATATTAGGCTGTGAGTAAGACATACAAGTATACATACAGCAACCCCACTAAAATTCTAACTAATTAACAACAACGGGAGCTTTTAAGGTGAGATGTAATGCAAACACCCAGGGCATGTGCACCCGGAATGGACAACTAAAATGTTATCTCAATCAGTATTGTTCTGATAACTGCCTTTAAGCATCATTTGGATATGTGGACATTTAACAGTCAAAGAGCAACCACAATCAAAGCCGCGTTTAAAAAGAAAAAACAAATGCTGATATATTATATTAACGTCCATCACCCTGACCTCGTCCATAGTGAGGTTTCTGTAGTTGAAGTTGCTGGTACACCGCTGGAAGCAGATTTCAGTCATTCGGTTGTAAACAAGAAGGAAATCCCGTAGCTGCAAATAACAATCACAATGATATACACTTAACTCTCTGTATGAAAAAATAACCCATCATGGCTGTGAATTAATGAAAAATCTATCATACATTTCTCAGTTGCTGGTCAGGTTCCATTCTGAGTTGGTCAGATGTTATCCACCGGTTAGCTAAAATGCTAGCTTCAGGAGCTGATTAGCTACCTAACCGAGTATTTTCTTGACTCAACCGATTCCGAGATGTCTGGAACGAACGACAGAAAGGTTGTAATTTGAATACCAAGTGTATCACAGGAGTAAACGGACTCTAATATGAACGGATATAGTAGATGGATTAGAGTGGCATGACATTCATGTGAGCAGCCATGTTTTTTACAAAGATCATCTATGCACGAGGTGATACTTCTTCCGGTCTGGAAAGCCATTCACATGTGTTCAAGTCTTTTCAGAAAATATGTTTTTATTTGGAAAAAAATGTTGTTGCCTGTAAATATGTTATAGTTTGTTTTATGTTTGTTTTGCTACGTTTTATGACTTGTAAGCTTCTCGCTCTCTTATAGTTTATTCATTGTTGTGCAGGTAACAAGCAAGACTCGCATGTTCAATAAATCAAATTCATTCATTTATTTAGTCATTCATTGAGCATCTTGTACTTACTACTTTTAGTTGCAACCAATAGTACAATAGAAAAATGTCTAAAATACATATTACTGTGCCTTGTTTTTTTCAGTAGCCATAAAGAGATTAGTATGTTAATTTCTTTATTTACATAATTTATTAGTTTTTCACATAATAGTGACATGTTACATAATTTGTGTCACTAAAAAAAGCTGTTGGCTGTACAGTCTTGGGGTAAAATGTGAAATTCTAAAAATCAAAGAGGGAATGGCTTTTAGTAAAAAAAAAAAAAAAAAAAAAAAAAAGAATCTTTATCTCAGAGCTATAATGCACTTTACAATATTCATTTTACAGGTTCTTTGTAGTGGAAGATGGAGAAGCTAAGTCACGCCCTTCTACTTCCGGCCTATGGGTGCGTATCTCGCAAAAAAAATGTAATGGGAGTGAATGGAGCCAGTAAAGCTAACTTGTCATTTTGTTTTACAAGTACTCTGAAATTAACACATGTTAGCGGTTAATACGAAATATTTGATGTGGCATAGGCACACCATCCGTTTGTGACGGGAAGCAAACATAACGTAAGGTGTTATGTGGGCTAAGAGACAACAGTGCGTCACGTATATCACGTCACATTCCGCCCAGCTGTGGTGTGGAGGATAGATAGATATACTACCATAGGCAAATTGTTGACGAATGACGATTTCATCAATAACATGCCGATGGCTTGCAGTGTGGTGGCTTGTTATTTCCAGAATAATGACACGGATCCAGAGCGAATTGTCACGCTCGTGGTAAGGTTTAATGGTTAGCTGCAGTCCCGCAAAATAAACATGTTTAAAAACAACATAGTGCAGCCACAAAGACAATTACAAATGATATCATTTGTGTTATGGCTTGTATGTTTAATTAACTAAAAAAAAAGTTGAGGGATAAAACCAAAAAAATATTATGATGTAGTTTTGTATAATAATGCTTTTACATTTCTATATTACGTCAAACTGTGAGTTTTTTGTTTGATGATTCCTCCTTCCATAGTAGTGTGTCAAATGAAACACAACATATTTTAATATACAAATTTTTTTTAAAAGAGAGAGATATGATATTTTACCATGACATTTGTATATACAAATATGAATGCTTGTATTGCATAGTTTTTTGTCTGTCTTTTTGTCACCAACTTTATGTAAAAACTAGCATGAAATTTTCAGGAAAGGTGCGAAGTGGTCAAGAACAGATCCCATTAAATTTTGGTGAATGTAGGTCAAAGGCTAAGGTCAAGATCACCAAAATGTGTTTTGCAATGATAAGACACAGGGCAAATCAGGAAAAAACATTTGCCACGGGTGTGTTTTGTTGTGTCTGGCACCACTTGTTTGAATTGAGTCATAAAATGCTTTTTGGGCAGATTAACAGCCTGTTTATGTTGTCAAATGTTGCTTATTTCTTGTTAGCGTGAGTTTTAATAGCCTCCCAGTATGTGTCTGCCATTACTGGAGATTTATGCAGCTAAAATGTGTCCACAGGGGGTGAGCTGACAACGGTCTCTTATTGAAAATCTGTCAGGAATCATTGTGAGGTGGTTTTTGGACTGCTGTGTTCACTTCAGAGTTCAGCTGGTTTGTCAGATAGAGAGGCAGTAAATTGTCTTTTAGAAGTGAGGACTTGGCACAGATACAATCATGTCAGTAAATGACATCAACAGATAAATGTCATAGACTATAAAGGTAAAAAAGACTGTAAAGATAATAACCATTTTTATAGATACTTAGATCCCTTCTCTTTTTTTCTATTACATTTTATCTTCATATTAAATTAGCCTTCCATTCTCATAGCCAAAAAAATCACTTCCACTGTGTACTTGACCCATAAAGACCAAAACATCCAGTGGTACCAAAGCCATCTATTGATCTAAAATATTTCATAACATCTAATCCACTAATCTTATCAATGCATGTAAATAATTGGTGTAAAATGCAGTTTTTCTTCTTTTCATGGTCATCACATGTGTCCCATTTGGATGTTCAGAGGCTCCATAGTGAATGTGGAAACACTGTCATCTTCTACAACATTAAGGGCAACTCATGGAGTTGAATCAATGACAGTGGATGGAGATGCTTGTTTTTGTCTTAAGTTATCAATATATTTTCTGAAATAGTCACTTTTTCTTCGATTTTCTTTGTTTCTGATATAAAAACCCTCAATTTTAATCTAAGTTTCAATGAACATTTATATCATCAATAAATTAAATACCAGAAAATACATTATTTTTTATAAAAAAACCCCAAAAAAAACCATGACATGATATGATGATACATGGTGACAAATCATTTAAGAAAGGTGAAATATTTATTTAGGAGGTCACACAAAATTAAAAGCGGGTCTTTATGGGTTAAATATTTATTAGAGAAGGTAGTGCCTCACAGTGGTTGGTTATCACCCACAACATGGGAAATAAGGTAAAAATGAGATTTCTAAGATATGCAGATGTATATGACACATAAAAAAAAAATTAAAATGTGTATCTTCCATGTCCTGTGATGACTTGATGTTTCCCTGTCTTTCACAAAATGTAAAAATGTTCCGTGTGTCCTCTGACATCTAAAGGTCATACTTTCCTTTTCCTCTGCATATCCCCTACGTTAATTACATCCTCTGCACAAAAAAGGTGTACTTTTGATCCTCGGTTGCTCAATGTGAAGAGTTGAAGAAGAAGTAGTTTCTGTGCATCAAAGAGGAAATTGTGCAATAGCGCAGTTTGTCGAATACTGAAGATAACAGTTTTCATTCTCACGGAAGCAAAAATGAACAATAGCTTTTATTTCCGTTGCAGAGTGGCCTTGAATTCACAACTGTACAATTTAAATAAGAAGTCAGTCATTCTTCATCTTCATATGTCATCTGTGTGAACTTGTTGGTCACTATCAGAGCTGAAGCTGATAATGAAATGGTCTGTACCGTCCTGAATAGTCTCTTCCTCTGGATGCTGTGTCCCTTCAATCTCCTTACTATATTCTTCCCTATTTGTACATTTCTCAATCTCTTGCTCCCGTTTCCAGTTCCTACTCCCCCCTCCCTCCCTGCCCCTGACTCCTTGCCAGCCCATTTTCTCCCTTTCCATGTTCATGTCTCTTTCTCTGTCCATGTCCTCTGCCTCCTGGGCTATCTGTTGACTGTTAAGGTAGATGCTGCTGTGTGAAACCATCGGGCTGTTGTCTCTGGAAGGAAGGCAAGCATCCATGTCTGCTTCTAGTCCCAGCAAAGCATTCACAGGGGGCGTGAGGTGCACTGGCAGCTGATCTTGAGGATTGTTTCGTCCCTGCGTCTGGCCTTGTTGATGGCAATGCTTCCTCTTGCGTTTCTTTGCCACCTTCAGATCCAGTGAGGCGTAATTCAGGTCGGGCTGTAAAGTCTGGTTTCACACCAAGGACACAAAATGTGTTAGTGGGGGACTGACTTCAAAATGTGGCTGCGCTCAGACAAACAGGCTCACATACTTTAGTATCTGTGCACGTAGTTTCTCATGCGTTTCTTTAAGTCTGCTTTATTTTTAGAACATTTTATGCTAAATTGAATTTACTGGTTTACAGCTTTGTTGACCACAATGTGTTTATGGTGTCAGTCGCCTTCCGTTGTGAAAGTACATTTGTCTGCATGAGCTAAACTGATCTGCACATCAGCTATACTTCAACATGTCATTAAAAATTAGTTATTTAGAATTTGAATAAAGAGCTAAATATAGATGAGCATCTGCACAGGAATATCATGTTTGATGATTAACATACACATAATTAAAATATATCTATATTTTCTCAGTGATTTTTAACACACACACACACGTGTACATACACACACACACACACACACACACACATATATATATATATATATATATATATACTAAGAAGTACTTCATCTACTGTATTTAAGTAGATATCTGTACTTTACTTGAGCAACTTTGCATTTTTACTCCCTACATTTTTGTATAAATATCTGTATTTTATACGCTTCACATTCTCAGAATAGACTCATTACTAGACATTACAAACTAGACAAATGTGACAGTATGAGGTACTGTAAATACTACGAAGTTTGATCTCATGATTTAGATTTTTTTTTTTTTAAATTTCCTATTTATGACTTTTGAATTTTTCCTAAATTTCCTGTCCATAAACTATGTACTATGACCCCCCAATAAAACACATCATCTACACACTAACTCACTTGTAAAGGCTTTATTTTTAGATATTTTAAAAATGTTTTCTGTTTTTTCCTGCTTGTCTCATGCATAGCAAAAAAAAAAAGCAGTTTCACTTTTTATGTTACGAAGTTGTACTTTTTTTATTTTTCCTTCAGTCAAAGAGTTGAATCATTACTTCTATTTTTACCAGAGTATGTTTTCATACCAGTAGCTGTACTTCTACTTAAGTACAGAATGTGAGTACTTTGACCACCTCTGTAAATAAATAACCTGAAGAGTAACTTTTCAGTGAACTATAAGAAATTCTTTTTAGACAGTAGATATGGAAAATCTTATTTCAAGAAATCTTACCAAAGTCATTTTCACTTGTTCCTTTGGCAGATTGTTTGGCTTGAATTAAGAATACGTAAAATAATAATTGTAAAAAATCTAAAATTAAAGAAAATGTTCTTATATCTCACTGAAAAGTTACTTTTTAGATGCTTATGTCTTATTTCAAGTGTGATGATATGTTTGGGATATAAATGAGAAAAATACACTTGGTCAGATTTAGATTTTTACAGTGTCCAAATGTAATCATGTAAACATACGTTACCACACAGTATACAGACATTTTCATTTTAACTGTAACAAGCTCCAAAAATGTTCTTTTTAAGTGTAATATAGGAAAATATCCCACAAATTAACGAAGAAAAAATATGAGTGCAAGATGTTAGTGTGAATTATTTGAATGGAATCAAAAAAATTCTGATAATCTAAATGTAAAGATTGTGGTTTTATTGTGTAAAGAGTCAAGGGTCATACCTTAACACGATCGCTTGGGTGCAAGGTCATCATTTCATAGACTATAAGAGAATCTGAAGAAGAGATGTTTAAATGTGTTCAGATGCAAAAAAAATAATATAGTATTTAATAATCCTTTTGTTCTACATACTTTTGTGTTAATAAATCATACAAATTGCAGAGCTTGGTGTTGAAAATTCAAACAATCAGTAGGAGACAACAACAATTTTAGGCTTTAGTCCGAAGGCTTTTTATCTATGAATAAAAGACTGTGTGCTTTAATACATTCCAAAAGTCACTAAAATGCTTCTCTTTATATTTTGAATATTTACTGCTTGAAAACAGAGAAAACACAGATTATTAGAAAATCCATCATCAGATAAAGAATTTACCTACCAATAGCAATGCTTTCGCTTATTTTTGGTCAGTGCAGAAACTCACTTGATCTTTCTGTGCTGATGTTTCCATAGATTGGATTTTCTTGTTGCTCATGAAAATCGTGGGGGTTTTTGTCATTCTCATGATGATTCAGGTCATGAAGATAGTGCTCTTCATCCTGTGTCAGGCTTTGACATAAAATGAAGGTACGATTTCAGATGATTTTTTCCATTAATATGTCATTTTTAGATAAGGAAGAAACATGGAAATACTGGAACACACTTATATTATTCTAAATAATGGTTTACAGGACAAACTATAACAGTCGTATCGAGGCAGCATTAAAAAGAAAAAGTAAATAACAAGCGTACCCTTCGCCATTATAAAAGCACGAGCACCAGCAGACGTCTGTGCCTGTGTGAAGAAAATATTCAGTTTACAGGGCAACTGTTTGTACTTGTAAAAGTAATGTTGACCAAAATTTAAAGCAAAACAGGGTCACGATAGTAAGTGGGAACAATAAAATGTACTTGTGCACAAAGATGTTCTTCGCCTCAGGATGCAGAACATGACATTCAGACACAGTGAGGTCAGTAAGGCCAACGACAGCAGCAGTAAAGCTACCAGTTCAGTTGCACAGTCTGGAAGATGGACACAAACCAATTAAACAAGTCAAAGCGATGAAAACCAGAGTACGTTTAGATGGAATCAAAAAGTGTCTGAAGGTGGCGACGATTACGAGGAATTTCCCTCTTCAGTTCTCAAAATATATTTGTAATAAACCGACATCCTGCATTCACTACAGATGTGCATTTATTTAAATCCTCCAAAACAATTTCATATGAAGTGGCAAAAATGAGAATAATATAGTATAGTGGAAAATATATTAGTCTATATCACAATTTATTGTCGTACAGTTTTCTTAGACAAAGACAATGAAAAAGAAGAAAAGATGAACCACTCTTTTTCAGCTTCTACACTTAAAGCTAAATTATATTAAATATCATTTTTAATTCACACCTACTGCATACTTTATAACACATCACAGCCCGATGAGTGTTTATTATATTTTTTAATTTTGCGTTTCTTGATCTGAGGAAGAAAAAAAAAAAAAAAACAGTAAAATTCCATATTTCTCTATATTTAAGAAAATTGTGTGTTTTATCAATTTGTACAGTTAAATATGTATGACATACTTTTCATGTAACCAAAAAGACAAACGTGTTCCAGTAATAAACTAAACAGAAAAAATATGTTGCGGCTTAATTTTTTTTTTATTATTTCTAATCAACAATATTTTAGAATTATCACAGTTAATTTATTCTAATCTTGCCATCTACTGCTTTTCCACCATATACTCATACATGTGTATTTTATTTTTCCTGATAAAGCAAAAGCTATATTACACCAAGGATGGGGAAAAAATTGTAAAAAAAAAAAAAAATACATGTAGGATGCAACAATATTAGAGGCATGTTTTAAAACTACATGTAATTTTAGAAGTTTCACAAGTTGATCTGATCCTACCTGTCATATTCCAGCTGTCTTCAACCAAATGTGTTGTCTGTCTGACACGACTGCTCTCAGGCTACAGGGCATCACTGTGTTTAGTCACTGAGGTGTACTGTAGTCTATTTTTACCTCACCTACGTTACCTCTATTTTATCACATCACTTTGAACACTGGCTGGCTGTTCTTCAGTTACAAACAGGAAGCAATGTAACCTCATTCTGAGGCGCACGGTCTGCAGACAATTGCAAGATGCACTATGGAATGAAAGGTACGTCACACATATATTATGATGATTTGCAGTATAAATATTCAAATGTGTTCACTTGGATTTGTTTTCATTAAAGACACGGTTCAACCCAGTAAAGCAAGACATTTCAACTGTTTAAACACTGTTTTTTTTTTTTTTTTTTAATGTGTTTATTTAGAGCAATTCACACAATATACACATACATATGAAAATAAATAATAATATTTGTACCCGAAAAGGAGTGGGAAGAAGAATGAAGGTTTGAATGAAATATTTGTCTTTTCTCATGACATGAATGTGATGATGAACCTGTTTTTTTTTAATTACTATTTTCATGTCATTTTAATTTTTTTTAATTTAATTTTTAATCTTGTTTCTGTGGATCTTTTGCTGAGCTCTTCAATCTGTTTCCAATCCCTTTTTTTTTTGTGTGCAAATGACAAATAAATTGACTCCATTACTGGGACTCATTATATAATTATTGCTTCTGGTCAAATGTGTTTAATGTAAATGTAGTTCATTTCCAAACACATGGCATTAGAATCCCCAGTGCTTGGCATATTTCCATGGATGACAAGCACACATATATGTGGTTTATCTAGTGTTTATTTGACCTGCAGTGAAAGTATGACCTGTCAGTGTGAATGGAGCTTCAGGGCTCAGTGCATCAAGCGAGAAATCATATCTTGCATGTACACTGTGGTTTTGCAAATGTGGTTGGAAAATCAGGAGGAAAAACAATTGCAGATGTAAAATATTTCTGCTCAACTAAATGCACACACGTGTTCATACCATGTGGTTAAAAAAAAATACTGAGAAAGCAAATATATTATGACTTCTTAATCTGGTTTGAAAAGTGAAAGATATTTACACAAACTAACAATATTAAAATAACTTAAAAAAAGAACACACCAGTACACTGTAAATTCAAATAAGTTAGAAGAACAAAAAAAAAAATAAAAAAAAATTAAGGTGATCGATTGCCTCGGTTATTTTAAATTGATTGTTTCCAGAACTTAAAATTTAGATGCTTATTAAAGTATACTTAAATTAAAACATTACTTATTAAGTTAGTATTCTAAGGTTCTGTCAGTCCTACTGGGAGACTAAGTCAGGGTTCAGTGCCTATGTCCAAGGACACTTGGACATGTGGACAGACAGAGCTGGGACATGAACCTCTGTCCCTTCAGTCATTGGACGACCCGCTCTACCATCTGAACCACAGCCGCCCCTGAATAAAATGACTGTTTTGTGATTGTAATTTTTTTGTATGATAGATATTGGTGGTTATTTGGAGTGATCTGGAATTGTATTTCATCATCTACTACATCAGTAGTTTATTTTTTTCAATTATCCTTAATTGAAACAATACAAATAACAGTACAATATCATTCTCAGCATTTAATGACTTAATTCCACTCAGTTGTACCTCAGTTGTATGTTTTTAAGTTATGTTCACTTATATCCACAATAGTTCCCCTTAATAAAAACTAAAAAATATTAGTTGGAAATACTTAAAAATAAGAAAATTTTACAGCAACTTAATACATTTGAGTTAATGGTACTATTTCTGAAACTTTGAGTATTCACAAATTAATATATTTAATTATTCTGAATATTTGTGTTTACATTGTGTATTGTCTTCTCTGCTGTGTGCGTCCATTCTTGATATTACTGACTTCTGTTTGGTTATATAGACCATGTGGTTTGTGGCTGCAGCCTTACCTTTTGTCAAATGTTGTATTGTGGTACATGTGGACACTTTATAGAGAAGTTGGACAATTTGTCATGTGAGTATTATATTATAGAGAATTCTGAACTTTTTGGCTAGAAATCATCATGAATTCAACTAAGTAGAAGTACTTCCTTTACTGTACATACTTAGATTTTTTAGGTATCTGTACTTGAGTTGACTATTTATTTTTCTGGAAACTTTTTACTTTACTACATTTTTGTATAAATATCTGTACTTTATACTCTTTACATTCTCAGAATAGACTAATTACTTTTTCAAACTAGAAAAGCACTCTGAGAGCACAGATCTCTGCCAAGGTCAACACCCCCTCCCCTATCACCACCAAAATCTAATCATTTCCAGATCTCCCCATTACTAACGTACCCTGAACATTTCATCAAAATCTGTTCATAAACCTGAAGAAAGAAAGAAAAAAAAGGACAATAAACTTCCTCTGGTAATTACTCTTGAGTTGTTTGTCATGATCTGATGATGTCATTTTGGACAAACCATATGTTTTTGAGTTATCTTGACCCCCCCCCCCCCCCCCCTCCACCAAAATTGAATAATTTCCAGATCTGCCCATTACAAACTTACCCTGTAAATTTAATCAAAATTGATAAACAACTTTTTGAGATATCTTGCTAACTAACAGACAAACAAACTGGCAAAAACATAACCTCCTTGGTGAAGGTAATTAGATAAATATGACAGTATGAAAAATAAGTTGTAAATCAGAAATTGTGACTTTTTATCTCATAGTTTTCCATTTCTTATCTTATAATTATGACTTTTTCCCCCTCATAATTTAGACTTTTTATCTCACAATTTATATATATATTTTTTTATCTCATTATTATGTGTTTTTTTTATCTCCTATTTATGACTTTTTAATTTTTCCTAAATGTTCATAAACACAAAACTGAGTACCATGACCCAATATCATTTACACAATAACTCACTTTTAAAGGCTTTATTTTTTGATATTTTTTCTGGTCTTTTCCTGGTTAAATAAGTATTATTTCATTCATAGCCAAAAAAAAAAATGCAGTTTTACTTTATTACATTTTAGAAGTTGTACTTTTTCACTTTTACTTCAGTAAAGGAGTTGAATCAATACTTCTACTTTTACCAGAGTATTTTTTCACACAAGTACTCACATTCTGTACTACAGTATTTGTACCACCTCTGTTAGAGAATCAGAAAAGCAACTTTACAACAGATGCAGCAGATTGTTAAAATACAGTATATCATCTTTATAGTTGCAAATATTTTTGCCTCTGTACAAATTCATTGATTAATCACTACACCATAAAATGCTTGGAACATAAATTCAAATGCTTTAAGTCTACTTTATTTACAAGCCTGTTAAAGACAAAGTATATAGCACTAACACATTACATATAATAATTGATAAAAGCAACCTCATATTTATCAGTTTTTAGTCTCAAGTGCTTGACATTTTCTAATTATCTTTATTGCCTTCAATACAATATTTTCACAGAATATTCATTTTTTTACATAAAAGATAAGCAAACCAAAAACATACAGTCAGTAGTTCTTTTCCATCCTTTTGTCTTCCTTATATACACCAACCATATCTGCACGACTGCCTCTCATAAGATTTTTACTTAACTTACCTCATGTCATTGACTAACTGAGACACGTTCATGATTAAATATTATTAAATGTGTCTGAAATCACTACATTCTATTAATGAGTTACACCTCGAAGTGGGGAAATGCTGTGTTGTGGTCCTTGCAGCTACGTACTTGACTGGAGGAGGAGGGGGTTTGAAGGGAGGTGGTAGATCCATCCTACAAAGAACACAATATATATAAGTAAAAACTAAATGATAGTGATGAACAGATATAACCAAAATATTTATTGATAGGAAATTCAGAAAAAAAAAATATATCAGTGTCTTCCCTTCCATAGTGCACTGGGTAAAAAGTACTGTGTAGAGATAATGGTGTGCAGGTTAGTTTACCTCTCCCTTAGAATTTTTCTCCTACAGAGAACGCCAGCCACAACAATCAATACCAGCACTGCAACGATGATTATAATCAACAACAGATGGTTCTGTACACCAGGGTCATCTTAAGAGCAGAGGGAAAAAAAAAAAAAGTTGTCTGTAATTTTTGAGGAAGAACAACCACGATACATCTGTTCCTGGGACATCGATCAGTTTATTTAGGTGAGACCCAGCAAATTCCAACAAATAATCTTAATACATAAAAGACACACTGGGAAACTTTATGCCTTGAGGCAACAAAAGTGTCTCTTTCAAACCTCCTCCTCTGTTGCAGTCTGACTTGATACTTGTTTTAATGAGTTTTCTACCTTTAGACAGTATCCAGCCTGAGGATGTGATAACTTCCAACCTGTAAATCGTCCACCTGATGAAGATGGTGTGGCGAAGACTCTGGCTATTTTCCTATCCATTGAGTATTAACTCTACTGGGTTTTTTTTTTTTTTTTTTTTTTTGCTGATTTATTGGGCATTTTGGTATTGTGCATAGCTTCAACCTTGACACCAATGATATGCCCCAAACAATATCTAAGCATTACATATAACTCAAACATCTACTGTTGACCAAATCACTTAATGATATAAAAAAGTTTAATAACTGTTGATAAAACAATTCTATCAATGCATGTAAATAATTGGTGTAAAATGCAGTTTATTATCTTTTCTTAGTCATCACATATGAGCCCTGTTGATGTTCAGAAGCTCTGTGCACTGTATTCTTCTCATTTCTAGTCCAAATATAACATCATAATAATAACCAAAAGAGTAACTTTTCAGTGAGAAATCATTTTTAGACAATAGATCTTATTTCAGTACATCTGACAAAGATAATTTTCACTTGTTCTGTTGGCAGATTTACATTTTTTTTAATTTTTTTTTGCTTAATTCAAGCAAAAAACAAAAAAACAAAAAAACTTGTCATCTTCGACATCATTGATTCTCCAGTAAATCCCATTGACTTGGATCAATAACAGTGGAGGGAGACACTTGATTTATGTTGAGTTATTTTTAAATGAAAAATTGTTATTATTATTATTATTATTATTAATTTGCCTTTTTTTCTCTGCTGTTGTTGTAATGACCCTTCTGAGATTGTATGACCATCTAGCATACATGATCAGTGAATTAAATACAGGAAAACATCAGATTTGTCTTGTCTTCAAGAAGGTCAAGAAAAGTAAAAAAATAAATAAATAAAAAAAAATAGATAAATCAAATCCTTTGGGATTTGCCAAAAAATAGCACTGGGTCTTTAAGGGTAAAGATATATTTTAAGGCATATATATCTAAATGGATTAAGTCAAGCACCATTTTTTAAAAGTGTATTCTTGAAACTTCATTTTTGAATATGCATAAAGTGGACAGTTTATTGTGATGTATAAATGATTACCTTTGTTCACGTCTGTTATGTTTCCTGCCCTCAAAGTGGGTGTTGCATCAGGATTTTCTGTGTTGTTTCCCAGAGTACTGAACTCCTCCAACGTTGTTAAGCTACTGTTTTCTGGATGCACTGTAGTTACCATGGACGTCATCTCAACATCAGTCACATTCTGTGTGTTGTTGTACACTGTACTGGTATGAATGTACGTAGTAGAGACATCTGTGGTTGCAGATTGGTTGGAGATTAGGGTTATATTTATAATATGTGTGGTGCTAATTGTAGGGGAGGTAACATTTTGTGAATGGTGAGGTTCAGTGTATGTGATGGGGAATGGTGTGGGACTGCTTTGTGTATGATTTGTGACGAGGCTGTTTTGCTCTTCTGTTGTGATTGGAATATTAGTGGTGGTTCCAGAACCTCCAGTGACATTCAACTGCTGTGTCACAAGACCTGGAAATAGTGACACAAGAGAATAAACATGTTTTCAGGAACACTGTCACCACTTTCCTCACATATCTACAAACAAAAAAGGAAAGTACTGACTTAAAAACCTGAGTGAATGGACCCACTTTCTTGAACCTCTTCAGTAATTCTGCACGTTATCTACTGTACAGTCTGACAAGTGAGCTTTTGGAAAGTTGGATTTAGAGAAATAACTGTAAGTGATGCAGTAGGAAACTTTTAAATACCCAGTACACAGTAGTACATCATTAAAACATGGACGAGTTGGCATTTATAAGAACTCTTTGCATAATCAATAGATAAAATAAAGCAAATGGGTTATTCAAGGACGTGAACAGTGACTCATGGAAACAGATTCTGATCTAAAGTTCAACATTGCAAGTGTGTAGGTATGAATTGCAAATTCACCAGCAGGGTTTATGGATTCATAATTAATAAGTACGATTAATTTTCTACACCACTTTATACCATTTGCTTCATACATTTTTCCAGGCTTCCTCTCCTTTAAGACACAAACATCAGACCCAATCATATTAACATCAGACCCAAATATGTTTTTCTTTTTAAATCTACAGGTATAGTGTATAGTAAATATAATCCAGTAGAACAATCACAATGCAATTTAAGACACCACTATGAAATATACACCACATGCTCTCTCTTTTGAAACAAAATAGTACTTCTTATCATTGTAAATATTAATTGCAGTGTCCGTATCTGATTGCATTTTACTCCCCAGATATGCCGTGTACATTTCATGTAGTTTGGGCTGTAGTACTCCAATCTGTCCAACAGACTGTGCTCTCTCTCCATGATGTGATGCAAAGATCTCCTTTAATCTCTGCTGAGCCTGGCTGTTGTTTAGGTGTAAGAACAGATACTGAAGAATTGCAGGATGTGACTTCTGACGACTGTGCGGCTTGTGTTTTCTTTTTTTCTCCCTCTCTCTCTCTCTCTCTCTCTCTCTCTCTCTCTCTCTCTCTCTCGTTTTTTATGTGCAAAGTCAAATTCTCATTTCCTCCTCAGATGCAGCTCATTGCTAAACTCAATAACTAGTGTGGGCAGACAACATGCAGTGTTGTTTTAAAACTGTGAATGTACTGTTTCAATTCCACTTAGTTCAGTATTCACCCTAATCCCACAGGGCAATTGATTTGAAGCAAATAATTGAGAGTTTAACTTTATTTTCCAAGTTTTGTAATTTCTTCACAGTTACTGGTGTGCTCACATAACCTGGCTGGCAGCTTCAAAATCCTTTGAATCTCTCCTTTTCCTTTCACCTAATTAAAAATTAAAATTGACTGAGCTACACTATAATAACAAAAGTCAAGTATCAGCTCTGTGGTCCAGTGCAGTTTATTAAGTCATTCAGTCTCATGGGCCCTCTGCTAGATTGTTAATCCTGCCCTGAGGAAATGCTGAAATTGAGTATGACACAAAGAGAAATAGCAGTTAAAAAATACAAAAATAAAGAGGCTCACCTGTGTTTAAGCTTGTGGTTTGTGTTCGTACTATGATGATAAACACCGTATCCAGACTTTGGTTTCCTGTGTTGACAGTCAGTGTATAAACCCCCGCATTAGCATCAGTAACCCACAGCAGCTCCAGAGACTGATTGTCTGATATCAGTTTCTTGTTCTAGGGCAAAGGAAGATTACATAGCACATAAAGGCCGTTATATTCTCAAAGATGTTTTTGTAACGTAGGTTTTGGTGTCAGAGTTAATGAAATAATCTTCAGCCTCTTGGAATAAACTGAGAATCCATGCAATGAAAGAGCAAGTGATAAGATGATGAGGTATTATTTAGGTTTGTTTTCTGTACCTTGGTCCATCTGTACTGAGCATTTTGGAATGCTGTGCAGTAAATGGTCACATTTTCTCCAGATTCGACCTCAATAGTGCTATTCATGTCACATTTAATTTCATCAACGTCTAAAAAAAAAAAGAAAAAAAGGAAAGAAGCGAGAAAGAGAGAGAGAGAGAGAGAGAGAGAGAGAGAGAGAGAGAGAGAGAGAGAGAGAGAGAGAGTGGGGGTATGATAAAGTTTCATCATCAGCTCTGAATGTAAAAGGTAAAACATCTGCCGTGATGGGAAAACAGAGGAAGAGCAGCTGATTTTATCTGTAGGCCACGCTGCTGTATTTTCATATGCAGCGCACATCAGTGACATCTTGTGTAATTGTTTTCTGCCTCTGTTAACCCTTATTCAGGTCACACACAGATGAAAAGAAGGTAGTGCTGTTTTGTTTTTTTTTGTTTTGTTTATATATTTTTTTTTTCTCCTCACTGCACAATTACACAACGCTTGGAAAACAAAAAGAAAGACAGGAGTGTCTCATGGCAAACACAGCCTTTAGATGTGTTCTGGTAATTAACACATACATTTGCTCAGAAGTAAATATCAGCTCAGATTGGCAGAGGAGCAGCTCTATGATGCAACCAGGGGTAACATGAAATACATACAGTGGACAACAAGATACTTATTGCCGTCGTAATGCGTGTTCTGATTGGAGGGTTATATCTTTATGCACATATTAAATTACATGAATGTTTGAGGTGTATAGTGTCTCTTCACATCTGCTTGATTTCTTCTTACCTTTGATCTTTATTTCCGTTTCTCTTTTATAGGATCCCAGAGGAAAAATGTTAATTTCACAAACGTAGGTGCCACTGTCCCTCTTGTTCACCCCATGAAGCTGTAGGTAGGAGCCCCTCAGTCTATTTGCTTCATCGTTTTCAATCTGGATCTTGGCAGTACTATTAAAAAGGTTGTACCCAAAACCCGGGGTGTAGAGTGCCAGCTTTTTTGTTATACTGCCTGTCTTATGCCATTCAGTATTGACGACCTGGAGGTTAGTAGTGTTTTGTAGAAGGCAGGGCAAGGAAATATTCTGGCCCACTACTGCTTCCATCTTTTTAGAATAGAACACCTTAACATCCTGGAGTCCTGTCAAGCACATCAGATAGTGTTGGAAGCAAGAAAAGTGAGGAGACAAAATCACTTTGAAGTTGATATTACAGACTTCAGTCTACTGGGACGCAAGCAGATAAAATCATACTATTATACAGAGGCAGCTTGTCACACCAACAGCTAATACATTTCAAACCCACAGTGAATATCTCATCTTTGCTTGTATATTATAAGAGCAGAGGCACATGTGGTCCAGGATTACCTTGCGTAATACAGACAAGGAGCAGAAGGGAAGAGCTGGTTCCCAGTGCAGTCCCAGCCATCGTTGATCTCCTCAAACTCATTACAACGAAGCAGGATGATTCCGGCGAGAGATTTAGTACAAGCAGCTATAGTATAGTAGATGAGTTGACTGAGGTTAAAAAGTGACATGCAGAGTTTGAGAGAGAAAAATGATGACCTATGAGACAGGAAGCCACATGCAGAGGAGATGGTTTGAGTCACTGATGGAACATTGCAGCTTTGTGGTTAAAGAAAAAGCTCTGCTGCAGAACAGATACGACGCAAACAATTTTTAAACACTTATCTTAACTTACTGTTTCAGTCACAGCTGCTGAAGGAATATACTAAAGTGTGATTACGCCGACTCCATAATGCACACAACTGTTCATCTCAGTGAAATGAAGAAGATATTATTGTAGATGCATGCACAAAAATGAAATGTCTTTCCCTTTTTTTAGTTACTTTTAAACATGTACAGAACTACATTTGTCTGTTTTAAATGCCTCTTCCTGTTTTAGTGACAAGTCATACTCCCTGATGAAGGCCATTTGTGCCGAAACGCGTTGGGGTTTTTTATATGATTTTATAGGTTTTGTTAACCAAGCCGGTTTAATAAAGGCTTTTTATCTTTCACTTTTAAGAGAGTGCCTTGGAATTTTTCTTTGTTTTATGCTGTTCTCTCCCATCCAATAGAGCACCTCTAATTTTTATTACTTATTTTGAGTCCAGGTAGCGCTCCTTAAGCAAACTTTTTTTATGTACAGAACTATTTTGAAGACATTTAGCTGCAACAAACTTACAACCCCACTTCCACAAAAGTTGGAATACTTTGTAAAATGAAAATTGTATTTGCAGTAGAACATAGAACACATGCAAACAGACACTTAAGGGTCATTCCAGGATCCCAGGTTACCCTCCCAGAAAATTCTCAAAAGATGAATATAGGTTCCTTTTATGAATTTATGACACAATACCAAGTCATAGACCCATATCCCTTATAGTTTTGAAGTAAATGCCTTCCAAATTTGGGGGTATTTATTTTTTTTTTTTTTTTATTATTTTGACTAAGTTACGTTTGGTCCAAATTTGAGCTTCCACTGCTCCTCTATCATTTGACCTACACATTAGATTTTTGGTCTCCCTGGCTAACTTGTCCCTTATAATTAGAAGCTATGCTCAGATTAAGTCTATCTCCATTGGTTGTTCCATAATATGGCTCCAAAATTGGCCAAAAAGGCAAAAATCACAAAAATGGTGATAAAGTTTAACTTTTTTGTGACTATTCCTGAACCCTATCCTTGATATTCCTCTTTAATTTTATTTGTATCTTGGTAGGGATTAGAAATAAGACACATATTCTTTTGTTCAGTTTTTTCATTTTTCCAAAAAAAATAGCAATTTTCAAAGCCGTGGTTCACCATGTGCACAACTGATCACATCCTTCAAATATTTATCATAGATTGCTATGGTCATCAACTTATCACCATTTCTGCAGCTTTTGACTTTTTTAACTAATTTTGGAGCCATATTGTGGAGCAACAAATGTAGATAGACCTAATCTGAGCATAGATTCAGATTCTAGGGGAGAAGTTAGCCAGGGAGATGAAAAATCTAATATGATATGATATGATAGAGGAGCAGCGCAAAGTTGGATGAAACACAACTTTGCCAAAATAATAATAATAATAAAAAAATACCCAAAACTTTGCAGGGCCTAAAACTTTGTATTATGTCATAAGTTCATAAGAGGAACCTTTGTGATTTTTTTGGAGAATTTTCTGAGAAGGTTATCTGGGAGGGTGTGGATGTAAAAATTATATTTGTTTTTACAGACAGGTCCAGTGTTTGTTTAACTACTTTACTAGTTTCATCTACAGGTCTGAAAGTAGCTCAACCTAGTAAAGCAAGTAAACAAACACTGGACCTGTCTGTTAAAAAGAATATCATTTAACAGACAAACAGATAGAATGTACTTCTTTAAGAAGAAAGCAAGTTTGTCATCATAATTACTTTCCTATATCAGCTGTGTGTGCCTTTTGGACTATGTCTGATAAAGGGTGGAAGCCAGAAACATTACACTGTGTTGTAATAATGAAAACTCACCTGTTGTTTAGACTTTTTTTTACTCTTTAATTCATTGTTTCTTCGAGATCCTGCACATCTTTCACCATTGGATATGTGTGCCGTCACCTTGTGTCAACATTTTCAATTTGGTAACAGTAACAGATCTCCAATCATTTGGTACATGGTCATGTTTGGCATCATGTGTTCTTTTAATAAAAAACAAAAACATCTGAGAACTGAACAAAACCAGTTGCTGGAGTTTTGGGAGAAAAATGTTGTCATATTCTTTTGTAATTTGTTCATTTTGGATTTGAGCTGCTCAACAGTCTTGGGTATCCTTTGTCATATTTTTCACTCTACAATATACCCAAGGATTTCACTAGGCCTGTACCACATGATGGGCAGTTTATTGCTCACAAGCTAAAATTTCAAAGCCATGCTGTTGGCTTTGTAGGTATAACATTGCCATCCAGAAATATGCGAGGCCCTCCTTGAAAATGGTGTCTGGATAGGAGCGCACATTGATTGAAAACCTGCAAAAACTTTTGGCATTGATGTTTTTCCAAGTTGCATACTCCATAGGTGCAAATGCATAGGGCTTTGTACTGAGTGCTATAAACAAGCCTCACAGACATTTTTATTTAGCTTGTAGAACACAAAAAGAAGTACAAATTTCAACCTGTGTGATCATTGAACAGTCTTGCACTTTATTATTTAATACATTTAAATTAGCTTTGCTCCAGAGATTACAGGAAGTCTTCAACATTTTGAGGTGAAGAAAAATATATGGAACCAGAGCAGTTATAAAATAAAATAAATGTAAAAAAAATCCTCTATTTGAACACTTTACATGTTTTCTATGTTTCCTTTATGACATTTGCAAATCATTGTATTGTTTTCAGAAATGGAGTTCTAATAACAGGTGCAATGACTATTTCCTTCCTATGGTAATGAATACAGTACCAGAAGAGATACATTCAAACAACAGATGTGAAAAGTAGACACAACTATCACTGCTACATCACTCATAGCTCCATCTGTGGTCAATACTCTGACAAATAAAAAGATCTAGAAATGTTTTCACCCCGCTCGTTATTTTTTGACATCATTTCAAGGTGAGGTATTGAAGGAAGAGAAGATTGTGCATCGGTGGAGTTGTTCAGCTCATATATTTTTACAATATAACTGATATGAACTGAAAATCAGCTAAATGGATTGGCTTATATTGGTGGACAACAACCTTCCTTTTTCCTCTGTTAGTGAATGTCAAAGCTTTAAATTTTACACTGACATAAACAGTATAAAAGGAAAAATTACATATAATTCTTCACTATAATGCGCCAAATTATGTCATTTGTTTACTTAGAAAAGACATATTATTGCTGAAATGTATTATGTCACAATGCTAGATTTAAACAGAATAAATAAATTCTTCAAAGAGCTGAATCACTTGTCTTCAGCTTTGGGTTAATAACATTATCCAATTAACACATATCTTAAGAATAAACTGTGAAATAAATGTGTTTGAATCTTGTCACCACATACTTTGGGTATATCTAATGGTGAGCTGAAGCTGAAAAAAAACCCCAACCCTAATAATTACACACATTTTTTGTAAAATACTTTCTTGGGGATTTAAGATTAAACCTGTTGATATGTATGTTTGATCAATGGGTGCTAAGGTTCACACAGATAAGAGTATGCATCTTTTCAGTCCTTAGTATCACAATATGCACATTTCATTCTTACATATTGTGAAACATCCCCTTCATTTATCATAAATACCCCCAATAGTCCCAGCAATGCATTTAGACGATTGATAATTTTATAGTCATATTCCATGCTTGACCTTTGCATCTTACCTTAAATTAAGGTTTAGAGGACTCACAGCTGTAGCCCTTTAGAGATTTCTATCAGTATTCTGTCAGAGTTTCCTCAAAGTGTAATGGGACCTTGCTGCATAGCTCCATTTGATATGGGTAGTATTGCTGCTCTAGGGAAATCTCAAGGATTTCTGACATGGTAAGATCACAGTGACGGCTTCATTCATCGGTCCAAGGAAAGAACAATCCGTTCAACAATGGTAGAGAGCATTAGATCAGCTCTTAGTCACAATAGAAAGACTAATTAGAAAGTCACAAACTCAAATAAACAGAATGGCTAGGAATGGTTCTGCTTTGTGTTCCATGTTTTGTGGTGAAAAAGAAAGAATGTACAGTGAGCCACTGGTGTATCTGGGCCTGCCTTCATTCATATCATGCCTGCTCTGAAAGTCTCGAGGGTTCCCTAAATACCCCTGTGACCTGCAGAAAATTGCACATTTTGCACCGCATTACACGAGAGGAATAATCTTTAATTCTGTGTAGATTATAACATGTGTGTACGTGCAACATATATGGTGGTTCCCACATGTATTGTAAATCTCTCTTGTTACCTGACCTCAAGTGGTTGTGATAGTACAGCGGTGCACATTCTCTATTGTTCATTTAGCTACCGTCACTGCCAGGTTTTAGTGTGAGTACAGACCAAACCCTGAGAGCAAAGATGATTTTTAGAGCCAATGTATTATTAACATTGATGCATGTTGTACAGATTGTCTGACTACAAACCACTGAAAGCCTTATGAGACTATAATATTGTACAGCTGTTCAATCTAACAAACAATGTAAACCACACCACTCTCAGATTCCAAAATGCTAAGAGTAAGACTGATGTCTATTTAAATATGAAATCAAACTACTTGTTAAAAAAAAAAAATCTATTTGATTCTGAGTGATTGTGATAAATGAGTTTTCATTCATGCTTGGTTGTTGTGCAACCAATACAAGCAGAATTTATGGATGACAGAACAGGTTTATGTTGAAATCATTAAAATTGGATTATTAAATCTTTAGCAGGCAATATATTTTGTTATACTGTACATCACCCCCCCTCCCCCCTAGAATAGAACAAGAGTGCCTATCCCAAACCATTAATAAGGTTAAATCAGTAAGAAAATGACTTCTAATACATACATAAATTATTATGAAATAAACACATTATACAATCAAATTTAAATAAGTAAAAAAAAATTTAAAAAATAGAAAGCTGATGTCTCTCAGACAAACTGATTTTCTATTCATCTAAAGGGTCCATATTTACAAAATTAATGAAGGGTTGCTACATACTCTGAAACACCTTTTCTTTATCCTTTAAAATATAAGTTATTCTTTCTAAAAGGAGACCTTACAACATCTTGTAAGGTCTTACATCTTACATCTTACAACATCTACAACATCCAACATAGTACAATACATTTCTTGACATGAATCAAGCTGAGATGTACAGTAGAAATGCTTGTAGCCTTTTATTATATGTATATATGCCCCCCCCTACAACAAACAAATAATGTTATGTGGCAGAGGGGGTTTTTGCCCGTTCATCCAGAAGACCATTTGTGAGATCAGTCATAGATGTTAAACATCAGAGCCTGGTTCCATTCTCATTCACCCCACAGGTATTCATTGGGCTTGAGTGTAAACCAGTCAAATTTTACCACATGAAACTCACCCAACCATGCCCTTGATGAACTTGCTTTGTGCACTGGGGCACAGTCATGCTTAACCAGACAAGGGACCTCCTTAAATTGTTCCCACTGTTGGAAGCATTGAACTGTCTGACATGTCTTGGTAAGTTGAAATGTTAAGATTCCCGTTGAGTGGAGCTAAGGAGCTTCACTCAACCCCTTAAAACAACCCCAGGGCTTTATCCTTCCTCCCCCAAACTTTGCAGGTAACACAGTGCAGTCAGGAAGGTAATGTTCTGACTTTTCCCTCTTCCATCAGACTGATGCTCTCGTGCTCATAAAAGTCCATCAGACCATTGGCGTGAATAGATTCTCTACAGTGCAGTAAACTTTAAACTGTAGATGTTTTTTTTTCTGTTTAGCAGCAGATTCAGAAAGACTGTACTGGATAAAAACATATCACATAAAATTATACTGAAAATATTATACTGGAAAGTTAGAATGTACAGAGTTACAAAGAGATATTGTAAATATAGAAAAGGCCAAATCTATATCATTGATAGAAGAAAAATATCTATTTCTATTGTATTATCTCAATCCCTCAATTTCTTGAGGGCTTTGCCTGGAGATCAACTTAATCTAATGTAATCTAATCTAATGTAATCTAATTTAATCTAATGTAATCTAATCTAATCTAATCGAATCGAATCGAATCGAATCGAATCGAATCGAATCGAATCGAATCGAATCGAATCTAATCTAATCTAATCTAATCTAATCTAATCTAATCTAATCTAATCTAATCTAATGTAATGTAATGTAATGTAATCTAATCTAATCTAATTTAATTATTTTTTGTTTGTGGGCTTGTTGTCAGGAGACATAAATGTGCATTTATGTTTGTGTGTGTGGGGGGTAGGGGTGGGGGCGCTTTTAAAGCTCATATGTTAAACAACATCCAAGTTGTGTTACAAGAACTGCATTGCATCACTAAAGCTGAAGTGGCCAATGAAAATGAAGAGTCAATCAGATGTGTCATGGCTGTATAGGATCGGTCGTGGGAAGGTTTTTTTGTGCCATGAACGCAATAATACTTATTTAAGCAGAAAAATCAGATATGTTTCAAAAGTATCTAAAATGAAGAATTTAAAAGTGAGTCACTGTGTAGATAATGTGTTTGATCAGGTCACTGTACTCAGTCTTGTGGGTATGGACAGGACATTTAGGAAAAACTGGAAAAAAGTCACAATTGAAATAAAATATCATCATGAGATTTAAAAAAAATTACAAATGAAATTTAAAAAATACATAATTTTAAGAGAAAAAGTCAAAATTATTAGATAAAAAGTCATAATTATGAGATAACAGTCATATAACTATAATATATAAAGTTACAGTTTCTCTCCTCCATTGATTTTTCCTCTGGTGACTTATTTTTCATATTGTCACATGTGTTTAGTTTGAAACAGTAACAAGTCTATTCTGAGAATGTAAAGAGTATAAAGTACAGATATTTATACAAAAATGTAGGGAGTAAAAGTAAAAAGTTGCCAGAAAAATTAATACTCAAGTAAAGTACAGATACCTAAAAATCTACTTAAGTGCAATAACAAAGTACTTTTATTTAGTTACTTTCCACCTCTGGTTTTCAAGTCTACTAATATTTTATTTCTGACATCTGTATTTCATTTCATCTGTATAGCAGTGTACTCACAGAATCATGTGTGTGGGTAATATTAGAAGAAATGTGTGTGATTGAATGACGACCACACTTATAGTATTTTGAGGAGACTGATATCGTATTCCAATCCCTGCACGACTTATTCTTCTTGGTCTAAGTCTGCCTGCACTACTGAGAACCAAACACAACAGAATGGGCAATTATGTTAAACTGTAATGCTTGACTTAATTTGAGCTCTTGCTGTTGTCCTGTAGATGTTGGAATGTGAAAACCCAGCATATGGATTTGTGAAGTGGAAGTTATTTATGCAAATGACTGTAATTTTCTTACTCACATGTAACAAAATTGGACACAATGTTTGATGACAGTAAATGGAAAAATAATTAGAGTTCTTCATTTTAAGTCACTGACTAAAAACTGCTTAACTATAAAAGATGAGACGCATTTCTTCCCCTTTTTATTATTATTATTATTATTATTATTATTATTATTATTATTTAGGCCTTTGCCACGTAAAACGTAGGGCGCAAGGCCTATTGATACTGATTGCAATTTGTTCTGCTTCAGCCCTTTGAGCTCTAATTTGACCCCCTGAACATGCATGAAAACTCACCCAATTTTGCACACACTTCAGAAGTGTGAAAAATTGTGAGTATTTATAGCTTTCGTAAACATCGGTAAAGAAATGTGTCTACAGTGCCCCCTAGAAAAGTGTAAATATTTAATTGTGTGATGATCTGTCAGGAGTCTCCAGAGCAAAATAACCAACCATCTTCCAGGTTTGGTCACTGGTGCTTGGGTCCCACACCAGGGTCTCCCACACAGGGCAGAGTGGGGGGCCCTGGTGTGTAAATGTTTTTTTTTGTTTGTTTTAGAGAGAGAGTTTTTGCAACCACTTGATATATAATACAAAAACTGACACACAAACCAGGTCATAAAAATAAAATGATATCCTCCACCAGCCACTGTGGTTCAGGATGGTAGAATACTATATATTATATCACAGAGTTTTTGAATGCCACCACCCAAAGAGATTGAAAACCTTTAAAATCAAGCACTGATTCTGTGGCATCAGTAGTACAGGGTGATAGAAGGCTCAGTAGATAACGAAAGCATGTGGGTTCAAGTCCAGGGTGAGTTACAGCTTTTTGAAGACCACCACCCAAACAGTAGATTTAAACACTTCAAAATCTACATTCAGCTTACACCCCTCTGTGGCTTGGGCTGGTGGAAAGCTACATAAACAACAACAGCATGTGGGTTCAAGTTCTGTGTGAGGGAGAGCTTTTTGAAGAACACCACCAAAACAGTAGATTTAAAACCTTCAAAATCAAGACTCCAGTTATTCTCCTCTGTGGTGCAAGGTGCTAAAAGGCACAATAGTTAATACAAGAATGTGAGGTCAAGTCCCCAGTCAATCACAGTTTTTTGAAGGCCACCACCCAAACAGTAGATTTAAAGTCTTTAAAAATAAGCAGCTCTCTCACCAGCCTCTGTGGGGCAGGCTGGTTGAGCGCTCTGAAGATAACCTAAGAGTGTGGGTTCATGACCAGGGTGTATCACAGTTGCCCCGGGCCACCACCAGAACAGTAGATTTAAAACCTTCAAAATCAAGACCTTATTCATCAGCCAGGCTTAGTAGGTAACAGGAGAATGTGGTTTCAAGTCCCACATGGGTAAAGTTTTTTAAAGGCCACCAAACAAACAGTAGATTTAAAACCTTCAAAATCTCAAACCTGATTCACCGGTGTCTTTTGGCTCAGGCCCTACCTGAATGCCATCGTTCCAATCGGAGGTCCTGCTCTATCTTTCCGCATCCAATGGGAGGGCCGCCTCCATCTTTTCCTCATCCAATCACATGGCCGGGTTCATCTTTCCTCACCCAATCGGAGGGCCGGCTCCATCTTTCCAAGCTGTCAATCATCTGAGTTTCCCCGTGGGCGGTCGGGGTTATCGCTTGTTTGTCATCTGTTATCACATCTTTCCAACCGTTAGCCTTTTTCAGGTAAGATGTTATTTGTTTTTGTCTAATAACTTCATTGCTGTCTAATACGTTTGCCAAATAAGTTAGCATTAATGCTAACCGATGTTCCAAAATGAATGGGCTTCCAGCTGTTCTTTATCTTGCTGTGCCACATATGATTTGTAAAGTTGTATTAAATGCATTATAACGTATTGACCCTCTTCTCAGAACAACCCGGTTACAAGATTACCCCACTTCTTCCAGATTATTTTTGAACGAAAACCCCCATTACATTAAACTTTTCACTTATATTCAGGTCAATGCTGTGTGTATATTGGAATATGGTGGTTGGCTTGACAAAAACATTATTCATTTTGTGTCAAGTATTTTAATTGTTAATTTCAGTTCTGTCAGAGTTACTGCTGTAGTCATTTGTGACTATCAGCAAATTACATGTACTTTGTTGTATATTTTTTTGTTCTTTTCAAAGAACACAGTCTTTACTTCATAAAAAAAAACATTTTTAAAATTCTGTTATTACAAAATTTCTTCAGGTGAGCTGATTGGCATAAAAACTATGCCTTTGTTTTTGTCCTAGTCTGGATTCCAACGTGTGACTTGCCACAATTTCTTCACCCTTCTCCCCCTTTCCCCCTCCAATGAGTTACAGTCTTTTGGAGGCCACAACCCAAATAGTAGATTTAAAACCTTCAAAATTAAGACTTACCCCAAAATCATCTGTGGCACTCACTATGTATGAACCATTTATTACCTATTTGTTGATATTTGTTCATTATGTATTAACAATTTGTTACCTATTTGTTAATGGTTTATTTATACACAATTTATCATAAACAAAGAGTTTGTGCTTCTTTTCTATGAAAAAAACATTCGTAGCCGTGCGAACAAATGCTTTATGATAAATTGTGTTGAAGCAATACATTAATAAATATTAACAAATAGGTAACAAATGGTTAATACATAGTGGATTGTGTGTAGGTATTATAAAGTGTTACTTTATTATTATTATTATTATTATTATTATTATTATTATTATTATTATTATTATTATCATTATTATTATTATTATTATTATTATTATTATTATTATTATTATTATTATTATTATTATTATTATTATTTCTACTATTGTTTGACTTCACAGTGACACTACATAAAAAAGGCAGCTTGTGTCTTATTAAGACAAAAAATGTTGGGGTTTTCTTACTGCCCTTACTTTTGTAGAAAATATGAGCCTGTCTTAAGTAATAAAACATTTACAGTGATTGTTTTCACCTTTTTCCACCTTTTTCCAATTGTTTCTTTTCAGTGTGTCACCTTTTTTCCTTATTACCCCCAATATGTGTTGGGGGGTCAGTGTTCCTTTTTGAAGGATAAGTGGATGGACACAAATAACAAGCACCAAAATGACTGCAAAACTTTAAACTGGAACATCAAACTTTCCTAAAGTGTGAAATTCTGGAGACAGTTAGGAGGGAAAGTGTGACAAAGTGAGGCAGTCATTGTGAAATGTAATCAAAATCTATCCATTAGTTTTTGAGTTATGTTGTACACAGACAAACAAACAGACAAATCAACCAACCAACGCCAGCAAAAACACAACCTCCTTGGTGGTCATGTGCATCCATAGTGCTATGACTGTAAATGATAACCTCAGAGTCAATGCAATGGATACATATCACTGGTTCGTTCAGAATAATTAAATATATTCAGTTGTGACTCAAACTCAAAGTTTCAGAAATAGTACAACTAACTCTATTGTATTAAGTTACTGTAACATGTTCTTCTTTTTAAATACTTCCAACTAATATATATATATTTTTATTAAGGGGAACTATTGTGGATATAAGTGGACATAACTTAAAAACATAGATGAGGTACAACTGAGTGGAATTAAGTAATTAAATGCTGAGAATGATATTGTACTGTTATTTCTATTGTTTCAAATATGGATGATAAAAAAAAAAACTTTACTGATGTAGTAGATGCTGAAACACAATTTTAGAGCACTACAAATAACCACTAATATCTATCACACCAAAAAAAATTCAATCACAAAACACAGTAATTTTATTCAGGGGCGGCTGTGGTTCAGTTGAAGGGTCAGAGGTTCACGTCCCAGCTCTGTCTGTCCACATGTCCAAGTGTCCTTGGGCAAAGACACTGAACCCTGACTTCGTCTCCCAGTAGGACTGACAGAACCTTAGAATACTAAGTTAATAAGTAATGTTTTAATTTAAGTATACTTTAATAAGCATCTAAAGTTTAAGTTCTGGAAACTTGTATTTTTTAAAGTTTTACCAACTTAAAATAATTGAGGCAATTGATTGCCTTACTTTTTTTTTTTTTTTTTAAAGTTGTGCTAACTTACATGGGTTTACAGGGAGAAGAGACTTGTACAATTCTGATTGGACCATGACAGGCAAAAGAATCCAGAGAAGTGTGTTTTGGTTTATTCACTGGTACAGAAAACGTTTTTATGAATCAAAGAACACAGTGTAATGTGCAGTTTAAGTGAGTGTTTAATCGTGACAGTGAGGTATGTGGTGAACAGTTCAGTTATATGCCACTTGAACATCAGGTAGGAATCTGTAAGTATACATCATCATATATTATTGATGAGTACTTTACCAGCTCTCATTACTTATGGTCCTAATGCCTCTTTTAAAAGCACTATCCTTAACTTGTAAGAACCATAGAAAGAGATGAACTGCAGCAATTACAAAGTACGAAAAATGCCACAGAAATTATGACAAGAAAATTATAACAATACACCAAAGGCAGTAAAAGGTAGCACTATTTCTAAAGTCATAACTGTGAACATAAAACCTGTGACTCCACAATAGAAGATGCACAGAAATGGAGTGGATAACCCATTACATTCTCTCATATTATCAAAGTGGGTCCCTAATCCCCCATCCTACAGAAATCCTTAAACCAATAACAAAACTATACTTGAAAATTGACTTTTGGTTGTCTCAGAGCGAATCAGTGTGTTTTTTAAAAGCCATCAAAATGCCGTCTTAAAGCCAATAATCCTCAATTATCCTCCGGATATGAATAAAGTATCTGTATCAAACAAAGAACAGAGAGTGTGTATAAAACGCTTGTTTTGTCAGTGTACAATTTTAAATGCAAAAATGTTGATTGCTTCTCTTTCTATTATCTAAAACAAAAGCAATGACACCCAGCCAGTTTTCTACAGTGGTGAAGAGGAGTTGTTTTGTGCCCAACTCAAAATGTTTTAAACAAACCATATGAAAGGCAAGTTATTCCCTTGTTTATCTTAATTCTATTTATTTAGGACATTTTCTTTCCTTTTCTCCCTCTGGTAAGATATGTTATTTTTTATTATTGTGTAACACATTTATTCTGATCTAAACATGTTCCATTGGCTCTAACATACTCTTTGTTGAATTTTTGTCCAGTAATTACAGTTTTCTGTAAGACACATAATGACCCAGATTTGCTATTGTGACATGAAAAAATAAAACCCTGAAGTACTGAAGTGATTTTTTTTTTTTCCTGTGGACCTTCAGTCTGATTTTTCTGGTCTTGGCTTAAATATGACTCCAGTGGGAATCACATTTAGTGCGGCAAGGAAGCAGAAACTGAACATATGAGAGAACCTCAGGCTACAACTGTTAGCTCTGTCCTATTATCATATGCAGCTTTTTCCTGTGTTCAGCTCTTTACATGATCACTCACTTCTCCATGTATCTCCCTGACACAGTATGTGGCTGCGTCTCTCTTGAACATTACATACATACATATTGATTAGGTATGAATGTGTGGTAAGTCTCTCGAGGTCTACCATGTGTGAATTCCTCACCAACCATAATGCATTATCATTACCTGTATATTTTCTGGCAGGCTGGGATGCTTTTTCAGAAGGAACTTTTCAGTGGAACAAAAACATTGTAGTCACTCACATTCCATGTAGGAAATACCTGTCACAGGATTTCAAATTGAGGAAAAAAACAACAACATAATGACACCAATTTTATATGTTGTTTCCGACAAAATGATTTTGAGCAAATTATCAGAAAAAAGCCTGTGAAAAAAACATACCGAACATATACATATTTCCATATTCTACTATTAAAAGCATATAAATCGTTATTGTGGAAAACACCTGGAGTTGTTGTTTTGATTAATGTCCCCATCACCTTTACTGAGCCACACAAGAGTTTTTATTAATTTAATTTTTCCCAAGTTCCTATATTTCCACATGAGACTTTAAGAGCAAATTTAATTTATGAATAAAAACAGCAGGGTTGAAACACACCAATTTGCTTGTTAGGAGGGTCTAATGATGGAGCATGTCCAGGATATTAATGATTATTAATCATTAATTCCTTCATCTGCTGTTGATGTGACTGTTGTTTGTGTATGTCAAACTCATTCTGTAAATCCCTGCGAGACAACCGTGTTGTGATATAGTGCTCTACAAATTAAATTGAATGTAATTATATACACAATTTATTATGTTCAACTAAGTTGCTGCCCCAAAGGTTTCAGAAAGTTTTTAAATAGAAGTTATACCTGTCGTAGTATCTATCTACACTTCTACTATGTATTTACATCTATCTATCTATCTATCTATCTATCTATCTATCTATCTATCTATCTATCTATCTATCTATCTATCTATCTATCTATCTATCTATCTATCTATCTATCTATCTATCTATCTATCTATCTATCTATCTATCTATCTATCTATCTATCTATCTATCTATCTATCTATCTATCTATCTATCTATCTATCTATCTATCTATCTATCTATCTATCTATCTATCTATCTATCTATCTATCTATCTATCTATCTATCTATCTATCTATCTATCTATCTATCTATCTATCTATCTATATATCTATATATCTATCTATCTATCTCAGTCCGTCCAGAAACTGGTCCACAGCTGTTTGTCCTGGGCTCAGGTGACCCAGTATACAGTAAATACTAGTGTAAGACTCGTACCTTGCCAACCCTGAGTCTGGGTAGAGGGGATATTATTCGTGACAGTATTTTCAGTGTAACTGTAGTACCACTTTTGGTCACAATTCTCTATTCCAGAATTCTCCATACATATCAAGCTATTTTTCCACAAGTGAACACAGTTCCCTAGTGTCTCAGTGACCTGTGTGTCACATGCTTTGGTCAAAAACCACATTGATGAAGAGATACAGCAGCTTCTTTAACCTGGAGAAACAGGCCTTTTCAAAACACTCCATTTTAGTGCCTCTTGCCTTCATGCAAATGAAGCACAGTTGACTCCACCCCTTTTTCCATATGAAGAAGAGAAAGAAATGGAAGCTGAAGAAGTTGAGGCAGAGAAAAAGAGACAAAAACACCAATAAAATAAAATCAGCTGGAGAGAATCAAAGTGGACCGAGCGCTGAGTTTTACTGCTCTGGTGCCTTCAGGTCCTGGTCCATTAACAGCCCAGGTGCACGTTTGGGTCCAGTTTGTGTGGCCGGCCCACGTCCAGATGAGCCACAACACCATGGTCGTGGTGCCACCCATGGACCAGCCCGTCAGACCAACCGTGGACCTGCACACACAGCGACCAGGGCTCAGACCCTAATGCACTGAATGCACACCAGGAGTACTGATAGAGAATAATGACAGATCTCTGAGTCTGAGCAGAGGTCGCTGTGACCAGTAGGTGGGGTTAGCTGAGCTGCTGGGGTGGGGTGGGGTATTTAAATTAATCTATACATTTGATGTACAAAGCATAGAAAATCCAAAGAAGAGCATTTTTCATCCCCCTCCAACAAGAAATGGATGGTTTTTGTTCATAATTTAAGGGTCTCCTCTCCACACAGACAACACATATTTGTATTTGAAAGACAGTAAAAAGTGCATTTTACATGATATGAAAAAAGTCTCATCTATTACATTCCAAAAATAACACTAAAGGACATAATTATCTATCACAGCTGCTGCTCTATAATGCTCATACGTGACATTCTTCACTGCTGTACTTTTTCTGTCATCGTAGACAATGACATTTGATGAGAGGATTTAAAATAATGACAACTTGTCTCAAGACCTTCACAGTGTGGGTCAAAATTAACAAAGGTGGTGAATTTACACCCATTCTTTGACTTAAGTAGTGCCAGGGACAAAGACAGGGAAGCTAGAAATGTGTCTGTGCAGGTCTGTGTACTTGTGTTTGTGTATACCTTTGTATGTTTTTTTTAAGGCAGGGGACAAATAAACAGCTCTACTCAAAGCTTTTTCTATCCAATTCAATTCAGTCCAATCATACAGGCAGTATTTGTTCAACTATGTTGGCTCCCACTGTGCACTAGTTATATTTGATTGTTTTTTCATGCACTCCTGTTGGTATTCTGTGGGTAATGGCATGAGAAGCTGCATGTGTGATAGTAAAGCACTGTAATAACCATGGGGAGAAGAGTGGTAGTTCAGAAAAAAAAAATACAATACTAAATGTAAATTTCCGTGTAATCATAAGGTTGAGAAACATGGATTTTGTTTCTCAAACCTGCAGCACAAACAAGCTGTAAACACCAAAACGTATCGACCAAAAAAAATCTATACATCATCACATAGATCAGACCCTCCAGGATTTTGCGATGTTGCGATTTGCAACTTCAACGCAAATTCGGCCAATCCCTGTGAATTCAGTGTGATGTTGCCATTTTAACAAATCACAGTGACTTTCCCGTAAAATGTGACCAATCATTTGCGATGTCTTGAGCTGCTCCTTTACCTGTTTACCTTACAGTACGAAGCTACATGTGCTCGGCCAGCAGTACGCATTTGCCAACTAAAATTATGTTACTAGTATATAGCTGCCAACACTCCCATTTTTCCCAGGACTCTCCTGTATTTCAGAACCATCACCCACCCCCCTCCCATTTTGTAATTTCTCCCGTAATGTATTAGTTCTGAACGTCAAAAACTAAATCTGAAGACATATCATTCAGCTGATGTTCTCCAGTTGACACAGGTCATGTATGGAACATATGCACATCATTTGTTGACTGTCTGATAACTCATAGATGCGTAGTTGATCTGTGCGCAGGTTGAAACTTTGCCCCGGACAGTATCACACACACACACACACACACGCAGGCCAACAATGGCAGCTCAGTTTTAATGTAAAAAAGGAGAAAACATTAATATGTTTCAAGATTCTCAGTCAGTTAAATCCAACCAGGGTATATGTTTGTCTGTGTGAGAGAGAAAGAGAGAAGTGAGAATTAATTAATAAAAATGTGAATTTAACATTGACAATAATGAAGTTAATGATTATTTAACAATAGATGGCATCCATTGAAAAAATAAAAAAATATTTCTCGATAAAAACAGTCTTAGAGTATTTAATCATGCAATGGAAACTAATGACACGTTACCATCATTTATCATCATGAAAAAAATATTTGCTCACTTATGTCTCCTGAAAATGCAACACCCACCGCCGCTGCAAAAATCTCCCTTATTCTGCGACTGAAATTTTGGCAGATATGCACTAGTACCAACAGGTGCATTTGGAAGAGTACTTTTTTTGTTGCATTTTTGTCATCCAGGAAATATTTTATTCGCCATACTTGAAAAGTTGTCTTTTTTCTGTTTTTGTCAAAGAAACTGCCTCTACTACACAGTACACAGTAATACTGTTTTTTTTTTTGACTGGCTGAGACATTTATATTATGTTTTTTAACTTCATGTAGTGTTGTGAGATCATATGAAACTTTAACCTTTGAACCAACAGATGCATTTGGAAAAAAAAAATATTTTATGTATTTTTGTAATCCTCGTAATGGTTTATTTACCATCTCGGTAAGCTAGTTATGAGGACCATATCAGAATCACTTTGAATACATTTTCCAGTAAGAAAATATTTTAAATATTACTTAATTTTGATTACGAAAAGGGAAAATTGCAACAATTTATCACATGGTTCAATTCCTCCCACAACAAAAGCCTAAAAAGCATCGCAATTTTCATGGCAATTTTTTGGAAAAGCTCATGGAACAACATATTTTAGGACACAACAATGTCAAAAATGGAGGGACTGATTGGGTAGGGTTTTCGTTTTTGGGTTGTCACTGGATAAAAATAATACAAAAACCTTTCATGCATAACATAATTAAAGTCTGAGAGGAAACAAGACTTCTGCACCTCCTAATCCTACTAAACCTAGTTTGTGGCAGAAGATCGATCACAGACCTTTTCAGAATTGAAGATACAAAATAAATGACTGACTGCTGTAGCCAAGGCTACATCAAATATTTCTCTTCTGTGCAGAGAATCATCTGATGTACTCTAACATTAAAGAGACTATAAGCAGTGTTTCTAATTGACAACACTCAAACATGACCTAAAGATATCCTTAACTTCTGAAGTTATGTTATTGCAGTTATTGCAGAGACATGCACTGAATCTGTTCATAGCCACAGATGGACGTGCTGCTGTGCATGTATCAGACCACTAGAGGGAGGAAGGTGTTATTCTGACAACTTCCCAGGCACTGAATTGATGAGGAAAATCAGAAAGAAACAACTCTGAGTCAAACAAAGCTACAAAGTGATAGGAAATAGAAGCATTGGTGGTATTGTTCACGGCTCCAATTTTTGGGAAAATTTCACCTGGTGAGGCGGTTATGTTCCTATGCCACTAATGTGGCATGTGTATTTGTATCAGGATGGTATCATAAGCTGGCCTCTCCTCCAGTGACCTTTCCCCCAGTGCTCTCCAGATCCACCTGGTCCCGCACCGTGCAGCTGCAAGTCGTTGCTGATCTGCAATATTTAAGCAGTGACAGTTACAGTTGCTGGTGCGGGAGCATTCAGTTTTATCACCTCCATAACCTGGATAATCTGCCATTTCCCTTGTCTCAATAACCTGGACAATTTTCACAGCACATACTCTGGCTTATCTACCCTCCTAGGTTTTGTTTGGTCTTGTTTTGGTTTGGTCTGTGTCATGATTTTGCTCTGTTTATTATTAAATTATTTTACCCTTCAGCACTGTGCATCTGAGTCCTTCCCTTCACCTCACCCATTATGACAGAAACCACTTGCAGCTGCACGGTGCGGGACCAGGTGGATCTGGAGAACACTAGGGAAGAGGTTGTGACATAACCCTAAATTTAACCCTAACCCTAACATGCCCTGGGGTAAAATACATAGAAAGTAACTCTGGTGAAATGCCCCTAAAAATAAGAGTGCTATTGTTACTCTAAAATAAAGACTGCATTTTAATGGAAAAAGTAACATTTCTTTACTCATTGTTGGATTATGAAGTGTATGAAGTTACTGTTTATGAGTTGATCCATGAAACTGTGACATTTCTGACTATGGTGGAGAAAACTGATCTTTAGTACAACTAGTGGCTAAGCTAACAGAGGTAGAAGGTAGTCCTGCTGAGGTGAAAATTTTAAGACATTGTCGACTTGATTTGACAGATTTTTAGTTTGAGGGGAATATACTTGATGATACTATAATTCAGATGTGTGAACACAGAGTTTCACATTTTATTCAGTGAGTGAAACAGTCTGTCAGATGTAGAATTTATTATTAGCCACGGGTGCAGTTACGTGACTTCCCCTTGCTGTTGAGTTCGGAATGTTAATAGAATATTACCTACAGTATAACCTGTTTAACTGACTGCTGCCAACAGTATTTATGTCTGTTTATACATGAGCATTGATTTTATACTGGCTGCTGTACCTGAGGTATTTTGGCTTCACTGCTCCACAGCAGTATGAAAGACCATCACACCATCCTCAATGGCCAAGACCATCCATTTGTTGTAGTTCAAGGGTCACATTCAACTCAATATCTTGTCAAGTGGGCCAGACCAGTAAAACAATTAGAGAGAAAAATATAAAATTACATTATGAAAGTGTTCATATCTAAAAGTTTCCTTAAAAATATGAATAAGATGAACAACTTCAAATTTCTTCAGAAAAAAAAAAAGACCCCCCCCTCATTTTATCTTGTACACATGCACAATACAATGTATCACACTGTCTCTGCAAATACACAAACATTTAATAACAGGCATTAAAAAAAATACATTTACTTCTCTTAAGATATGTCAGGTTCATATTTGTTCAAGTTTTTCACATTTTTGGTCAAAGGATACCTTATCACGGTTATTAAGATAGTATTTTACTGGTCTGATACTCCAAATTATTAAATTAAATATTGGTCTGAATTTGGAACCTGAATTAAAAGGATTTGACACCACTGATTCTTAATATATTCAGGGTAATTTTTGTCATTTTTTTTCCCATTTCATAAATTGATCCAAATGAACTGGAGACCTGTCCAGAGTGTACCCTGCCTTTGCTCATAATTGGCCAGGAAAGACTCCATTGATCCCTGTGACCCTAGTGTGGATAAAGTGGCCTTAGATAATCAATCAATGAAAAAAAAAATAGATTTTTGGGGGGTTTTGATCCATGGACGTATAACACCTGTACCCTATGGTCTGGACCGAAACAGAAGTTCTACAAAAGGACAATGTGCATTTTAAATTCCTGTAGTTTTCCCTTAATTTATGCTTACATGTTTACCTTTTAATTATTCAGCATATTTTGATCTCAACAAGCATACATCTGGACTTATTCCTAGTGGTTAAAACACCTGTTTTATTTTTAACCAATTAAATATCTGACCCTTGAAAAGCTGTTTAAAATCTGTTGTTTTGTCTTGGTATTATGATTCTGCAGTTAAAGGCATATAGTGCTATTAATGAAGCAGTCACAAACAAAAGTTTTATTGCTCACCATGTTTGCTAGTTGAGCAAATTAGTGTGCTAATAGTTGCTAATTACAATTCAATGTGTTTTCATTTGCAGGTAGAAATCAAAGTTTTAGGATGGTGATGCAAAAACAAACTTAAACACAGTTTTTTTGGGAGAAAAAATGTAGATAAGATGTACAGTAAAGACAATAAATCCACTTGCCAGCTAAACAGTAGTGTTTACGATGCTTCTGTGCACAGAGTGGAGTAATTGAGACAAGACTCATTATCCTTGTAACTAATATCATTTTTGCCTCTTCACCCATCCTCTCTTATCAACTGTTATTACTCCACTTCAGCTCTCACGGATCAACAAATCTGTGTTTGTAATATCCACAACCACTTTTGGGCTCTTAAATGTAGTGATTAACATCCAATTCTGATCTCACTTACCATCAGAGCTGTAGAAGTATTAGGATGCCTGTATCAGTGCTGTTAAAATGCAGCTGACGAAGAACAATAAAGGGTGATTAAAATGAAAGAAGTAATTACTATACTGAAGAAAGCATGTTGCGATGAATTTGCCAAAGTATGTTGTTTCTATGCACATGCGAAAATTAATCCAAGTCTATTGAGTGACAGTTGAGATGATTACGGTGAGCCTTGATATCCCTCTCAAAACAGCATTGTGTTGCTGAGTCTACAATCAATATCATACTCAGTTAAAAAAGAAAAAGTTTAATATTTTGGAAAATAAGCTTCATACTGTTTTGTCCAAAATAAGAGGAAGAAAGCTACACTCACATGGCTTGAAGTTGACAAAAATATGCTTTAATCAAAAACCTTATATTTTCATGGACTATATTGTGTAAATTAGTAACTTAAGGTCCCAGGAGATTTTCTTTTTTTCCTTTACAATGATAAATGAGCTGTTTTCCCCTGCTTCCCACATAAATGTGATTTAGACTAATAGCCTTTAGTTAGCACACAAACATGAAAGTGGTATTGATCTCATCTAAGTCACAGCAAGAAAGCAAACAAGTGTCGTTCCCCTGCATGCCTAGCTGTTCCTGAGAACAAAACTAAGACTGTGTTTACAGAGACTTTAGGAGGAAGGCAGAAACACACAGGCACACACAATTTCTTGTAGCGTGTTCTCTCTTCAACATTTATGTTTTGATCCCAGATATTTCTCTTGAACCTTGTAAAGGATGGCAATATGTTCGGGGTACACATTTTAGAAACCTAAGAAGACCGTTTTGACTTGAAAATCTATGCAAAGAGTTTATATTCACCAAAGGTCTTTGATTTTCTGACAGAGGAGATGTAAAATATATAGTAGCTTGACTAGTGCATTCTATTTCCTTCCTGAAATTCTTGCCAGATCATATTCTGCCTCTGTATTTTAAAAGTGAGAGTTTTCCCATCTGTTCTGTGTAACACAGCATTTCAGTGAATTTACTGAAATTTACTACACATAGAATACTAGTAAAAGACTATGTTTACATCTACATAAGTATCGGTTGAGGAATATCCTAATGTTGATCATATTCTTGCAGATTTACAGATAGTCTAAAATACTGCTGCTCCACTTTCAACCAATGTGTGTAAATATGAGCACATCACTCCCATCTTGGCCTCTCTTCATTGGCTGTCTGATGATTGTAAGAATACATTTTAAGATTGTACTTGTTGTTTTTATGTCTATTATTGGTTTGGCACCTCAGTACATCTCTGACCTCTTAGAGTTGTATACTTCTACGGTACTGAGGTCCACAAATCAGCCAAAAACAAGTCTAAAAACCAGCTAACCAAGCTTATACCACCTACACTTTAAAAAGAGTTACTGTACCCACCATGTGAAAATGGCTCCTTCACTGGAAACTTAATTCCAGGTTACATTTATTCTTGTTTAACCCAGGATGAGAGTTGTGTGGTCATGGTTATGTCTTCTAGTGTCTTTTGCATGATACAGAACTTTAGCAACCTTGTACTTTTTAAATATGCTTAATAAATAAAGTGGACGGGATATTCAGCATATGGTGTTAACAGGACATACAAAAGTATTCAATTCAATTCAGTTCAATTTATTTTGAGCACACAAAATAATCAATACATCAATCAAAATAGTAAAAAAAAAGATATTAAAAAAATTATGTACTTGAAAATGAGTGGGAAGAAGTAAACTTATAAACTCCCACCCGTCTTTTACAAAACCAATACTCCCAATAGTTTCTGCGTCGTACTGTATGCCTCAACATCCATAATCATTTATCAACGCATTGATTTACACCATCAATTCAGTTAATATCAATCCTCTTTGAATATGTATGAAACAAAACAATCCTGATCCATCTGTAGTAATGAAATCAAGAGAAATAAATAAATAAATAAACAGAGGACATGTACATGCCCAAACAAAACATGTATTCATTTGTACATTGGAAAAGGAGTGCGAAGAAACAAAACATATTTAATCCCATATCTTTCTTTAGTAAACAGTCTATGGTTTAACTTTACCTCATATGTCGTCTTCACAAACACATTCATATAAACTTGTTTTAACACATGGAAAAAGGTTTTTTTTTTTTTTTTTTTTTTTTTTTTACATTAACACATACAAACATATCCTTGAAAGAAACACTGAATAAATATAAATGAATAATTAAATAAATAAATAACCAGAGAGACAAATTGACTAAATCAGACAAATGTAAGAAAAACAACAACAGACAAATCCACAACTATAAACCAAACTAAATAAATAAATAAATAATGACAGTAATAATACTAATTATAATCAATACGTTCACAGTCTAACCATCATTTTCTCACCTTTTCTTTGTGCTTTATAGAGGCTTAGGGTGAGTGTGATAGCATATTATTTATTTATTTATTTATTTATCTTAATCCAGGTCTTTTGTTTACATTGTGAATCATTTAAATACAATGACAAACTACACAAAAACTAAACAACGTAGGTTCACGCTAGCACACACACACACACACATTCATGTTCAGTTTTTTTGTGTTAGAATAATCTTAAACTTTTTTTTTTCAGTGTAGTGCGAGTCCCAGTATATTTTAGATTTAATTGCTTTCTCAGTTCATATCCTCCCTCCCTGTCCCTGAACAATTTTTGTATGATATCAGGTAATAAATTATTCTTTGCTTTATAAACAATTTGTGCTGTTTTGTGTTTTATTAGATCAATACATTTCAAGGTATTGGATTTTAAGAACAGTTCATTTGTGTGATCCTGGGACCCTCCCTTATGTATTATATGCATTATATTTTTTGAATAATAAACAGTGACTGGATATTGGTATAGTATTAATGTATTATTTCCCCACACCTCTACACAGTAGGTCAGATATGACAGTATTAAAGTATCATACAGTATGTATAGTGACTTGTAATTTAATATATCCTTGGCTCTATATAGTATCCTGGTGCTTCGTGAAACTTTGTTCCTTATATGTTGAATATAGGATTTCCAGTTGAATTTATGGTTAATTATTACTCCTAACAATGTGTTCTCATGGAATCTTTCCAGAGCAACACTATCAATCATTACTTTTGTCTTTGTATCATTCTTTTGTTCCTGAAAACCATACATTTATGTAAAAGAATACGATAGCATATCACTGTATACATGACCAATACTAGTATCCAGATTGTTTCTTTGTGATGGTCATTTAACCTCCAATAGATGTTGCCAAACTTAAGAAGTATGTGGCCATAGAAAATGACACTACTCTGAAACAGTTTTAGCGCTATCAAATAATAATATAGCATTGTTGATTTGTGTTCCCATCAATCTTCCATTGCCTTCAGTGGGGAATAAGATCAAATAGTATTGTAGTACTGTATTCCACATTGGATGAGGCTGTATCCATGATAATGGAATAGGAATACGGTGTACAATGATGGTATGCTCTAAAAACCCTGTAGTGTCTAAGGATGCTAATGTGACAGTGTTTATATGGTGAGATACTTAAAAGACACTTAAAGGACAGACGCCACCTGAGTTGCAAAGCTCAGGAAATGGTAACTAATACTGAAGAGATTGATGTGGTTATAAAAATTCTGTTTGCAGATCGTTTTGTAAGGAGCTCAAAGAAAAATCACACATTTTTCTGCATCAAATGAAGTAAAAAGATTATTTTATTACAAAAAAAAAGGAGTGAGGGCCTCATAGAAATCTAAAGTCACCACTACAAATTTAAAAACAGCAGTCCAACTGAAAAGAAATGAAACATAATAAAAAAAGGCCACAGGTGGGTGGTAGACTACACTGTTGGGTGCCCAGGGGTGCCACCAAATACCCACTTCAGTTCAGCTCAGTAAAAAATAATTGAAGGTATAGATCAGGCATGGGCAAACTATTCCACAAAGGGCCAGTGTGGCTGCAGGTTTTTGTTCCAACCAACCAAGAGTACACAGTTTGACCAATCAACGCTCTGAAGACTGAGATCAGTTGATTAATTGAATCAAGTGTGGTGTGCTGCTGCTTGGTTGGAACAAAAACCTGCAGCCACACCGGCCCTTTAGGAATGGTTTGCCCATCCCTGGTATAGATAGTGTAAGAAGTGTGTCCCAGTGTATTTACTCACAAACAAGTGGGGATACCTCACCAATGGTACTACTCCCTGTAGGATGCAGCAACCATATATATATATATATATATATATATATATATATATATATATATATATATGCTGCTCATATCACTCAGGTTAGCTAGCGGATGCCTCTTCAGGCTTTTTTTCATCTAAGGTGAAGTATTTCCATACATGCAATGTGTGTCTGTCATTCTCTTTTGTTTCGTCAGACCCACAAACCTCTGTTTTACCTGCAGCAGCCATGTCTCCTCTGGCTTAGGTCTGACTGGTCTGTGTTTACACGGCGAGGGAGAGAAAGAATAACATGCGACTTCTCGACTCCTCCAAATTTAAGTCGACTTGTGCTACGGGACTTGGTGTGTCGACTAGTCAATGTTTCTGTTAATGCCCTATTGTGAAAACACACTTTTGGTGACTTTGATCGTTGACTTACATTCACCAAAACAGCTATTCTGGACCACCACACACCTTTCTTGAAAATGTCACGGAAATTGGCCCAGTAGTAGTTCTGTAAAGTTGCTGATAAATAAACAGACAAAAATCAACCAAACAAAGAAACATCGCAATTTGGGAAAAAAAAAAAAAAGCCAAAAAAAGTTTCCTGGCAGCTAGCAGATACCAACGAGAGAGAGAGAGACACAAATGTGTTTTTATACACCAGTGTTTATTAAGGTAGTAGGCAGGGGAGGAGTGATGTGAGAGCTGTGTATACTCTGTGTGAGAGTTACTTACCACACTAATATAATATCTTATCCATATATTCTGATGTCCTCATAATATAATTTTTTTTAACTCCAAAAACTGTTTCCACAGCCAATAAAAACATTCTAAAATATATTCTAATGTTGCAGTTTAAACGCAGCAGTGCATACCTAATTAAAAAGAATGTTCCACTGGTGGCAGACATACAGCAGCATTAACTACAGTTCTTCTTTTCCTTCAAACACCATCTAGACAAGGTCAGTCCTTCAATACTATATCATACCCAAAAACTTGTAGATACTGTATTCTCTTTCAAAATGTTTAACAGTGGGTATGTTGTTGTCTTTGGATTCACTCATCTTTTCCAGAGGAGATCTTAGTCTTTACTCTAGCTGACTCTAAACAGAAGCCATGTGTCGCAACCTGCAGTAAAACATGCAAATTCGATGCATTCTTCAAATGTGGTGTATGCATATCTGAAGAATCCTCATAATACCAGAATAATATCAGCATATTTCACATTTGTAAATCAGAAAATGCTCCATTTGGGGAAAAGCGTAGTCAAAATATTGGTAACACTTTATTTAATGGGTGAGTTCATAACACATTCATAGCAGCTTTCATAAACTGCACATAAAGCATTCATGAATGTTTCATGAGACATTCATAACAAACCTTTCATGAATGTGGAAGACAGAACAAATTTTCAAAATAAAAGTCCAACTATTGCACTGCAGCACAGGCCATTATTTGACAGCCTCTTGCTGGAGCGGGTGGGAATAGAGAGATGTGGTCGTGGGACACATTCTCTGGAGTCCTGCAAAACATGACAAAAGTGCCAAATGATTTTTAATCTGGGGAAAGATATGTGATAAGTGAATGGTAGATGCTAGCTTGGAACGGCCGGACACACAGTGGGCAGGATGTTTTATTTCAACACTGAGTTAAAGAGGATGGTAACATTGTAAATTTCACACTTTTGAAAGATGACAGCACTGTTGAAAGAAGAAGATCTTGCAATAATATATCAAGACAACCAAGGATGACTCTACTGTAGGTCTAAGGTTATTATTTTTTATAAGACTATATGACAAAGGTAAAGATGAATGTAATGTACAGAAACCATTACCATTCATTTATTAGTGTATAAATGACTGTATAATAGCTTATATATATATATATATATATATATATATATATATATATATATATATATATATATATATATATATATAAAACTGATTGAACACTGTGAAACATATCTGACTTGATAAAAATAAACCTGCTGCAAATCATTGAAGCCTTATTTCACTGTGCTTTGCAATTGTTAGAAAATTTGTCATCATTCTGTCTTCCACATTCATGAAAGGTTTGTTATAAATGTCTCACAAACATTCATGAATGCTTTATGTGCAGTTTATGAAAGCTGCTATGAATGTGTTATGAACTCACCTGTCAACTAAAGTGTTACCAAAACATTCAAGTGGAAGATGCTGTTTACATCAAATTGAGAATATGTACAATAGTAAGTACAATATTGATATCCAAGTAAATTTAAAACATTTAAGACTTTTTCAGGAGAAAACTGACGGAATCGTCTCTCACACACACACACACTGTAAACCTAAATAAGTCAGCAGAACTCAAAAAATATAAGGCAATCAATTGCCTCAATTATTTTAAGTTGATGAAACTTAAAAAATACAAGTTTCCAGAACTTTTGATGCTTATTAAAGTATATTTAAATGAAAACATTACTTATTAACTAAGGTTCTGTCAGTCCTACTGGGAGAGTCAGGGTTCAGTGTCTTTGTCCAAGGACACTTGGACATGTGGACAGACAGAGCCAGGATGCAAACCTCTGACCCTTTAGTCATTGGATGATAATTTTTTGGTGTGATAGATATTGGTGGTTATTTGGAGTGCTCTGAAATTGTATTTCATCATCTACTACATTAGTTAAGTTTATTTTTTTCAATCATCCTTATTTGAAACAATAGAAATAACAGAACAATATCATTCTCAGCATTTAATGACTTAATTCCACTCAGTTGTACCTCATCTATGTTTTTAAACATTAAGTTATGTTCACTTATATCCACACTAGTTCCCCTTAATAAAAAAAAATATTAGTTGGAACTATTTAATGTTACAGCAACTTAATACATTTGAGTTAGTAGTACTATTTCTGAAACTATGAGTATTCACAACTTAATATATTTAATTATTGTGAACGTTCAGTTTTACAGTGCACTCAGTAATAACTACTTTTCACAGTTTCAGGCTCCAATCACACTTTGAAGACACCACTGAGGGGGTCACTGACCACATTGTCCCTGGAAGAAGAAATCATTTTGTAAAAATAGTTGTAACAATATTTAATAGGCAAAAACATTCAGTCACAATGGAAGTCCGTTCAGATTGAGAATAAAAGAAAAAAGTAATTGCTTTGTTCAGAAACTTGTACATGATCCTTGTCCTCTGGAAGTTCATATTAAGTGAAAAAAAAAAAAAAATCTGCCTCCCACCGAAAATCAATAATGACGTGCATTCCTTTATGAAGTGATTTGCTTTTCTTTCCTGCTGCTTATGTGATATCTGAATTGGTGCGCACCAAGAAACATAAACACAAATTGTATCTCACATGTGCGCTAACTGTTATGCAACCTTCTGGATATAGACTCATACACAATGTCACAAAAACCCAAAGTTAAATAAGAATGTTCCCTTCATCTTTAGAAAGATGCCAGAGAAAATGGGCAATTGGGATGTCAAAGACGATTACACATTAGACATCTCAGTAATACAAAGCAGGATCTGTGTCTCACTTTTCTACCCACATCGAGCCTGCTTATGCAACTACCACTGTTGTTGCTCAGGCAAACAGCCAGTTAGTTAGCTTGTAAAGCACAGCAGGAACAGCAGGAGCAGCTGTTCTACGATCCGAATACTCAGAAATGGCTTGGTTATGGTACGTGTATCCCAACTCCCAGCTGGTTAGATGGAAGCACCAGTAGAGTTATGGGTTATATGAATGCAAAACACCAACAGTAGCACCATGTTCCTTCAACTAAAGAAAAAAAACATCCAATAAAAGTGTGATTTAAAAACAGCCTTTGTGTATTTCCCATGTTTAAAAAGAGAAATAGTTTAAGGTTCATTTCATTACTTGTGTGCCTGAGTACGCACATAAAAATTATCAGACTGTCTTTGTCCCAATTTCCCCACTTCCCAACCAAGGATGGTAAGCTCCAGATTTATTTTTGTCTTAGAACGCAAATGTCAAACATAAGGCTCAGGGGCCAAATCTGGCCCGCCAAAGGGTCCAGTCTGGCCCCAAGGATATTAACAATCAATGGTGTAAAACTTTTTAATTCGGGTTCCACATACAGAATAATTAGACCTCAGTTGGTTCAGACCAGTAATAACCTTTAAATAATGAAAACTTCTTTGTTTTAGTGTAAAAAAAATTCAATTACAGGAAAATCTCTTTGACAGAGAATGTGAATAACCCAAACACATATGAACAACCTGAAATGTCTTAAGAGAAGTGTAATTTTACCAATATTCGGCCTGTTACAAATTTTTTTTGTACATTTGGAATTGAATTATAATTGTAATTGAGGTAAACTGAGGTAAAATATTGTTCAAATTGCACTTATTTTTCAAAGGAAACAAAAAAAGGTTCATGATGCAAAATTACAGTATTCAGATCAAGTTATAATACAGACAGAGATCCATTTACAGTAAAGAAATAAGGAAAGAAAGAAATTAAAAGGAGAAAAGAGACAGAATAAGAATTTTCCCCCCAATAATACTAACTTAAGAAGATTAGTAAATTAAGCCTGAATAGGTTAGTTAGTAATTAATTTAAATTTTTTTTAAAATGCAATCTCAGTTGAAATATTTAGAATAAAAAATGAACAATGGAAGTCTGATATCTTTTATAGTATATTTATATAATGTATTAATAAGGTATTTAAAACATGCCCTTAAAGGCTTTCTGTGTCTCCCTGCACCTTTACTGTTTTACTATGACTTTGATTAATGTAATGTTTGTGCAAAATTAATCAATAAAGACTTTGGTGGACCTCAGAAATAGACAACCATTTGTTAGATTCAGTGTCTCCACCAAGTTGTGCCACAACCAAAATGACATGATGTTGTTGTATTAACTGGTTGTTACTTTTTTTCTTCTTCTTCTTCATTTTTATGAGATCACATTTGATCACACAATATTTCTGCATGGAGGACTAGATTCTGGATCAGTCATGGGACATAATTGTTATGTGTGTAGTGTGCTGTGTTGAGGAGCACTACACTATCAAAACAATTCAATACCTGTTTTTTTTATCTTCAGGTATGGGGTCTGTAACAGATATAACATCTCTTCAGATTTAGAAAATCCTTACTGTATGTGTGAAGGTTCACTTTGGGCATCCAAAGCATACCAATGAAAGTATAGCGTGCACTGCTATTTCTTTTTTTGTCCTCATGTGGAGAGTAGTGAACATTATCTACAGTAATCAGGATAGCATTACAGTTCAGACACATACAACAACAAATGTCAAGATAACACTGGTGTCTTCTATGCGCCAGCAAATAACAGGGCAGGTGTTTTTACATAGATTAGAAGTTCTACATATTATCAGCGTCATCAGGTGATGTTTTAAAATGATCCAACTACTAATCTGAAACCTAAAGAGCAGCTTGACTGTTGTTTCTGTAATCTATGTTGTGTCTCTATATTGTGATGTTACAGGATTTGGTTACAGATGCATAGACAGTCATACCTAGCAATAACATTGGGTTTCATCACAGAACTGATATATTTGAATGTTCAAATAGTTCATTTTTCACCTTAGAGGTATGTTTAGTTAGTTGATCAGTTTATTTTTTTATTTAGAATATCAACATTTTAAGTAAAAAGGAACAAAGAAAAACATATTTGTAATGCTTTGTCCCAGTGCAAACCTGTGTGGAGTGATAAAAAATATACTTTTAGGGTGCAATGTAAAATAACTGTGGATAATGATATTTCTATGTGCTATAATATATCTATATCTATAATATATTTCTATACTTGATTTGATTTCCAGTGAATTTGTGGGAGTTTCAGGTTCACGTTGCAAATTTGGTGGAAGAGAGCATTTAAATGAGTCATAGAACACAATTTACTAAAGTTTACAAATGTGAGTTTATTGCTGATTGCACCATTACTGAACAGTGAAGAACACATTTGCACCTAGTGTGACTGTGATAGTTGCACAGAGGGGGAGAACGCAGAGCTGATATCTTTCTTTAAACAGTGCCATTATCATCCTGAATTAATCTGCTTTTCCTAACCCTTATATTTGAATTACATGTGAATGCTTTATTGGAGTAGACCATAAAACAGTTGACACCAGGTCTTATTATTATAGTTATTATATAACTCAATGAATACTTGAGATATCACCATGAAATTACATGGGCATATACATATAGCTAATGGGCATCAGATAGAATGATCCATTTGATAAAAGGTCAAAGGTCACAATTAACTAAAAGGTCAAAATCACATTATTGGTTATAACTCAAGAACGGAGGGTCACAGAACTTTCAGATTGGTACCAAACAATGCAGAATGAAGATTTCTACAATTTGCTACAATTGGTGTTATCACCTACAACCAATAGTTTTTGAGATCTCTGGAGGTCAAAGGTGACATGTCGGAAACTTTTGTAACTTCTTTTTGTGTGTGTCAAGCATAGACATATCACGCTATAAAGTTAATCAGTACTGGATATATGATCATAATATTAAAGACACTGATGCATATATACATATAACGAAATTATCAATATTGGAAAGGTCAAAGGTCAAGGTTGCATTAGAAGAAAGGTCAAAATCATATTATCATAGAAACCAGAGATTGGCACAAAATAGGGATGGGATTAGGCATTCTCTGAATACTGGTTATATTCTGGGAAAGTTTTTGACACATTTGATTATTATTGGAAAGAGACACTGACATAACTTTACCAATTCCCAAGAAGCCTTTATGATTTAATTTATTTTCACATACAGTCATAAAGTTCAATGTAAAAAAATTCAAAAGACATACAATATATCTACAGTTCAGTGTGTTTTTCTTGATTCTATGGTAGATATAGGTAACGTCTTCTGCATTACTGATACAACACAATAGCCTACCTGCCATATAGAAAAAAAATATATATATCAAAGGCTTGAGTTGATTTCAATGTTGTGAATGATATAAGTCAGATATTCATTGGTTGATTTGATTAATTAGCTTATTTTGAGCATTCACACAATACATGAAAGTCAAAAAGAAAAAAGAAATTAATTTACACCCCCCCAAAAAAATAGTGTGAAGAAGAAAACACTTAATTAATCCCACCCCTGTCAATAATCTAACATTTTAAAGTTTTAAATACACACTCCTGTCTGTCGACTTCACTAAAAAATGCCATTTCACCATGTGTCTTTTTCCTTCTTTAGCTTTTACCTTACATTACCTTATTGATTTGATTTGATTTGAATGATTTATTTCGAACATGTACAGAATGCAACAATAATCAATACAACAACAATAATAATAATAATAATAATAATAATAATAATAATAATAATAATAATAATAATAATAATAATAATAATAATAATAATAATAATAATAATAATACACAATGACATGTCCAAAAAGGAGTAGGATGAAGCACAAGCTTATTTAATCCTTACATTGGATTCTTAAGTGTTGAGTCACTCTTTAGACTAGGTTACTTTCATCCACTAACTGCCTCTCATATTATCGTATGTCGACAGACTGTGTTTAACTATGCACAGTCTGGCTTCTACACTCATTTGCACCAGTTCTTTCAGAGCATCATAGGTCATTGTTGAAGTGAGCTGGTTGTGGCTGTGTTCCTATTTTGAAAGCTATTAGTAAATCATCCACAAAAAAAAAGTGGACACACCCTTCGGCTCTTTTTTCTGGATTGCACCCTCGCTAATTTGTGCTGCATAGTTTACATGGCCTTTGGTGTTTTGTCAGTCTTTATTAATTCACATTCAAACTCAGACAATTTTAATTACCCAAAAGCACAATTAATGTATGGTTTACTTAGCCCAAATAGACAGTGAGAGCTCACAGACATCAATCACATGACATGGGTCAGTATCAGTGATGCGTGGGCTGACCCAAAGTGAGCAGGTGCCTGTGGTCACCCACTGTCATCTGCAGTTGTGGGTCATTGAAGAATATTTGTTATGATATTTGGGTTGGGTCATTTGAGGTAAACATTAAAATAACCTGGTAAATCCTTGTAATTTAAATACAGTATTAGGTCAAATTTTCTATTATTAATACTACGCTTTATTGACTGAATTTCCATGAAGGTGACGTAGCCTACAATGTCAGAGGGGAGAAAATAAAGTCAGGAGAGTGGAAGCTCCAGAAACAAACAAACAAAAAAGTAAGGTTTGGGACACATTGACTGAGATTTTTAAAGACAATGAGCAGCTCCCAGAGTTTTCTTTGCAAATGTTTCTTTGGGTTTTACAGGATGTTGACCCCTGGTTTAGATGCTACGTGTTAATAACTTTTGATGAAGCAGGACAACAGGGTTTTCTCTACATATTAATTTACAAGCAATGACATTGAATTTGAACACAGAAATAAATGCAGGTATGTGACCACAGCATTAGGAACTGGCTTTGGCTCCCAGCAGGTTTGGACTCAGAATGTCAAAATCTACCTCTGTGCCAAGTGTCATCCTGCTTCCCTTAAGTGCTGGATATGACGACTGGGACCAGGGCCGCTTCTATAAGCTACTTCTGTTTCGCATGTGCATTTAGCTAATGTGCATTTTATTGGATCTTTGTACATTTCACTGTTTTAACTTCTGTTTTGTTTTTTTGTCTGCAGACAGACGCTGCTGTTTTGTCCATTTAAAATCCTATTTATAACATTTGTATTTCATATTGTCTCTTCTATTCAGATTTTTTTTTTAGAGTTTTAATCTCTGTACGGCTTCTTCCTTCCTTCCTTCCTTCCTTCCTTCCTTTCATTCATTCATTCATTCATTCATTCATTCATTCATTCATTCTTTCTTCTTTCTTTCTTTCTTTCTTTCTTTCTTTCTTTCTTTCTTTCTTTCTTCTTTCTTTCTTTCTTTCTTCTTCTTCCTTCCTTTCCTTCCTTCCTTCCTTTCTTTCTTTCTTTCTTTCTTTCTTTCTTTCTTTCTTTCTTTCTTTCTTTCTTTCTTTCTTTCTTTCTTTCTTCTCTTTCTTCCTTCCTTCCTTCCTTCCTTCCTTCCTTCCTTCCTTTCTTTTCTTTCTTTCTTTCTTTCTTTCTTTCTTTCTTTCTTTCTTTCTTTCTTTCTTTCTTCCTTCCTTCCTTCCTTCCTTCCTTTCTTTCTTTCTTTTCTTTCTTTCTTTCTTTCTTTCTTTCTTTCTTCTTCTTTCTTTCTTTCTTTCTTCCTTCCTTCCTTCCTTCCTTCCTTCCTTCCTTCCTTCCTTTCTTTCTTTCTTTCTTTCTTTCTTTCTTTCTTTCTTTCTTTCTTTCTTTCTTTCTTTCTTTCTTTCTTTCTTTCTTTCTTTCTTTCTTTCTTTCTTCCTTCCACCCCCTTTGAGTGTGAGGACACTGTCTTCCTCTCAGACAGGTAGTCTTCCTCCTGGTGGCAGCCAGCCCCAGTATATAAAGTGTTTTTATTTGATAGTTGGCCAGTTTTATGAATGTTTTAATGAACCTATTTTATTAATTGAACGTCCCTGAACCCTCTTTTATTTTACATAGTACTGTGAACCTGTTTTGCCTTAAAGTACAGTATACAGTATCTTGGCGTGAAAGTCTCCAGGTGGCGTTGTCGCTTAGTCATATTGTAGCACCAACATTTCTAACACCCAAGGGCGTAATAATGATGACATTGGTGGGGACGTAATTTGAATTTATTGTCATATGTCATATCACAGGAACACATACAAATGAAATTTTCATTTGTTTTCATTTCTCCATGAGGAAAACTGGATGCAGCCAGAACCGGTGCTACCATTTATCAGGAAAACAGAAAAGCATATAAAAATATTCACATTATCATTTGAAAATTACGTCATGTATTGTCATATGATGGATATTTTTTGGGACAAACGATGTATTAATTTAATAATAATAAAATGCAATTTTACATTTAAAATAAAATGTATTTTAATATTTTGAGCGTGTAAAATAACAAGTGGCTGTGTTTCAGTTTGTAAAGCTGGTTGTCCAATGACTAAAGAGTTGGTAGTTCTAATCCTAACTCCGATGGTTCACATGTCTGAGTGTCTTTATAAATCTCTGAAGACACTGAACTCTTAATTGCTTTTGGTTCAGACCTGGTGGATTTAAAAAACACTGTTGCCCCTTTGCAGTCATTTTACTGTTTACATTCAGTGTTAAATCTCCATGTTTAATATTAAAAATGTACATGTTACTTTTTTTTTTTTTTTTTTTACAAACATAGCTGCCAGTTTTTTTCTGTATTTTTTTTTATTTTTTTACAGTACATTTTTGGATTGCTGTGCAGGAGACTGTGGTTCAACTCCTCTGAGTGTCATGTATTTTCTTTTTATTCCTGTTTGTGGTAGTACAACACCCAAACGGCCAGCAGCAGCCCTGATTTATGAGTCATCCATGTAGCACATACTCACATGGTTTATTTTTGAGAACACTGACAAACACAACATTCTGTTTCTTTTTGATTTTTGCTGCACTTTAAAAAAAGGATTAGAGTACACCATTAGCACTAGTACTGAGAAACAATGCAACAGGCAAGAATTGTTGAGAAAATAGTCACTGATGGCTCAAAACACCACTTTTCATTTATGAAAGGATGTTTTCTATCACAAAGGTGGAAAAATGGTGAAAAAACTATTAAAGGTTAATGGTTAAATTATTGTATCATGTATTGTATTAATCTTAATACCTAGAGTTAACATGTAGCACATTGGTGCTTAGACAAGCTCTACAGCTTTATTATAATGTGGTGAAGAGAAGTGACAGTACTGCCAAAATGTAAATCTTACCAACTGTATTTTTCTAATTTATAATCAAAACATATCATCACACTTAAAATAAGACATAGGCATAATCACTACAAAAAGCTACTTTTCAGTGAGATATAAGATTTCAAGAAATCTTACCAAGATAATGTTCATTTGTTAATAGGTCTGCCAATGGAACATACGCAATTACGTAGCCAAACTTTCCAACAAACACTGTTTAAATATGTTTAATGTCTTAGTGATTATGCAACACTGGAAGACTTAACCCAAAGCGAGTGCAGTAAAATAAAATTAGGATTATATTTATTTATTTGAGATCAGTGACTGTGACCTGGCTTGGGTGGGTGGGCACGGCCCCCTAAAGCCCACCCACAATGTATACTGTATGTGTATATATACTGTATGTATATATATATATATATATATATATATATATATATATATATATATATATATATATATATATATATATAAAAAACCAATTTAATTAATTAATTAATTAATTAATTAATTAATTAAATTTGGGTTTTTTTGGAGGGGGGGCTAAATAAATAAATACATCTGCCATTGGAACACGTCAAAATTATCTCGGTAAGATTTCTTGAAATAAGATTTTCAAGATCTATTGTATAAGTTGTTTGCTACACATGCTCACTCCAGTGGACAGTTATTCTACAGTTGTTCTCTTGTACATTAATAGATTTTATTGTTTTAGTTCCATATTTCAGTGAGGAGAGTTAACTGTTTTTTTTTTATGGTGGGTGAAACAGTAGCACCTTGAGAAAAGTAAGAGAACAGGTAAACAGAACACAGAGTTGAAGCTGAAACATTCTTCCTGTTAAGCCAAAGTACTAACATAAATAATAAAAAAAAAAATGCTGTTGGCATTGGCTCTAAAATCCAAACAGAAACACAGGGAAAAAAACTGAAAAGAAGACTATTTACAACATATTTTTACAGAAGAAGACAACATGTCAAAGTAGAAAATAAATCAATAAATATAAAATTGTTCCAGTCAGTTTTTATATCCTTTGGCATGATCCCCACCAGTCATTCACATAATTGTTGGGTTATTTATATTATGCTTGGCGCTAAAAACCAAGCAGCTCAGCTTTGATTGATGGTTAATTTCTATCCATCTTTGTCTCGACCACATTCCAGGTTGAGATTTTTGAATGCAGTTCAAGTCTGGATATTTGTACTGATCTTTGTTTTTACAGAGCTGAATATTATTACAATAAAAGTTGAATCCAGGTTGAGACGTTGACTGGATTTGTTTTGTCACAGTTGTGCCCTCATGTGGATTCTAACCTCCTTTGCATTGCCTTCTTGCTGCCTCTGTTGAGACTCTGATGTGATGTTGTGTTGTTGTTTTTTGGAGTCCCTGGAAGCATCATATGACAAGTCTTACTATGACAGAATCTAGCTGTTCCACTGCACTCCCAAATACACTCAGTACTGCTATTCCACAAGGGCATGATCTAACTGTCCCCCTCAATGAAACTATGGCCGAACTCTAAACAAAGGAATACGTCTTAATGAACTGTGCAACTGAGATGAAGCTTGATCTGCTTCTCTCAGCTCTGTATTCCCTCTTAGTGTTATTGCACATGTTAGGTTTTGAAAGGACTTTTTTTTTTTTTTTTTTTTACTTTGTACACTTCATTCTTTATGTACTCATGCACTTGATTATACCTCATCTGCCTTTCTTTTTTTTATTTTTGTCTTCTGCATGCAACCCTTAACTGCTAGTCAATGGATATTACAGAGGCATTAGTCTACATTCATAACTATGTTAGACAGAACCAAATACAAGCTGAAAACATCCTCACATCATTGCTCATTCTAACATCTTCGACCATTTTGGGTTTTTTTTTGTTCTGCTCTCGAAAAATAAAAAATTACTAGACCACTTTAACAAAGCTAGGTTACTCATTAACATTTAAGTTGTTTGCTTGATTAGTTCTTCACTTTTGTATTTATTGAGACATCTTTTTTTGACTCAATATTTATTATAATTTTTTAAATATATCAAAAAATTTTATAAAACACACACACACACACACACACACACACACACACACACACACACACACACATATATATATATATACATATGTATGTATGTATCAGTTATGCACCGGTCGATATATAAATGACCCGCAACTAACCGCTTTTTTAACTAACCCGCTCGCAGCTCGGACCGCAAGAAATATATTTGAAAAGGACAGTACAACACCTTCACGGAAATTAACTAAATTTCTGTGTATTTATATTTACCAGGTTATTTTATTTTTCTCAAATGAAAAATTACATGACCTTGACCCGAATATCATTAAAATAATTTTGCAACAATCTGCACTCTCTCTCTCTCTCTCTACATATATATATATATATATATATATATATATATATATGTTACAGCATCAGGGAGCCTTAGGTTACACTCAAACACATTCATCCTCAGTTGTTCTAAGACTGTTCTCTTTCCCACTTAACTTGATCCATCCAATCTCCTCATCCTTTATTTTCATTATTGCAAATGTGGTTTGGTGGACTGCATTGGACTTGATCCATAAGTCATTCAGACTAATTAGATTTCACAGTTAAACTGGCAAATGCTTTAAATGCAGTATGTACTGTTTAGGTGACAGGCAGAATAAAATCACTTCCTAATTAGTGACAATAACAGAGACATAGAATTAAATTTTTTTTGGCTAGTCAGTTTAGATTTGCTTACATATGATCCTCTGCTTTCTTGTGCGTGAGATTTATTTTGTCTGTCTGTCTATTGCTTCTCGTCACCCCAGTCCTATTGTCATCACCTATGTCAAAAAGACACATCAATATTAATCACTTAAGTTAATAAGGAAATCAAAAGTACTTGCAGCTGCTCCAGGCTCATCATTTGTCCTTAACTGACTTATATAGAGGGTTCACTTTGGGTAATGTGGGCAGTGTGGGATGTATCTGTACAGTATGTGCTTAATTTTGATTTCAAGTTGCACCTTTAATTTTTGACATAATAGGATTACCAGAAGTCATTCAGCAATCACCATCCATAAGCAGTGAACTTGATAAATTAGAGGATACATGTGCTCATACTGTCACCCACTTGGGTTAATGAAAGGTTTAAGAGTTCAGTAAATACTTGAAGATGTAAATATTCTGATAATAATCTTTTGATAAACTGAATACTGTAAGTTTAGTCTAATGCCATACCTATTCAAACTTAAATGCCAAGGAGGTTATGTGATCAGACCATGGTTGTATGTTTGTCTGCAGAATTATGCAAATATACAATTTATGCAAAACTACTGCAACAATTCTCGTCCAACTTGATTGAAGTGTAGGTCACAGGCCAAGGATGGGCTCTTCAAATTAAATAGCAGATGTACAGAAATAGGTGAAGGCTAAAATTGTTTTTCACTCTCTTTATTGCTGAAGAGCCCCAGGCTACAGTACTAGTCTATGGATAAAATGTTAAAGATCATATTATGAAATCAACCATGTTCACAAAATAAAAGTTTGTTCAGGGAACTTTTCCAATAGAACCCTGTTCAAACAGAAAAGCCTCTGGTCTCCTTTCAAAGGCTCCAAAGCTGTGACATATTTACAGCCAGCGACTAAAACCATCCCTCATAAGTTAGTTAACTTTTTGATTAAATAAACCATTGATGGTAAATGACACAAAGGAAGAAAACTTAAGCCATAATTTGTGATTTTGTGATTTGTTAATATTAAGGGACAAGAGTGACAAGAGTGCACTAAGGCCCAATCCCCATGGAAATGACGTAGTTTCTTAACGGATTGGCTTTTTGTCTAAATGGGACTGGTGTCATGGGTCACCCAAAACGATATCTTTGAAAAATGGGTCCCAGAGTGGGAAAATCTGGTGACGGTGCCGTTTCTGCACCCATCTGGACAAGTGTAGACGAGTAAAACATCTGTGTTCACACCCACGTCATGACCAGATGACCGGTATAAACAGCAGCCTTGCACCCGTAGCATTCATTCTCATCATAACGTATTAACAATGGCTAACAACAGAGTAGCACTAGAGAATATATTGTTAAATGTAATGGTATTATGTTGTTGTTTGTGTCCAGTGTGTGTTTCGCACCGGTAGAAAAAACAGGATGTGGGCGCATGCACATTACTTCTTCTATTGTTCTCTTGTATCTACAGCACTCATAGTGGCGTGGCATGTGAACTGCATGGTTTTCAGCAAGCGTTTTGTCCCCATCCTGACGCAGATTTTTTACTGAAACATTCCCATTTTTACGTAATATCTTTTTGACACGGTTTCAAAACAAAACCTGTATTGAACTCATGTGGACGTAGCCTTGGTGGATGCATATGCCCTCTGAGGAACACTCTTCTTCTGTACATGAAATATGCTATACAAATAAATTTGCCTTTTGGAAATGATAGTGTCAGGATGTCACTGAAACTATAAGGATTCATCCTGTTTTGGCGCCAATAATCCAACATGTGAAAAGTGATACTTTGCTCAAAGACTGAGGCAAAAGATATGGATATTTTTGACTTCAGGTCAGCAGTGATTTAAATATATAATTGACTCCAATTTTCAATCAGCTTTAATCATTTCAAGATTTTTAGCAAGAGCTTCTCCCTTTGTTTTATTAAAAAGGATACCCATCCCCCTCGAAGACATTTGTTAAGACTCAATTCATTCCACATCAAACAGTGATACCTTTACAACATGCATATGTGCAAGTGAGTCTATCTGTTATATCTGTCTTTTTTCCATGTTTATATAAGCATCGTTATGTCATGTGGTGATTCATGCATGAATTTCCCCAGTGGCTGTTTTTTGTTGTCAGTCATGGAAAGCTACAGAACTAATTCTGATTCATGTTATAAGAAGATTTGTGTATATTGTATATACAATATGTAGGACACGTCGAAGTGCATAGTGAAAGTAATAAAAAAGGAAAGGGTGATAAACATATCTATGCATTGCAGAGTGCATGAACAAGATGTCTCAAATGGAAATGGAACCCCTGTCTTTAAGGTTGGCAGCTCTTTCATCAACATCTTAACATTACAATTAACTTAGACTGAGTGTATTCAATGACTATGTGTCAGTATATCTGCCTTGTTCATCTGACTGGAATGTTACTCTTAAACAATGTTTATAACAGTTAATTTTATGCTGCTTATTTCTTCAGATGGTGGTATTACCCTATAGTTTTGTGGAATATATTTTTCTAAAACCATTCATTTTGTTGTTTGTATGTATGCCTCCCTTTCAGAAGATGCCTCTGTCTGTACATAACTATCCAACTTTTATCTCTGCTTTCAAAACTAACGGCCACATTTTCAGTCAATGAAAATCTCCAAAGATAAAGAATCTCAAAAGCATCCCCTTGACACATTCTTTTTCTTGTGCATAAACTATCTAGGATTATTTCCAAAATCAAAAGCTAATGGCATGGTTATAGCTGTAGCCATCCTGAGAAATATTCACTGAGGAAGTCCAAGGAATTGATGTATTTAACATATGCCAGCAGTTTGTCTGAAATAAACAAAGAGCTCGGATCAGGTGGAAAATTAAACTGCTCATGAGTTGAATTAGGCTGAAGAAAAGCTGAGTGGATCTTGACAGTTCCGACATGTAAAAGAACCTGAGAAAAAGAATGAAAAGGTTACAGTTTCATTTTAAATAAAGGATGACTATCATCTGTGAAAAATACTTAGTTAGCATCTCTGAGGTGTAAATTAGGGAAGATTTTGGCACCCTCATTTGGCAGACTGGCTTTTTTTCTCCTTCAGTGCTAATGGGGGAGACATCACATTGGGATGCTAGCCATAAATCAAAAAGCAAACTGAAAAATAGTCTTTTGAGTATACTCTGTGAATTAACAAAAAATGATTGTCATCATAGGTTGCATTGAGAAAGAAAGTGTAATTATGACTCACAAATTCAAGCTGTTCTCTTCATGAAGTCATGCTATTCATGAAGTTCCTTCTACAGTAAAGTGAAAGGGAAGAACAAAGAATGAAAGAAGCATAATTTTGAAAGTGAATGCATTATCTGAAAAAAAAAAAAATTGTTAATGACAAATGTAATCCACCCTTCCATTTCATAGGGCACATTGTGCAGTCAGACAACTGAAAGTCATAGTTAACTTCAGATGGATGCATACCGAATGATGTACAGCTTCTGAGATTAATCACCGAGTAACCTTGCTTCGACACTTAATCTGGGATTAAGGTATGATGCCTGCTGCCAGTACGTGACAGCTATGCATGAGCTTCTGTGGCAATTTTAGGCTCTAAACCATTTCTTATCCTTTACAAGGGAACAGTGCCTTCTATACTGAATCTTGTTTTGGGATTTAATGGACCTGATAAAAATAGCATTTTTTGTATCATTCCTGAATAGGGTTCATAAAAAGATACTGTATACAGTGGTATGTCTACTTACGAAATGAATTTGTTATGGAAGTGGTTTCGTACCGTGGATTTTTCATAGTCACATTTTACATGTAAAAGGTCTGATTCATTCCAAGGCCCCAAATATTACCCCTCAAATCATTTAAATATTATAAAAATTACCATTTTGGTATGAAATATGTGTTAAAAGTAAAAGAAAATGTAGATTTAAATTTTTGATTTAATTTATTGGTCTCATTGGGTAAATGTATCTTCACTGACTGAACATTAAACATTAAACTATTAAAATGAACCAGACATGTGGGTCATTTTCAAACCATTGTGGTTGTTTTAATTGTCACTTTCGCCTTCAGCTGTGTTTGTTGATGGACATTTGGTGGAGTGTAGATCCAGGTACGATTGCATTTGACGGCTTTTCGTGATCTTCCTGAGGTGCACGTGGCGCATGCATCATTGGGGTGGGCGATCGGCTCGTGGGCATTTTTTCATCGACATGTCTTTTGTTCGTGGTGGAGGAGTGATGGCTGCCTCCTCCTTTTTTTTATCATCTCCTGGTTCACTACTGTTGGTGGCGCGGCCCGCTTCTTCTTTTCATTCACACTGGGAGTCACTTCCTTTAGGCTTGTGATGGATAATGAATGCGTGCTGTGATGAATCAGGGTCAAAAGCTCACGAAAAGCATCATGGGTAGCTCCCTCATAGCCAATGGGATGCTACGTACAGTACGTACATGACGTATTTATGTACATTACATAGTTACGTACAGTTTCGTTTAGCTGGTTTTGTTTCATAAATTACATTTTCTTTTGTATTCAGAGACAAAAATTTGAGGTGATGGTTTTTCATTACTTGGATTATTCGTCAGCTGGGTGTTTCATAAGTAGAGGTACCACCGTATTTTTCATTTTTTTCCTCATATTCTACACGCACTTGGCATGAAAGAAATTGTCTTATCTTTCTGCAAAATTATGGAACACATTCTGAGGAGAATTAGATTAGTCCAGCTTGATCAATGACTTCCCAACCTGCATTTTTTGTTTTGCAGACCTTAGTGCTTATTTGTGCTCTATATATTCAGTGTGGTGTCTACCTGCTGTCAACCTGATAAAGGGTCACAATAATGGAAAACAAAACTGGATAATGAAAAAGACACCGGTGTGCTTCTCTTTAATTTACATTAAACACAGTGCCTTGCAGTATTTTGGTTTGGCTATCTGCTTGTTTTAAACCATACAGTTCTTCAAATTAATAATTGCAGTTGTCTACCAATTACTTAAAAAAGTGTGCATAGTTGTGCATTCAGAAAGGATAGAATCATGAAGGGGGGCATTTTTCAAGGATTAAAGCTGTATTTACAGTTGAATGAAATCAATTTGCAAACATAAACTGGATGGCATCCTGAAAGCACCTAAAATTTCTGTTTGTCCTTAAGGGTAAGAAGTGATGCTTCATTGAATTAAAAAGGGGGAAAACAATGTATGTTTCCACAGGGGATATTACAAGACACTTAGAATCCTTATTAATTTTTTTTTTAGTCCAGCTCAGCAATGAAAGTAAAGCAACCAAGCACTCAGAAATTCACACTTAGATGAAACATTTATTTTTATTCTTCTTTTATAGTTATTCATCTCTGAGCTCTGGGTGGAATAAAGGTGTTGATATATTTGGTTGAATACTGTCACAAAAGTGTTATTGAAATACATTTAAAAAAAATAAATAATAATAAAAAAAATCTTTAAGGCCACAAACTTTAACTGTAGTATTATACTTGCAGTCATGTCTTTTTTTTTCTTTCGTTATTAAATATTTTTAGGTAGAAATGAAAAGAGAGAGAGGGAAAACACATTTTTTGTGACTGATGTTAGAAAAGAGAAAGTTTATATGTGTGCTGAGAATCATTATGACAAGGTTCTGCGATGGCGCATGTTGTTTCTGTTTGTGGAGGTACAATTTTTTTTGTAATGACTACAATTTGGTTAAAATATATACAGTATAGTTATTTGTCCTTTTCATATATGCACTTATCTTGTGCAGGATCAATAGGACCTGGAGCTTATTCATGTATGCATTAGAAAAGACACTGGGTGCAGCTTCAACAGGTCACCAATCTGTTTCAGAGTATATCTATGTTTTAAACAATGGAAAATATGGTAATAGCTTTATACAGTTGTATAGCTTTGGGGTGAAAAGGCGTGTTGAAGTGTTTTATATTACATTTGTTGTATCTGTGTCATCTATAGTGTACAGTACATACTCAATTATCCTTTTTATCACAATGGATGAAAAAAGCACATGACTTATACGATGAATAATTTGCCTTTTTGTGTCTGTGTGAATCATTTTCATGTGTTTTTCATACAGCTGCAGAAAAGATTTAAACCATTGAAAGTCATCACAAACAATGGTTACGCAATCCAATACTAACTCCTGTGTGTCTCATGTGACAATAACAGAAAAGAAAACATGGAAAAGCACTGTTGTTGTCAGTGTAATACCATAGCTACTGATGTAAGAACTAAAGTGATTTTGGTTATTTTCAAGAAAACCATGGAGAAGGGATAGATGTCAGCTCCGAAATTAAATTTTACAAGTTATTTTTGTTATGATTACGTGAGAGGTGGAATGTCATTACACATGCACACACTGTAGATTAGATTATATGAAATTAGATTATATTTATTGTTATTTGGCATGTCACAGCAGAACGAAATAACGACACACAGACCTCCAAAACCAGTGCAGCCACTGCCTCATTCCAGGCATCATCAGAGAATTCAGAATGTACTAGAGAGAGAGAGAGAGAGAGAGAGAGGTGGTAGAAGTACTCATATTCTGTACTTAAATAAAAGTATAGTTACTTAAATACTCTGGTAAAAGTAGAAGTATTGATTCACCTCATTTACTGAAGTAAGAGTAAACTTCTCAATTGTAATAAAGTAAAAAGTAAAACTGCATTTTTTTTAATTTAATTTTTAAATGTTTTATTTTTTTTTTTGCGATGAATGAAATAATACTTATTTAACCAGAAAAAGTTTAAAAAATATCCAAAAAATAAAGCCTTTAAAAGTGAGTTACTGTGTAGACAATGTGTGTGATTGGGTCATGGTAATCAGTTCTGTGGGTATGGACAAGAAATTTAGGAAAAATATATAAATACATTTTTAAAAACAAAAGGTCACAATTGACATAAAAAATAATCATTATGAGATAAAAACAACGGTTAAAATATGATATTAAAAAATGTCAAATTATGACATCAAAAGTCAAAATCATGAGAGACAAAATTCAAATGGCATATTTATGTACTGTCACATTAGTTTAGTTAAAAAAAAGTAGCAGGGCAATTCTGAGAATGTAAGGAGTATATAGTACAGATATATGTGGAAAAATGTAGGGAGTAAAAGTAAAAAAGTTGCCAGAAAAATAAATACTCAAATAAAGTACAGATACTTAAAACATCTACTTAAGTAGAGTAATGAAGTATTTTTACTTAGTTACTTCCCACCTCTGGTCATTGGCAATTTATAAACCCAATTTGGTGTGAATTCAATCAATAGTTTTACTGCTAGAGTATTAAACAAACAAACTGAACCAAGAACAATTGTCCTTGATTCCACTTTAGGGTTAGGGTGAGCTAATGAATTATTTTTTTTGAATCTTTGGTTTCACAGAGTGGTTGACTGTATCTACAATCTGATAGTTGTCACATTTTTTGTGCATGAGTCAGAAAAAATCCCAGGATGTTTTCGAGAGCTTCAGAATTTAATCCATTTGTGAAGTGTCCTGTGACATCAAAAATTAGAGCAACAGAGTTTGAATTTGACTTCACTATTAAACCGCTTACATTCAAGCCACTGTTTTTGGGTCTTTACTATGGATGGGCTTTGTTCTGTTACTAATTTGTTAAAGGTGTCATTCTATGGTTATTTCATTAATATTACTGTGTTCTACATTGTTATTCAATACATTGTGTAAAAAAAAAAAAAAACCTCCAGATTGCTTTGTTTCCAGCTGCTTTTGCACAGTAGAAAAATGACTTGAGGTCGAACAACAGTTTACCGGTACTTCCTCATACATGTCCATGATGCTGTGATGAGGCGTCTCTGATTGGCTCACAATGCGTGAAGGAACACTACCCCCTCCCTTCTCGCTGTGTGTGTATTTAGCTTTACCAGAGTATGATCCAGTTAGGTTTACTTCAGATTCACTGCAATGGGGGATGGGTTAAACCCCACGTGGGTGACGCTAAAGTCCATCTGATGTCAGATGGACTGGCTTTTTCTAGATCCCTTATTCTTATTGTTGTTTTCTGTGAGTGGGGTATGCAGCCAGTGGAGGTGACAAACCACTGTCAAAAGCAACATGTGTCGGTAAGTAGACATGACCCATCACATTCCAAAAGGAGCGTGGAAAAGTGGTTTTCAGACCTTTTCACACCTTTAACCAATACAGTATTAAGTTTGGATTTGGATATTTGTGATTGTGGCTGAATATGAACAAAGTGTTTTCTGGAATAAAATATGCAGTTTGTCATTTAGGCACATAATGCAAGAAGTTTAAGATCAGTTGATATTTTCTCAAAGGGAAATTACTCACACATCCACACACATATCCACTCTTAAAAAAAGCATAGGCTACATAGTAATGTTAGCTTGAGGTGGTTGAGCTTGAGTATGACCTGGAGAAGTTCTGGAGCTCATGGGATTTGAATTACTTAAAAAAAAAAAAAAAACATTGTAAATAAGCCCCAGGAGGACTTCCACAAACATATACTCAGTCACAGATGCTGGATAAACCCTACTGAGTAGGCTTCACTTACACAAACTAAGTTAAAGACGTCGGAAACTCTCGCAAATATTTTTCCTATAAAACTTTAGCACATACGGTTTTAAAGCAAATTGTTTATGGCTGCATTTTTCATGGAAATTATTACAAACAAACTTGTTATTGTGTGCACTATGCAGACTTTAATTTGGCCCATTACCACTGGATAAACAACTAAATGTAACCTGTGGTTCAAGACTATCGGTTTGAAGATTATTCCAGGGGATTATGTGCCAATTAAACTTACAGACTGTGGAAATATAATTGTCCCTCTTTGCTGGAGGTTGACTCTGTAGGCAGGTGGCAGAGCAGAAATAACACAAGGCAAGAATTCCAATGCAGTTCACTGCTGCATCACACAATATTTGAATATTTGGCTCTAAATGGGATGGACTTTTAAACTTGTGACAAAATAATTAAAAGTCTGATGTGATATATACTTAAGATATGTGGTAATTGCACCGTACTATAGCTGGTACACAGTTGAACCATTAAATGATCTTCTGACTTCATACTAAATATCCAAAGCTTTTAATTTATGTTGGACTTGCAAACTCTAAGATGATTAAAAAAGAAGTTTGAATGATATTTTCACCCACTATCATCATCCTCCTTTATGCAAGCACTATGCAGGAAATGATAAGGTAGGAGTCTAGACAGTAAACACAGAACTCTGAGCTGCCGCTGTTCTGTATTTGCACTGAAACAAACTTCTCTGTGTGAGCTGACTGACTGAACTGTACAAGCAACTACCCATATTTAAATAGATTTGTTTTGGTAAAAAGGTACAACATTATCCTGACATGCTGTGTTTTTAATGTAATTTTTGTGCCATTTTTGTGTCTTCTACTGCAACGTTAAGTACTTTTCATTGCTGCCTTGATGATCAGTGGTCTGGAATTAAACTTCTGTTTGTTTGAACAGAAGGTCCCTGACATCAATTATACTTCTTAAAATAATTCTTCTTTATATATACAGTTTCCGTGGTGAAAGCCCTTTGCCTTTAATGTGTGTCTGACATGCTCCCAACTCAACTCCACACTCCTCATGGACTCCCCGCTGTCACTTCCTGGGGGCAGTTTCTTTCCCTCATGATCACATCCTCCTTTGACATAAGGAGAATATATTACCATTTTTTTGTGTGTGTATTTTGGATATTGCTTCAACTCTTAGTGTTTCATAAAAGTTTTGCATAGTCCACAGAGTGATAATCAGCAGTTCTGTTGACACCAATGGCAAATCATTTAAAGACCCTCGGCAAAAACTCCCAGTTGGACAGCTCCAACTGGCACTCATCATTATTATTTTACACACTCAATTCTACAAAATGTATTTTTTTTTATTATTATTATTATTTCAACTTCTAATATGAATATAAAACATTAAAATAAAAAAAATCAGCACATTAAAATCCTCAATGCATAACCAAATCGTTTCAGGATAGAAAATATTCAAATGACTCTCCCATAAAAGTTACAATAAATTCAGTTTTTACTGTTTTTTAATGGTCATTAACTACTCCATCTGCCTCTGTCTTACTTTATACTGTCATCTTTTTGTTTCTTTTCACCTACTGATGAATAACTCCTAATTCATTTTCCTTCACTGACTTCATACTGTACTGCATGCAAGTTGACAGACTGACATTAGACCCTTTAGGGCAGTTTTCTATCAAGATGTTATTGCATATCGTCTTTTGTTTATTTAAAAGGGATACAATTTCAGTCTTGGCATATTTTTTGAGACATTGCTATAGAAAACGAATTGCCTGGGGCCTCAAGTAAGCGGCCTGCTTTGCCTGTTTACAAGCTGTGATGGAACAGCCTGGATTGTGGAGACCTTACTAAGTTGTGAAATGAAAAAGATACTGAAGACATAATAAGCTGTGTAATATCTGTTAGTTCCTGTTTGAAAAGAAACCATTCTGTCCAGTCTGTACGTAGGGGTGGACGAGTGGTCAAGGAAGCTACAGAGTGAATGAATGAAGGAAGGAGGAGAGGGAAGGCAGTTAACAAAAGCAATGCAGAGACCAAAGGTTGACATCTGATTGTTTCATGGTGGTTCTAATCTAATGCACAAACTAACACACCTACATATGTGTACATGACCATGTGGGAAGGTTCTGAGTGAATGTAACTGCAGTGCACGCTTCATATTTTAGCTCTTCACAGGTCAAACAGACATCTGTATCCATTCACATTCATCACATCCTCATGCTTGGTCAGGTTGTCACATTTCAATGTAGATAGTACCCCTAGAGCACATTTTTGATGTACAGGATAGGCATCATCTTTCTATTGGTATTCTGACAGCAGCCTCAACACAGTTAGATTTTTCTGAGTTTAAGTTAAAAACCAGGAGCTGTTGAAATAGGCCTGTCAAAGACAGAAACCACACACTACGACATCCCTACCATGTCATGTCCAAGGTTTGGGTTTTTTTGGCCGGTGTCATCAATTCCCATTGACTTGTCTTGGTACCATGGGATGTCTACATTTCATGCTATAGAGCAGAGGTCTTCAACCCTGGTCTACTGTCCTGTATGTTTTAAATGTCACCCTGCTCCATCAAGTTCTGCTGAAGCCTGATAACGACCAGAGGTGGTAAAAGTACTCCCATTCTGGACTTAAGTACAAGTACAGCTACTTGTGTGAAAAGCATACTCTGGTAAAAGTAGAAGTATTGATTCAACTCCTTTACTGAAGTAAATTGTAATTAAGTAAAAAGTAATGATGTATTTATTTCTTTTACCATGGATGAAATACTTATTTAACCAGGAAAGATCAGAAAAATGTCAAAAGTATCCAAAAATAAAGCCCTTAAAAGTGAATTACTGTTTAGAAAATGTGTTTGATCAGGTCACAGTTACTCAGTTTTGTGGGTATGGACAGGAAATGTAGGAAAAATGGGGAAAAAAGTCACAATTGAGATAAAGAGTCATCATTATGAAATTTAAAAGTCATAAATATGAGATAAAAATTTATAATTATGATAAAAAGTTAAAACTGGGAAATAAAAAAAAAGAATTTATGAGATAGTCATAGATATGTGATAAGAAATGCATAATTATGACAAAAAGAGCTGAAATTATGAGATGAATTAGCAAAATTGAAATACGAAGTCATAATTGTGATATAGAAAGCCACAATTTCGCTCTGATTACCCTCTGAAGTGTTAGTGTTTTAGCATTTTAGCATTTTAGCATTTTAGCATTCTATCTAGTTTAAAAAAAATAAAGAGAATATTCTGAGAATGTAAGGAGTATAAAGTACAGATGTTTATGTAAAATGTACAGAGTAAAAGTAAAAAGTTGCCAGAAAAATAAATAATCAAGTAAAGTACAGATACCTAAAAAAAAAAATCTACTTAAGTACAGTAATGAAGTACTTTTACTTAGTTACTTTCCACCTCTGGTAACAACCCACTGCTGTGAATCAGGTTTGTTGGAGCAGGGTGACATCTAAAACATGCAGGACAGTGTTAGAAACAGACACCATGGGGTCAAAACCAAGCAGCATTATTTTATGATTTGTAGATGAGAACAATAAGCTCCTTAGATGCAACCAAGAAACCACACACATACACACACACACCAGAGACACTGACTAAATACTGAAACACACACATATCCAGAACACAGCAAAACAAAACAGAAATAAGAAGATTTAGTGTAAAGCCAAATTATGTTGCACCTATCTGCTGGGCCAGAATGCCTGGAGTGTGATGTACCCTGATTTTTGCAATATACATTCAATTATTTTACTTGAAGATAATGCTTCTCTTGGCATATTAAATATCCTGGCAATTTTGGTATTTGTCTCTTTGTCCTGATTCTGTTGAACAAAAACTATTAAGACTACAACTACTACTACTGCTGCTAATAATAATAATAATAATAGTAATAATATAGCGTATAATTAATAAAGCTGTGTCTTCACCCATGAAAGTTATAGTTTTGTAGTTGTTTTTTTTTGGTCACTATGTTGTTGATTTTTTTGGAGCCACAAGTGACCATATTTGAACAAAGGAACTGGATCAACAGAAGCCTGAGAGGTGAGCTAAAGCTAAGCGCTAGCCCACTAACCTAATAAAAGAGTAAATTTCATCAGACACTGTCTAAACGAATAATTTTGCAGTCTTATCTACAGACATGCTGTCTGTCAGAAAACAAGGGCCTTACTACATAAACAGAAACTTCAAAAGTCTGACTGAGACAAGTAGGATGTCATATAGATCTGTCAATTAAAACTTGGCACAGCATACTTTATACTCCTCACATGATCTGACATTGGAGTACCAGGGGGAAAAGCACTAAAAATTAACCACTAGATCACTTTTACATGTTCTAAACCCAAGAACAGTCAGAAACATCGTATGCTGATTTCAGCCTATCTCTGTAATAAAGTACAGTGAAAACCACCACAGTGGTGACAGATATAGTAATCAACCACCTATAGGGGATTCCCACCCACGTGACCCCTCCTAGCGTGTCCACCATAGTAACGGTCTACCCGTCCTTCCGCATGTAGTCAGCTGCGAAAATTCTTAATTTAGTTGTAAATTATTCTTAGATCAGTTCTGATGTAATTGTGTTTAGTCAAATATTAGTTCAGCTTTATTTATTTATTTATTACAAATTTAGTCCTAGTTTACCCTCAATGTTCACAGCAATACACTTTAACATCTATGCGAAATAGGTTTTCCATTTCAACAATGAAGTACTGTTGAAAATTTTAGTACTTTTTAGGTACAATCCTAATAAGGTAATTTTACACATTTTTCGTAGTAGTTTGTCCACTCAGTGTGCTGCAGTTTTCACAGTAGTTCCAGGGTTCCTTTCACCTCCAGGCTAATGCTAATGTTTGCTAGGGCACACAAACATGCTGGATTTCTTTGATGACAGAAAATGTATACATTTTACTCCAATGCCAAAATATATTTCCAGAGAACTCATTGAATTACTTTCAGGAGTGTAATTTACCTGATCCAAAATGAAGACTGCGAAGTCGCATGTGGTGTGTTGGAACACTGTCATCAACTGTCACCAAACACCTTCATCAATGTATTGCCTGTTATATATATATATAAGTCTATTCCCTTAGCACGATCATGTTTTTGATTCCATCCACTCAGGCATTGTTGGTTTCTTGCCTTTTCTGGATGAGACTAATGTTACTGGCGGTACTAGCATTAGTACCGTCAAGTGGGAATCTCCTATATAGATCAAAAGGCTTGGGACAGAATCATTTCTATACAAATGCTGTTTAAATAATTAGTTCATAGTAATTAAGGAATCTGCTTATAATGTTAATTTTAGGCCATTTTATTAATGTAAACATGAAAAAATTATTTTAAAATTACATGTAGCTATTTTGTTTTTTACTCCCATGATTCCTTTCTGGACATCTGCGTCTGCCTGGCTAGCTAGCTAACATAACAAGTTGACACCAGGCAGCAACTAAGCTTGTGAATCATGGCTGGAAAAAGGAGAGCCGCAACACAAAACAGAGGTATCTTTAATTTTCTTGATGCCATTATCTTCTATGTTGTTGTTCTATTAAACAGTTTGTTCAAACTTTATTTTCATACATGTTAAAAAATGCACTGGTGGCACAGGAGAGCAGACACACAGAATAAGTTACCATGTGAGTTACTCTGCACACTATGCAGTACACTGTAATTAAACTTGCATGATACAGTACTGTAATAAAATTCACTGAATGCTGAAGCATCCATTTCATTTCATTTTTCTCATTGAAAAACTATATAAATCGCATTTAGATGATATTCTGCATAAACAAATAAGTGAAAAACCTGTAAATTTGGTTTTACGTAGTTATAAACTGATTATAGTGTTCAAATTGGTGACCAATGATCACTATAAGCGTTTTCCACTGTATCAGTTAGGGGTTAAAATGAAAATATGAATAAAACACAGTAATCATTGCACATTTTCATTTTCATTTAGTTTCTGTAGTAGATCATAATTTTAAGTGACTTGGGTACTGCTGAAGCTCCCAGTCTGTTTACAACACTGCATTGCTTCAGTTCATGCTGAGCTGGGTATTTGACATAAATCATTACTTACTTTATTCACCTTCCACTGAACTGGTCAGCACTGATAAAGGGCTGACAAATGAAACACGAAGTGTGAAGATGTAAAACGCCTCTTGAAAGCCTCCTTCTATGTCAGGATAATCATAAAAATATGGTTTGGCAGATGTGGTGGGAGGTGATGTTAGTTAGCTTTGATTATGACTTAACTAACTTTAGCTTCATCTACTTCCTCTGCTGCTTGTTATCGCATGTACAGTGGTGGAATTATATGTTTTATGGACTCAGGGATACAGTACGGCTGTATATTTAACAGTGAATAAACAGGGTCTGACTGAAATGAAGGAAAAACTGTCATAACTTAACAACCTGATGGGATCCAGGACATTCTGGAGCCATTCCCAGCGGCTGTCAGTGGTATTACAATGACCAGTAACAGTAGAGACTCATATTTATTTTATGGATATTTTAGGGTTGCTCTGTTTTTCTTTTAGGACATGCAGACCATTGATGCCTAGTAAACCTGTAAAAGGTTTATAATCAATTTGAAAATAATTGTTAAATATGGAATCACTTAATATTGTGAAAACCAATAATGATACTGACATGTATAACAACAGCCGAGACATTGGAATAAAAGTCTCCTCACATCTGATGACGCAGATTCAGCTTCTGCCATTTGGTCATTTCTGTAAAACACTAATAACAGCAGTTATTCAATATACCCTATATTTAAATAATATATGCATGACCAGGGGAAAGAGTGAAATGAAAACGTACCTAAAGCTGATCATTAAGCAATATCAGCCAATAGTTCATTGTCTACAATTCAGTTTCACCAGTAGCTAAATATAAGGTACTGTACCAGGTCAGTACATATCTTCAATCAAATGTGGTGTAAAATGAAGATTATATGACAAAATGTCCTTTTGTAGAATTTATATAAACCAGTGGTGCTGTAATATTTAATCCATCACAATTAGTTTTACATTTATTGTAATTTTTAATGGTTTTTCTTGTTGTTCCCTTCACATCACAGCTCTTTCATAAGCAAAAGAATATGATGGAAAAGATGACTGCTGCTCTTCAAACCTTCTGTTATCTAATGCCTCAGAGTGTTTGCCACTCTCTTTGAAATTAAGATTAACCTATCAGTGGTGTTAAGGTTTCCATTCAAACTCAGGAAAAAGGCTCCACTAATGGATCAGAGAATAGATGTTGCTCTTCTCAGACTCTTCTCAGAGTTTTGAACTCTAATATTCACTTTTACAATTATTTGTGGAGCATAAAGGCCCATTTTGTGTGTTACCAGATCATGCAATGTGTGTGTGTGTGTGTGTGTGTGTATTACAAAAAAGGCTGTCATATATAACATTTGCTGTAAAATAAACAATATATAATATGTAATGACAAAATGTTATCACAGTAGTTACATTCATTGTTGGCCATGTTAGTTGCCTTATAACTGTTCTCTTGAGAAGTCATAGTCAAAACAGGGGAACGGATTACACAAATACTTTACTTAATATTTCAAAAATTTCCAGTTTCTCTTATTATGTCTATTATTACAGTGACCAAAGACAGGAATAGGAACTTAAGTAAGTTTATTCTGAAGTTGTAGAAGAATGTGTATTGTAGTGTTGAATAATCATTTTCTTTGTCATACTCTTGTATGCCCCGCGTAATGTTTTCAACCTTGGGGTTGGGACCCTACATGGGGTTCCCTGATTTTTCTAGCATTTGATAAATAAAACAAAAATACTAATATAATGGTTAGTTGAAAGATACGATAACAAAACATACAGTAAAGGACAGAACATATTGAAGCTGAAACTGAAGCACTGTGGAACTGTTGATCTGTAAAATGTTCATTGTGGTCAGTTTTAGATGCTGTAGCTCCTTCATAATTCATAGTTTGCATTATTGTTTGTTCAGTATTAATTGTCAAATACAAGCTAGACTGACTGTACATTTCCTGACCAAGGAAAGAAAAATTCTCAAGATGTGCAATAATCTACACCTGGCTTTTCTGCCCCTGTCTATAATAATATACAATATATAGACTAAATATGGTCTAAAATGAAGATTTATTTGCAACATTCAAAAGAAAACTATTGCATGGTCAACAAGAAAAGCACTCTGAGAACTCCCTCCACTGATCACCACCAAGATTTAATAACCTGTTCCTTTTGCCAGTATTACTACTTCCTGAAAATTTCAGACAAATCCATGCATAATGTTTTGAGTTATGTTGCTATGAATCACATACATGTGCCTCCTTCCTTGTGCTAAGCTATGGTGGAGTAAAAATTGTTTCATTTTAGTAACAAACAAGGCAGTCAGACACAGCAGACCTCTGCCAAGGCTTGATTTTTCATTCACACATGACGTGATCGTGCCATAGGTGTTGACCCATCTGAAGTCTGAAGGTGAGACGACGTGAATGTAAAAAAAAAACCCTGAGATTCTATCTTGTCTGAATCCTGAGATATTACCACTGATGTGTTTTAGATGTTGACCTTTAGTGTGACCTTGACCTTTGACCTTCATTGCTCAAAATCTAATGGGTTCTTCCTTGACCCATTGTCTATCATTCCTGAAAGTTTCATCAAAATCCGTTGAGAACTTTTTGCGTAATCTTGCTGACAGATAGACAGTCAGACAGATAGACAGACAGACAGATAGACAGTCAGACAGACAGACAGACAGACAAACAATGGGAGCCAAATTTAATACCTCCTTGGCGGAGGTAAAAATGTCTGACAGATGCATCTATGCTCTAGTTTTAGATGTATCTATCTTAAACTGCTTAGTGTACGGCAAATAAATGTAAGTTTAGTGTGCATAAGGTAAGACTCTGACACTAACTAGTATGTTCTTTATGGTGCCCTTGTGAACAACTTCTACAAATGTTTTGACCTAATTTAACTTGACTATGTTTCCCAATGTTTAAATAAAATAAGAATCCTGGTGTCAAGAAGAACTAGCTGAAATTATAATGTCTGTCTCCAGTAACTAATGGAACACAATAGACTTTTGTAGTAAGACGTAATCTGAGTAAGAAATGATACATAGAGTCAAAGGAGCTGTCTATTCAGGAGAGTCCCAGTCAATAATAACAGACTGTTTGCAGGGTAAACATGGCCATATAAGGAGAAGCCATCTGAGGACACACTTCTGACTATGATGGCAGACAGCACTGTATCTAGTAAATATCCAGGAAGGTTGGTCACAACCTACTGAGCAAAAGAAAACCAAGCAAATTAAGCATGTAAGTATTTGCTTTCCATATTTTTTATTTTGCTCCATCTGTCCACTGGACTGCAAACTATCCTATAATCAGACCGTTTGTTTTCAGTTGTCTTTGTTATTGCCAGGTGTTTTTTTCTTTTGATACAGCATCACCAGGTCTGCACTGCCAAGACAGAACCTCTGTGTGTGTCTCTAATCAAACAGCCACCCTCACCTTCTTCCTCAATCAGTCAACAAGCCATCCAACTTTCTTTTCTGACTAGCCACTTAAAAATATTTGCCCTCTTCCTCTTTGAGTGGGTCAGTACAACATAAGGTCATTTCAGATACATAATCCAGTTTGGTAACAGGGCACACCTTGCTGTTCAATACACCAACCACTCAAACTGTAGCTCGGTCCAATGAAACCAATGAGATAATCGAGTCAGTGTAATTACTGGGTTAGAACACCATCACATAGCAGCCCGCTTTGCAAAGCATGTACAGCTTTTCCTCCCATGAAAAGTAGGTCTAGCTATTCAAGAATCCATCAACATATGGTATTAATACAGAACATTGGCTAACGTTGAGAGGGAGCTAATGGAAATTCAGTTACACAATAATGAAAGTCAGCCAGTCAATTTGGAGCCACCTGGAAGAGGAATATGGCTTCAGTTTTATATTATTATTATCATGTCCAATTTACACTGATGTCAACTTATTTATACATTGTCATGCAACACATATACAGTGTTGTTCTGAAGTCTAAGGCCACCCTTAGCTATGCTGTTTTACATGGTTATAATGACAATATCACTTTCTCAATCTCTGTTTAAAGTACAATTCAAAATAAAATCAGTAATATTGTGCACGGTATTAAAAAATGATCAAACATGATCTATGTGGTTTCTATAGGAAAGAGCTGTAAAATAAAAAAGTAAATAATAACAAATATTGGACATGTGTTGAATGAAACCTTGTGTAAAACACTTGATCATACACAGTAAATTTTGCAGTGTTAAATCAACACTTAGAGAGTTTATTTAACTTCTTCTAGAGTGTATTTGGTCCCATTGTCTCCAAATTAACACTGCGAAATCAGTGTTTTGTTGAAGTGTATTGTTGCAGTGTATTGTTGAATAGAATAGAATAGAATAGAATAGAATAGAATAGAATAGAATAGAATAGAATATAGGGGTGATCTGGTGGAGCCCATAGGTGAAAATCAGGCTTGTAATTATTGAATTTCGTGTGGTGGTGAACAATTTACAAAGAAATAAAAGTAAATGTCATATATTATAACAAATAAATAACAGGATCAGTAGGTGAGGCGGTGAAGCAGGAAGTGATAGAATGAGAGAGAATATGGTGAAAGGACTGAAATATGAAATGTTGAGGCAGGTCACACTGGGACAGAGTATGTGTCACTGCAGTTCAGAGAAAAACAGTGTTGGATCAGTGAAAAAGAGACAAAGACACCGATCAAAGAAGGAGCTTCATAAAACCAGCCATAGAGAATCAAAGCAGACTGAGGGACTCGGTATTGGCAGATCACTAAATCAAAGGACTCGGACTCGGTGGTAAAAAAAAGTCGGGTCTTGACATCTCTACCTGAAATGCTTGTTTTCAATGCAGTACTATATTTCAGTTATTCCTTGTTACAATACTACTACTTCTACTACTACTACTACTACTACTACTACTACTACTACTACTAATAATAATAATAATAATAATAATAATATTCAAATCAAAAAATCCAATCAAATCAATGACTGAGAAAGGCATTTATATATCATAAACAGTGCTGGGAATAATGGTGTTAGAGTATAACAGGGTTACTAACGCAACCACATTTCGAGTAATTACTTAAATACTTTATCCATAACTGTATCACAGTTACCGTTGCTCTGGAAATAATGTGATGCGTTACAATTTTGACAACTGGGAGTTTTGTCAATGCCGCCGGTGCCGCATATGTCTGCACCAAACTCACATTCAGCTCGATGTAGAACTCCACTTGCATAAATGACAACACAATCAATCATGATTTGCTAGGAAGTTGGATAGACGGGGTCTCAACTGTCCTGTTCCCACACACACACACACACACACACACACACACACACACAAGTCAAATACACACAGATGATGGCAGCACCAAGTCACAAGGTCACATTTGAGCTCCGTTTGTTAAAAATATCAATTGCACTATTAATATTTGTTTTTCTCTTTGCTAATTTCTTTTCTAAGGAAGTTTCTGTGTCTTAAAAAGGGTGTATAAACTTCAAATGATGATTGTAACGTTAAGTTGTTGTTCATGAGATTCAGTAGATGAATGAATAATAGGAGAAGTAGATACAGACATCGCTGTATTGCTTTTTTTCACTAATAATAATAGAATAAGAATTTACCGACATCATTATTTCATCACTACCTGTTCACCTGTATACTTAAATACAAATGTTAAAGAATATTAACATTTTGAACAAATTCAAGTAACTTTCCACAAATATTACATTTTCAGTATTTAAAATTTATTTCCAGGTGGCGCAGTGGTGCAGTGGTGCAGTGGTGACCTCACAGCAAGAAGGACCCTGGTTCAAATCCCACACCAGACCTTTCCTACTGGAGTTTGCATGTTCTCCCCGTGTCTGCGTGGGTTTTCTCCAGGTACTCCGGTTTCCTCCCACCATCCAAACACATGCACTGACAGGTTAATTGGTTCATCTAAATTAGCCATAGGTGTGAATGTGAGAGTGATTGTTGGTCTATATAGTATATGTATGTCCTGCAATGACCTGCCGACTCATACAGGGTGTACCCACGGCTTCGCCCATTGTAGCTGGATTAGGCCCCCCATGACAGTCGTGAGGATAAAGCAAGTTCAGATGACAAGCGAGCGAGCTGTTTATAATCTACTACAGGTTGAAATCTGTTCATTTTGAATACATAAATGTTTGGCAAGTGGGCATCAGTGCTGTAGTTAGTGAAGATTTGAACTGGATTGACCTGCAACATACTAAAGCCATCACTAACCTAAAGTCAAGCAGCTTTAGTGATATTATGAATGTATATGGGTTTGTACACTAGTCCACACAGTTTACAACATTGTGATAACATGCAAAAATACTTTTCCAGGTAACTAATTACTTTGCTAGTGGAGTAACGCAGTTAGTAACACAATCACTTTTTTGGGGAAGTAACTAGTAATTGTAATGAATTACTTACTTAATAACTTACCCAGCACTGATTATAACCATGATGTTCTGATCATCGTGACACTAAAATAACAACATACCAAACTTTGCACAGTGCTGTATATTTTAAGCTTAGCATATTAATTGTAATGTGTGCATTCTAAAGTAACACATTGTAAAGTGATGTTATTTACTGGTATCATGAAATAATGTAGATGAATGCTGCTAGGAGGTGTATCTTTCTTAGAGCAACCATAAACCACAGTGTATAAAATAAAAGCATAAAAAAGTAACACTAGAAATAAAAATATACATCCCTGTTGAGGAAGAACACAAAGCCTGATATAGTTATATTTTCTTAAAGTAGTATATGATATTTATGTCAGTATTTCATGTACTGTAATGACTCCTGGATAATGTCCTTGTGTGTTCTCATCCAGAAGACAAATAAAATTGGCATCCACTTGAAAATTGTCCCACAGTGCCATGTGTTCATAAAACAAAAAATACAAAAACAAAGTAATAACAAAACAACAACAAAAAATCCACAGGGCTGGTATTTGCAAAACTCATGTTCCAGTAGGATTTCTTGGAAACATTACAGAGCCCATAATCAACTGATTATTACCAAGCCAAAAATAAAAATAAATAAAAATGGATGACCTGAGCTGCTACTGCACTGTTCCTCAAATATGGCTAAAAGGTAATGCTTAAAGATTACATTGTTCTTAAAGTTTGTCTGTGTTCTTCCCAGTAAGCCAAAGATGGACAGGATTTATTAAAATTTTAAGACAGAGGTTAAAATATCCATGAAATATTTACTGCAACATATGAACATAGAGTAAACACATTTGGCTTATCAGTTAGTTATCCTATTTTATGTTGGTTAGTTCATTATATTATATCATTATTATATTTCATGTCCTGATTCATTGTCTCTGAGACCTGCATTTGGGTCAGTTTGCTCTGAATACTTGTATCAGAAAGATCTTAACTGATTTGACATGTAAGCTGAAAAAGTGGTTTCAAATGCATATGTTTGAAGAGAGGGCTCTTGATATGTATGGTTGAAGAAAATGTTGTTGATATGTATGTTTTAATCAGGGGTCTGCTTCAACAATACTGGGGGTTCTGTGAAGTTGTGAAGGAATAATGTATGGATACCAAATGTTTATGGTAACCAACCAAACCTATATAAAGGGAATGTTACATGTTGTTGAAGGACTTCATATGCCTGTATGATACCAAACTTTATGTTAATACTGTAAATCATGTTATAAAATTAAGATGGTGTCAGCGAAGCCTTCTCCATCATCCACTCATCACCCTCATCTGAAGAGACACTACACTCTGCAAATAGAGAAACAATGCAAACCAAGTAAACATTTGTAAACAAAAACTCCATAACCCATTACTACAAATGTTCCAAACACTGTCAGCATAAAAGCTCAATTCAGAATGAAGACACAGGGAGCCAGATTTACTAAGATCACAAATAACGGGTGCGAATGTGTTTAGTCGTGCTACAAAATGCACCTTCTATTGCTTTGAGTGTCATAGACTATCGACTAATATTGCCTCGACAAATGACAACAGGAAGCAAATCTGGGAACCCACCTTATTTAAATGAGCATTTTGCATGAGGAAATGGTTCCTGTCATGGAAATAGTATACTCTAAAATCTGCTGTGGGAAACACGAGCAGTTATGAATATGAAGTTACTTTCTTTTCACACAAAGGAAGGAATAGGTATTTGTCTGTCGCTGTTTAATCAGTGGTGAAGTGTGTCATTAGTCATATAAATAATTTGTCTCCGTTTGTCACTCTGTTTGGTGAATGAAAACCTTTAAGCCCATGAGCATGAGATGAAAATCCTCTGCATCAGTGTTTATATAGCCAGTTTAGGAGCACAGTCACAGTCTCAGTTTGTGTGTGTGTGTGTGTGTGTGTACATGTGTGGCGTCTGATCCTGGCATAATAGTGATGTGCCACTGGTGGAACTGGGTGTTGGGGACAGGCCCATAAAGTGGGGGCCCATATGTCTCTTTTTTTCTGTCATTCAAAAATGTTGCCACAAGCAGAACAGATTTATTTTCCTTTAGTTTTGCCTATACTAGCTCCTCACCACAACAACTGCAGCCAGTTTTGTATGGAGTTGTGCCAGTTAAAACCTACTTTTCAGGTGCATTAAATATAGATTTCAGGTTTGGTGAAACAGGGGGCACAAAATAAATAATAAACACTGCACACACAAAACAAATATTTGTGTCTAATTATACGCGTTCTGACAGAAACGCCAATAATTGCATATTCATCAAGGCAAAAACATTAAATGGGTTGTGGTCTCTTGCCCACATGACAAGCACAACCCTTTGTGCATCCTGTTAGTAGATAAGCCCTAAAAATGTTTTGCATGTGCAGTCACATTTTTACAAGCTCAAGCTCAAATCAGGCCTACAGGAAAACAAAAAGCAATAAATAATGAGATTGAATGCAGATAGATGATGCAGTGATCATTTGGGGGTGTATGCATGGTAAGCGTTGAGTGCAATTTAGTTTTTGAAGCAGCAGAGGTACCTTGCTTCCACCTGAAAATGAGTGTCCTTTAAACTAATATTGATCTTAAATAGATTTCACTCATATTTCTTGATTAACACTTTAAATGAATTGGAAGTTATCTGTGTGTTTATTTTTAAGTCAAGACCTGTCTCACTCTACCACCAGTGTGATGGGGTTTTGGGCACTGATAGTAGGTTAAAAATTACACATATGAGCCTGCGTAATGCACCACCACCTATTTAAATATGCTAAAAAAAAAAAAAGATGGTAAACCTGTCTATGGCCCTGATTGCACATGATCCCACAATAAAATTGAAAACTGTGGTAACCACTGACTACATAGAACACATCTGATTATTGACATATCTCATTAGTTTCTTTTATCATTAGTCATTCATTCATTTTCTAAACCTGCTTTATCCTCTAGAATTGTGGGGTGTCCTGGAGCCTACCTCAGCTAGTGGACCTGTGGGTGAAGGTGGGGTACACACTTCACAAGCCACCAATTTATCAAAGGATTAAACAACCAATCACTCTATGGGCAATTTTAGGTTGATCAATTAACCGATCAGTGCATGTGTTTGGGTGGATGGTGGGAGGCAGTCGAAGTACCAACACAGAGAGAACATACAAACTCCACACAGCAAGGCCCCTGCTTGGAAGTGAACCCAGGACCTTGCTTTTGTAATAAATGTTTTAAACTATAAAGAAACTTTGTGAACATTCTGTATTTGTGTTTATAGGGTTTCTGTCTTGCTGTATAATTCACTGTCTGTTGGGCTGCATTTCATTGATGGATGCCCAGACCTTGTCATACAGAATTTCCATCACAACTCCATCATGGATTGCAAACCTTACTAATCTAGCTGTGGTAAATCATGCCCAAATCATCACACTGTCATGACGATGTTTATACAGAATAAGACTATCAAGGAGGAATGTAACAAACTTAATGCTTCTTATTCAAATCAAAAAAGATCTGCTTTGGTCTCATTCATTAACAGAGTTTTCTTCCAGTAACACCCTTATTCACTTATTCACATGGCATTTAGTAAACTAGATGGTTTCAGTCTTCTTTTTTGGAAAGGACTGGCTTCCTTTTCAGACGCAACTTGTTGTTTATTGATTCCACAAAACTGATGAAAGAGCCCTTCAGGTTTTAAAATGTTGTTTGCCAGTTCCTGGAATATCACAGGTCTTGATTTTGATGTAACTTTGTTGGTTTACTTCTTCTACTGAGAGCAACAGTGATGTTCAAACATACATCATTATATAGTTGGTATCATTACTTGGTTCTCTGTGTTAAGAGGTTATCAGTCAGATTTATGTTATCATCAACAGTTTCCTCTACCCAAAAATACTACTACTACTACTATTATTACTACTACTGCTACTACTACACAGTAAATTTTGCAGTGTTAAATCAACACTTAGAGAGTTTATTTAACTTCTTCTAGAGTGTATTTGGTCCCATTGTCTCCAAATTAACACTGCAAAATCTACAGTGTACTACTGTACTACTACTACTACTACTACTACTATTACTACTACTATTATTACTACAGCAACTACTACTACTACTACTACTACTACTACTACTACTACTACTAATATTATTACTACTCCTGTTATTACTATTACTACTCCTATTATTATTACTTTTACTACTACTAGTACTGGTACTACTACTACTATTACTACTATTAGTAATTATAATAATGGATTGGATTCATATAGCTCTTTTTTGGACATTTAAAGCGCTTCACATTAGCGAACCATTATTCATTCACTCTCACATGTTCCCTCTGGTGGTGGTAATTTACACATGTAGCCACAGTTGCCCTGGGGCAGACTGACAGAAGTGTGGCAGCCTACGTCCCCTCTGACCACCACTAAACATTCATACACCAGTGTGAATGATACTAGAGGTAAGGAGGGTGAAATGCCTTGCCCAAGGACACAACGGACCAACTAGGACAGAGCGGGATTCGAACCACCACCCTATCACGACTACTATTACCACAGATAACCTCCCCCTCCAGATCACTACCAAAATTGTATCATTCATTCCTTGTGCCAGTATGAACATTTACTGAAAAAAATCATCAAATTTCTTCTCTAGCTTTTTTAATTATCTTGCTAACAGACAGGCAAACAAACAAATGAACAAAACCCCAATGAAAACATAAGCTCCACCATCCTTGGTAGAAGTAATAATAATTCCTTAGAAATTCTTCTGAAACCTCTTCAAGTCAGGTGAGGATTGACAACTGTGAAAGGTCTTCTTTGTTCTGGATTCTGAATGACTTCCCTGAAGCTCCTGAGACCCTGAGTCTTCTTTAGGGGACAAGACTTTCACACCTTTATTGAAGAAAAAAAAAGTTGTCCACTGCAAAGGACAGTCCATAAAATATTTAAAAGTGCATCTGAAAAAAACTGTTGCATTGTACTGTTTCCAAAAAAGGTAATTATTTAATATAAAAAAGTCAAAACTTACTTTCCTGGGTCTCAAGTTGTTAAAATGAACTGCTACTGTACCCCTAAAAGTCTAGGGTTAATTTACTTGCATGTATAGGAGTTCACAATTAGTTGCTTGATATTTATTAAACCCGGAAAGACTTGCTGAAATTAAGAACCAAAGAAATGTCCTGGCAGCAGCAGCAGAGTTAACAAGGTTTAGACCGAAGACATTTAACATTTTTTTCTAATTTGTTTTTGTTTAATTGCATTTTCATTATCTAGTTTTCAGGCTTGCATGAAAATCTATAATATTTTAATTTGTATTTATGCAAAAAAAAAAAGAAAGAAAGAAAGGCAAGACAGTTGCAAAGGGTTTACAAACATTCAAGCAACACTATATGTCATTGCTACAGTGAATAATTCATGGGCAGAACAAAGATGAATCTGCCAACTCAGTTTGTATATTATGAAATCAGTATCACACATTCAAACCCTGCAGAAATAACTAGTGATCTGAATGAATTTATTCACCAAATCCACACGACTGTGTACAAAGCTGCAGTATGACTTTGCCTTCTAGGTAAAGTCATATTGTCATAAATCACTCACACTGCCATATAATCAATAGTTATAATGTAATATACAGTATGAAAGTCCATGTAATTAAAGACTGAAGTTGTTGAGGACTTTTACGACTCATGTGATTTATTGCAAATGAGAAAATGTCATTGTGCCAGCACTAGCAAACCACCTCAACAGTTTTGGGACGGTCTCTCCCACTGTTCAACTTGCATAACTCACATCCATATTTCCATTTTATCAGCAGAGCTGTAATGAACAGATCTCAGATTACTGTTTGATGTCGTCCTTAATCCTTCCAGTCAGGCAACTGAGACACCTTCTGGACTGCCTCTGCTGAGCAGATTTGGATCAAGAGAGCTGGGACTGCCTGCCAATCAGCACTCTGAATGCTCTGCGTGTATACTCTAGCTCTAATGCATTCAAGAAATAGCCTAATAACTAAACTACATTCATCTGTAAAGCACAATGAAATGCAGTTTTGTTGCTCTGAGATGTGTGCTTTTTACAAACACTTTCATGAAATATGAACACTATGTGAACTTCAGACATGAAACTGAAACACATAAAGAGCTTCACTGTTCACCCATGATACAAAGGGACTGAAGAAAAATCCATTATCTGTTTTACAAATATTTCCAACCAAATTGTGTCTATGCATTTTGAGTCTGTCAGAGAAAAAGATGGTGTCATAGTTTTGCATATATCCCACTGGCACTCAACTTCTGCTGCATGGTGGGACAAACGTTTGAATCTGTCTAATAGCTGTTTTCTTTTCTCATGCAGACTGAATACATTTACTGTGCAAAGTAAAACAGCCTGTTTAATTTTAAAATACATTATTATTAAATAAAATGTACCTTAAAACATACTACAGTACTGACAATGTACATACATTCATATAATGTAATCTGTTTGAATTTAATATTTTAAGAATTATATTATATATACATTTTTAAAGTGGTGTTGATGTCAGAAGATCAAAAGCAAAAATGTAAAAGTCCTCTTCCTCTCTTCCCCTCTCTCTCTCTCTCTCTCTCTCTATATATATATATATATATATATATATATATATATATATATATATATATATATGTCATGTACACACCTGGAAAAAAAATATGACTTCTTTTCTACACATTAAAATAATTATAGGTCCAAAAAAAATAAGAACACACCACTTAAGTTTAAAGCTTAATTTGTTGGTGCCCACCTTCATCACAGATTCACCTTCTGTATCTACTGTGTCCTGTTTAGCCACTGTTGTCACAGAAACAGTGATTTGTGAATAGAAGATGTTTGCATGTGGACAAAGATATTTTCTAACAAAAAAAAACATGTATTCACATTCATAGCAACTACACTTTTACATAATACACGAGCTCTTGAGCAAAACAATTCTGGTGTAGTCAAATCAACTTGTTCATTATGCTAATTTTCCTGTGTCAGATCTTGCACAGTAATTTATCCTTTTCCTTTTTTTCCTTTTACTTCCAAGGATATATTATTAGATACCCCATGAAAATCCAGATTTACAGCCAGACCATCAGACTAAGAGCATGTCAAGATCAAATCACTGTCAAAATAATCCTATATGACCCTTTATTGACATTTTGACATGATGAAAAAATTAGAAATCCATGAAAAAACATGTACGCAATCTGAAAGAGGTTAACTATAGACTGAGGAAATAACTGGAAGTAGAGCGGCCGCCATGACTGGGTAGCAGACACTGAGCTAGAGAACTAGCAGCTAGTAGCGGATGTGTAAGTGGACAGGGAAACCTTGACAACAACTAGTGCTGTGTCTGGATCTGGGAGGGTATGTGCCGTCATCAGATACTACAACAACAGCAGGAAACAGAAAAAATATTGACTTCTTCCATATTTTCAGAGCAAGACACACAGGCCATTACTTAAAGAGGACTGTCTGATCGCCATAGTGTCTGCACCACTTCCCTGGTCATGTGGAGGCGGAGGGTGTTTAGAAGGTCTGGATTAAAAATAACAGAAAGGACTTCATCCCAAATAAAAAAAACAGGGTATTTCTCAGTTAATGTAATTAGCCTAGTTAATTATTGTGATTAGCATGTTAACGTTAGCTTGCGACGAACATCATTATGCAATCTATGTTCAGTCTATTTTCATGCTTTATCCTATTTTAATATAATATATATTCATGAAATTAAATGCCTGCTCAGCCTGTTCAATGTAGCCTGTGTTTACATGTCTAATACTAGAACATTTCATTATATTAAAAATTTATAAATTCATATCAGTTCATATGATACCCTTATCAGTCACCGCAGGCCACGGTCTGACATCGTCAAACCAAGTAACTTTATTCATGCTGTCATGCTTTTGTCTCAGTCACCAGAACAACTATTTATTGATGGCGTAGCTGAGTTTGATGACGAACACCTGCCCAGCAATGGCACCACTGCAAGATGGCGACATACACAAATGGCTCCTCAGATCGGTCTATATACATCAGAACAAAATTTTCTTTAAAAAAAAAAAAAAAAAACAATGACTGACCTTCAGATTTTTCTGCTTTGAATACTTGGTTGTGGTACTCTGACTAAAAAGGGCACAGAGGACAAAAGAACATCGAATAAATTAAATCTGCACAGCCAAACCAATTATTCACTCGCTGCCTATTTCTATTTAAGATAAACTTGATCATCCTGGTTTAAAATGTATTCTCATAATTAAGTTTGACTGTTAACACAAACCTGTGTACGCACTAATAACTTCTGACAGATCGATCCTCAATACTTAATGTGCATTTCACACATTAATCCTCAAATAGAGCCTTTAGCATCTTTTTTTAGCTCCTTTGATTAGTCTCTAAGACTATATGAACCTGTGCACTTATCAGCGGGTCCTTGTAATAATCCTGTGTATGTTGTTTTAAAGGTGAAAAACACTTGTAAGTGGTTTGTCACCTCCACTGCCTGCATACTGCATTCACAAAAAACAAGAGGAACAAGCGACACAGAAAAAGCCGGCCCATCTGACATCAAATGGACTTTAGTGTCACCCACGTTGGGTTAAGCCCGTCCCCCATTGCAGCGAATCTGAAGCAGCATTAGCATTAGCATCTATGACAGAAGACGGCGTCACAGTAGCTGCTGCACAAACTGGAAAAAAAGGTGAATCAAACTGGATTGGATTTTTATAGCGCTTCTTTGGCCACTCAAAGTGCTTCACATTAGTGACCCATTATTCATTCACTCTCACATGCTCTCTTTGGTGGTGGTAAACTACATATGTAGTTACAGTAGCCCTGGGATAGACAGAAGTGTGGCAGATATTTTGTGCCTACAACCCCTCTGAACGCCACTGAACATTCACTCGTAAGCGGGATTGGAACCACCAACCCTATTACTGGGCGACCCGCTCTACCACCTGAGCCATGGTTGCCCCTAATATAGCACCTTTCATACAGTAGGTGTAGCCCAAAGTGCTTCACAATGATTGACAAATAAAATACAACTTTAAAATACATTAGATTCCACACAAAATTATAAAAGTACAAGAATTCAAAAAAAGTAAAAAAAAAAATTGATTAGACATACATTTTAAGATTTAAAAAGTGCAAGATGTTAAATGAGATTTGTACGGGTTTGCATAAGACAGGGGTGAATCAAAATTGCAATAGTAAGTGATCATACATAGATTAATAACATTTCAGTAAATAGTAATTTAATATACAATATAAAAAAAGTGCACATTTCTGGTTTCTGAATTGTGACCCTTTTACCTCCTTTCAAAAGCTGCTGAAAATAAAAATGTTTTTAATCTGGTTTTAAATATATTCTGTCCTTTGGAATTATATTCCATAACTTTGGTGCATAGGTAGCGAAGGCTGCATCCCCCGTTTTCTTTGGAATATTTCTGTCCCTGCAGTGTTCTAGTTTGTACATAATTAATCAATAATTTTGCAATGTAACTCGGTTCCATTTAGAGCTTTATAAGTGAGGAATAGTATCTTAAAATCAGTTCTATAGGTCTAGAAAAAAAAGAGTATTTAAAGTCATAGCTTCTTTAAGAATATAAGGCAGAGTTATTTATTAATTTATTATAAATTGAAGCATATTGGGGTAGAGAATAGAAATAGACAATAGAAAAACCAGAGGGCACAATCATATAAAATATATGAAAATACTGTTTTCAAAAAAAAGAAATGAGTACAATTATAAAAACATTTAAATAAATTATTGTTTGCTAAGAACTACTACTGTATAAAGATGAAAATGTTTATCCTCATCATTGTTACATGAACACATTAAGTTGAAAATACTGACCATTTATATAACACAGCATCCATTTAGGATCGATCCGCACATAGTGTATGAAAAAGGAGAGCACTTTGTGGAATGCACAATTTGGAACAAATCCATTGTGTCCCTTTTAGCTTTTATTCATTATGTTTATTCAAATGACAGTTCAGTAAAACAAACATTCACATGAGTGTTTCTATTCAAGCAAAATCCATGGGTGATGATAGATGTAATCAAATAAACCTTATCTGACAAGAAAAAGTGTTCTGCAAAACTGTTGGATGACAGAAAGCAAAATTTCTAAGACAGGAAATATTGCCTTATTTTTTGTTTATTGAAACTGCCATTTTAAGAGTAATAAGAAGAATGTAATAAATATATTCAAGTCAAGCATAAGTAAGACATAAATGTTGGGAACTGAATGAAAAACAAAACAAAAACACAGCAGAGATCATATAAGTAGTGATACTTTAATGTTTTAATTATCTTTTATATTATTACTGTGTAAAACTTTTATTTTTCTAATATGCAAATGTACATTTATATATGTAAATAAACTCTACATCTGAAGTGTTTTTTTTCTACACTTAAACATTGATTTTATAGTTTCTCTTCTTTTTCTTTTTTCACCTTTTTTTTCAGTTTTTCATATGGAGCTGGACTTTTTACTGAGTCTGAACCAAAGCCCTGTCTCTCTTTGTGTAGGTTCATGGCTATTCGTTTATCACAGACATATTCATTCTCACCACTACACATACAAACAATTTACTGGACCCATTTTATCTGACCTGTATGTTTTTTGTGTTGTTGTGTTCAAATTGTGAAGAAAAAAAAAAAAAAGAAAAAGAAAAATAACTGTATTCAGTGAACAGTCAGCCACAATGTATAAGCATATGACTGAAGAAATATTACCAAGAAATATTAAATATTACACAGATATTTTAAACAATCTGAAATCACTGTCACCCACCTACCCCCATATGTACGTGTGTGTGTGTGTGTATGTGTGTGTGTGTGTGTGTGTGTGTGTGCTGTATTCTAATCGATATGTATTATATTTATATGTTTACCTCTGACACTATGGGGACCAAAAATCCGGTCCCCATGAGGGTTAAATATAAATAAAGGTCCCCACTAGTAAAATAGAAAATGATATGGCCCTATAAATACATGAATTATTTTTTTCCAGAAGTCCTCATAAAGCATGGAGGAAACAGGTGCAAAGCAAAACATGTGTTTTTCAAAGGTTTGAAGATGTGTTTTTAATGTTTAATTTTTTTTTATGTATATTTAAAATGATTTATTTGATTGATTTTTTAGTTTTTATTTATTCATTGTTTTTAAAATGATTTTTTATTTATTCTATTTATTTATTAATTTATTATTAATATTATTATTATTATTATTATTATTATTATTATTAGTAGTAGTAGTAGTAGAAGTAGTATTAGCATTAGTATTATTAGTATTATTATTAGTATTATTTATTCATTAATTTGTATTTATTTTTTATTTAATTGAATTTTTCTTTTTTTATATACATATAAAAAGATGTTTTACCCAATGGATACTTGATTACAAACGTGGTCCTCATAAGACATGGAAACAAGCGTGTGTCTGTGTGTGTGTGTGTGTGTGAATATATATATGAGAGAGAATGATTCACTGTTGAAGACAATGGTCCTCGAAGAAAGACAGGAAAGGATTTGTATATTTTTCCATCTACTGTGCAGAACCAAATTAAAAGATTGAAGGAATCTGGCTGTAATTCAGTGTACGTACAAAGGGCAAGACTAAGCCTAAGCTGAACACTAAATGACCTCAGTACTACATTGAGATCATCATTTGTCTATAGCTGATGTTGTATCTATGTTTTGTCTTTGCTTTATCTCTGTTCAAAGAGCACTGTTGACTTGTCTGTGCTCTTAGGCATCTGGGATGGGCCATCACTGTGGAAATATGGATTGTGCCCAGACCAATCAGTATCCAGGTTTTTTTTTTTATTTTTATTTTTTTTGGAAGAAATATCTGTTGTGCTCTCTGGACCAAAGCCAAAAGTGTCCATCCAGACTGTTACCAGCGGCAAGTCTGGAAATCAGGATCCATCATGATTTGGAGTTGTGTCAATGTCCTTGGCAGAGGTCATTGTACTTTTGTAATGCACTGTTAATGCTGAGACGTACCATGAGGTTTTGAGAAACACATGCTGCTTTCAGGACGACAACTCTTCCGGGGACACCCATACATATTTCAAGATACTCTAAAACCACATTGTGTGATGGCCTGGCCTGATACAGTCTCCTGTAGAGAGTGTGTGGATTATTTTGAAATAAAAATTGCAATACCAAAGGCGTTGTGCTCAACGTCATTAAGACTGATTTGCATGAAGAGTGGGACAAAATTATACATGAAATGCTTCATCATTTCTATCCCTAAACAGTTTTTAAGTGTTAAAAGGAAAGGCAAGACCACAAAAGGGTACATTTTTTGTGAAGCTTTGCAGGAATCAAAACTGAAATTATTATTTTAGTAAAATTATATATATATATATATATATATATATATATATATATATATATATATATATATATATATATATATTCCATGAGATGAAATGTCAGATAATGTGGATTCTGTTGGATTGTTTACAGGTCAGTATTTTGTGGCTGCAATAAATAAAAAAGCACATAATTTCTATTTAAACCACATTAAGTGCATCTCTTAACAGCTCAGGCTGTATAGGAGAATATACTGATTTCTCATTTTGAAGTCCCTAATGGATGACTGATTGATTTGTCAGCGACATAGTAATGAAATGCTAATCAAACCACTTACACTAATACAGTGGTACCTCTACTTACGAAATTAATTCATTACAGAAGTGTTTTCATACCCAGAATATTTCATAAAGAGTCACATTTTACATGTAAAAGACCTAATTTATTCCAAGGCTCCCAATACTACCCTTGAACCCATTAAAATTTTACATTTTGTATGAAATATGTGTTAAAATAAAATGTAGATGTAGATTTTAGCCCGTCCAGGCTAATGAGGGTGTACGGGACATAAGAGTTGAGCCACTTCTCAGTGAGAATGAGGATGCAGCAGTCTGGTGGATCCTGTTTGGCATTTAAATCCAGCTTCAGGTAGTCCAGTTTGTTTTCCAGTGAGCGTACGTTGGTGAGCAGGACTGATGGAAGTGGCGGTTGGAACGGGTTAACTCTTAGCTTAGCTGTAAAACCACCGCAACAGCCATGCTTCTACTTCCTCTTGCGCCTCTTCCAATGACTTTGGGGGCGAAGCCTCTGGGGGGGGGGGGGGGGGGGGGCTCCGCTGTAGGATAGTGGATCTGACCGGCGCTGTAGAACTGTCTTCATGTCCGGGCTTGTGGAGTCCAACTTTTTAACATTTTTTCCTAAGCTGTTGATAGTCTGCCAGTCATTTTCTCTTCTTGCACCGCTCAGCTGAACTTTTGATAGTAGAAGCGTTGGTCTAGGTGGAGAAATTACCGTTAAAGTGTCTGTGTTACCGGGAGACACAGCAGCCACAGCCAAACAGGGCGCCGCCATCACCCTGTTTACTGTAATTTTCAAATACTTACTTTAATAAAGTTTAAATGAGGACACTCGGAAAAACTCAGGAAACAACAGTAACTCTGTGATGAATGAGGGTCAAAGGGTAACGAAAAGCATCATAGCCAATGGGATCCTATCTACAGTACGTACGTGAGGTATTTACATACATTACATAGTTACGTAAAGTAATGTCCATGCATTACTGTATTTATGTCTCGGAAGTTTCAGTTTCCTTCCGTAAATAGAATTTTCTTTCATATTCAGAGACGAAAAATTGAGGCAAAGGTTTTTTGTTACTTGGATCATTCGTTAGCTGGGTCTTTCGTAAGTACAGGTACCACTTTAATGGCTTTCAGTGGAAATGTAACCAGTCTAGTCCACAGTGTGAAACATTTTTACTGAAGCTCAAAGTGCATAAAGAGCAATTAATGTTAATGTTATTCAGGTGGCAGCTAACTTTCTGAAGCAAAGAAAATGACTGGAACATTGATAAATACTCATACTGCCAGATGGAACATAGTATGGAGGTTTGGCTGCTTTACAGTTTCTGATATTTAGCCTTGTTGATTTTTGTGAAGGGCTGGTTGGTGCCTGTAGCATCTGTTGCCATGACAACCATAGGTGACATACATGTCTCGGCAGCCTTCACGGTCCTTTTGGTCCTCGGCAAAGAGCACACAGCTGACTCTGCAGCCCTAGGTTTCTACCTCTTGTCGGTTGTGAAGTGGGGTAATTGAAAGTGTTTAGAGTAGAGCAGTGATGCGACCCTGATTGCTGTTCTTGAGCAGCAGTAGAGGAGCTTGTTGGCAGCAGGGACAAAAGCTGTAATCTGGATAAGACCTTTCAGAGTCAATAGTTTTGGATTGTTTTTTTTTTTTCTTTTGGCCAAGTTTGCGAATCAAGACTGGCACTAAAAAGAAATCTTAACACCAACACTTCAGTCTTTCAAACTCAACAAGCTCTCTGCTTTCACAAACAATGACACACTTCTTAACGAGGCTACTGTAATTATAGTCATCGTTTTCAGGTATAAGGAAAGGTCAGATTTTGTAAACTTCTGTTGAACTTTGTCAGTTAACTACTTTTTCTTTTTTTGTAGCTCAGATTGTGTAACCCTCAGAAAACTGCAAAATGCTTTTGAGTTGGCCTCAAGATGTGAAAATAACATTTTTACCATCCAAATTGTTTCCAATAGCCCGACATCATGTGAATTTGTGACACACATGGATTGTGTAATATTCCCATAAAAGGAAGCAGGGTGGAAACACTTTGAGATGTTTATTTTGTGTCTGTCAATAACTGTTAAAAAAAAAAAAATCTATTTGAGAATTAATTTTTCTTTTCGGTTTATTTACCTGACTGGATGTAGAAGGATTTGGCACATTTATAAGGTTTATTTATAAACTGCCTATAAAGTTGGAATACAATATACAATGGTACCTTGATTTAAGAAACATCAAGCTAACGAATAATCCAAGTAACAAAAAAAAAAAAACCTTTACCTTCATTTTTCGTCTCTGGATATGAAAGAAAATTCTATTCACGGAAAAAAAACATAGGCATAAATACCATGTACTGTTTATTACTGTATGTACTGTACATAACTACGTAATCTCCATAAACATGTCATGTACATACCGTACGAAGCACCCCATTGGCTGTGAGGGAGCTACCCATGATGCTTCTCGTGAGCCTTTGACCCTCATTCATCACAGAGCTCTAACCATACAGCCTGAGCGTGCCCACCGAAACCCCACCACAGCACACACCCGCCACGAGCCCAAAGAAAGTAACTCCCGGCCACTAACGGAAGTGAAACAGGAGACGACAAAAAAAAGAGGATAAAAATAAAAATAAGTGCCCCAAAGCCTTATGGGAAAAAAATATGTCTTGTATTTCATGTGTCTTGTAGTGATTTTTCTGCACTTTTGTTTAAACATATTGCAGTTTGAGGTTGTTGTTTTTTTGGTACATTTTGAGTCTATCAGTCTGCTGTTGTAGAAACTGTTACATATCTCTTGGTTAAATGTGAAGGGGTCTGTGTGTCAAAAAGGGCACATAGGTTTACAGCGGATGTTTTCTATGTCTTAGTACTGGTTTGCAAAAAGAATCCAGGTATGGTCTATTTAATTAACATTTAATCATAAGATAATTCAGTATTTATTTCACAATGTGTGTGATAGATTTTCATTAAGTAAATCCATGGTATTTCATAAAAGAGTTTCCTATAATCTCTTACATAAATGATGGAAATGGTATCATACTTTTGTGCTTTAATCGAATGCATGGATTATCTCATTTAATCCATGCATTAGTACTTTTTTGCTCATTAAATTCTAATCAAAAAAAAGGTAAAAGATAGCATGTAGCTAAGCCTTTATATGGAAATTACCTGGTTAGTGTCATTCAGAAATGTGATAATACCTGTGGTCAGATTGGAAGTGTGTGTTTTAGTTTAAAGTAGCAGGTCTTTGCTATATTAAACAGACATTGCAACTTTAAAAATCAATGGTAGTACTGCCTGTTGATGTTTAATTTTAGCACCGATGAGTCATTGGTGAAATTATTATATCTAAGAGCCTGTTAATCACTTCAGTTGCTTTCCTCCTCTGTGAAGCAGGAGATATGTTGTACTTTTTAGTGTCCTTATATGTATTATGTCACAGTGGGGAAGCAGCCTTTTAATTTCAAGACATAATTATAAACATTAACAACATACTTACAGAGCCTGTTTCGGTGTTTGTTTCAGGTTTTTTTTTTTATTATTATTATTAATACTTTTCTTCATTTTTTTTTATCTTTATTCTAAGTTTTTTTTCCCAGAAATAAAATAAGTATTATCAACAGGTATAACCTCATTCAAGTCATTCCTTTGGTTTTATTCCTCTAACATCACATGGTGTGCATTGACTTTGATTGTGCGGATGAGTCAAGACCACAATCTGGATAACATCCCCTACAATTATTCATCATGAGCAAGCAGTAATTTCCTCTAACCACCCCTCCACTACCCTTTCTTAATCATAATCCTTGCCTCGCGTGTTGGATCACCTCCAGCCACTTGTCCATGTCCTGCTGTCTGCTGCAATCTAATCTGCTTTTATTTTTCCAATGCCTATCTGTGGCAGTTCTTAACGTCTGTCTCTCACGCTCCATAGAACAATGCTGGCAAAGTGTACGATGATGTTTATTGTGAGGCTACTAATTGTTTGAAAATATTTCAGCCCAAGGAGTGATTAGCGAGTCTGTTATTGTGTTGACAGGCAAATGAAAAAGTCTATGTGTCGTTTCTTATGGTAATTTCTTATTTGTAATTCAGACGACTGGAGCGTAGAGGTAAACTTCTAAGAAGATGAGAAGAATGATGAGTTTTATATGTGAAAGAAAGTACTTATGTTTCTAATTACAAAGACAGTTTTCATCTACCAGTGTGACAGACATGAAAAACACACTAATTTGACAGTTTAAAAGAACACTTTCTATGGTTTGACTTTTATTTGCCCAAACAAAGAGCAACAGAACTCAGATAAAAGAGAAGATAGGGAAGGTGTGCAAAAAAGGAAATGAGAACACTATGAAAATAAACAGAAGAAAACACCAGAAAGAGTCATTTTTATACACTGTCTTTGAGCTTAATATTGATGTGCACTTATTTCAGACATTTTACAAATGAGGAACTGTCACAAAGTCTGATGTATTAATATTTATTTCCATAGTATTGTGTTTCAGGAGAGCTGTACACATAATGCATATGTCTTTTTTTTTTTTTTCTTTCTTTTTTTTCTTTTTGTACACAAAGCATATTTTTTTGATGAGACTCGGTGTCACAACCAAGCCTCTGGAGAACCAAAATGTCAAATTCCATTACATTCCACAGTTTTCCCTTTGGTTCTTGTTACTAAGACTGTCCTCTGCGTATCACGACCTGCACCTCTTGGTGAATTCTAGTCAATGAACACTGATCATAAATAACATCAGACAAGCATGCACATTCACACAGCCTCTGGAACAAAAGACATTTATTAAGACAACAAAGTCAAGTGGCTTAATGCCTTAAAGGAAGCAATGCCATTTCAGTCACCAGTCCCCAATTGCGCCTATGTTTTACAAAATAATCTTTTCTTTGTCATCCAATTTAATCAGGTGCCTCTATACACCGGAAAAATAATAAAATGTTATCATATATATATATATTTTTTTATTTATTTATTTATTTTTATTTTTGCACAAGAGTCACTTAAGACATAAGAAACACACTCAGATGCCACGTTTGATAAATAACAACATTAGCAACACTTTAATGAACACCTTGCAGAATTGATGTGGGCAAATATTTATTCATTGAAAACAGATTTGTGCTTTGCAAATGGTTTGAATTGCTGGTCCACTAATATTTTCAATAGTCACTGCTTTAAGTCTATACATTGATTTTTTCTTCTTTGTAAACAGAACAGGAGGTGCATAGAAAAATGTGTTTCACCTTTTCAGTGGTCAGTCTGTGTTTTCCTTATGGCAGTAAGGGCATTCACTTATGTTCCCAATGCTCACGGTTTTTTTTTTTTGTTTGTTTGTTGGTTTGTTTTTTCTTTTCTCACATAAATATAACCATAAAGCGTCCTTATCCTAAGCTCAAGTGTGAGCTCATGTTGCAATTCCATTACTTAAGCTAAATATTAGAACTAAATAGAACTAAGCAGAGTGATACAACTAAAAGATAAAAGAAGAGGATAACATGGTCATATGTGTCCTGTGCCTTCATTCATTTTATAAACCATATAAATTAAGATGCCTACTGAGATGGTTTCTACTGGATAATCACTATCCTCTAGTCATTTATTGGTCTTAATATTTTGTAATACTTATTGAAAATTTGCCACAACATATATCTTGCTCAGTATATCTTTACCTGTTTTAATAGCATTGCCCTCTCTTGACATGGTCTTTAATTACTAAGTTCTGAGATTTGTCAATATCTTGCAATCTGTGTGGTTTCAGTAAATAGACAGCACCAGTTATCAAACTAAAACAGCTGTGTGAAACTACTAATAAATGCCACGGTGCTGAGAGAACAGAAATCTCTTGGCAAAAAGAAAGACAGGACCTTAGTCTCCCAAGCCCATAAATACAAGGGAATGTCTCTTAGTAGATTGTGCTTGAAGGCTAGACAGGGTGCAAGCAACAGCATATTGACATTTGGGAGTGTGTCAACTCATCTGAGTACAGCACTCAGAATGATTAGCTTCACCACACTCACAGACCTTAGCGTCTATCCTCCTCCAAATGAAAACAGTGTGACACCCTTCGCTGCTCACTGTGTATATATTGAAGGCAGATTTGTACTGACATCCATACATTTGCTTTGTCAGCTGACACTTAGCATACAGTTTAAAGATGTTAAAAAAAATGTTTCACTGTAATAGCTTTCCAGCTCAAAGCTGTGAAGAAGCTCACAAAATGCTTCCCTTAATGCTACAAAATAGATTCAAACTCTGCTTTTATCTGCTCCTATTATCTTTGGATTTTCCCAAAAGTCATATTCTGCAAAAATGAAGTTAATAACACTTGAAAGGTGGATTAGAACCTTTTTGTTCAAAAGAACATATTAAAACTGCCATCTTTTCATTATGAAAACAAGATTTATCACAGGATTTAGAGGTTAGAATAACAGACTGTGTTAAAGCAATATTGAAAGTGTTAAAGAGAATCTGTGTTAAAGAGATATAACTCCAAATGACTAAAGTTGTGAGTTGACGCTGCCATGCCAAGTTGAAATGACAGGACAGAACATTTTAATTATGCACTGAAAAACAGTGCATCTACCCTTTAAACTGTCCGACAAGGTGTCACATTCTGTAGAATTCAGAAGTGTTAAGTAAGAATGTGGACAGTGTGCATAGGGAACATAAATGAAGATAGTTACATAACATTGCTGTGGGGTATATATAAAGAAAACACAAAGGGGAAAAAGACAATATTTGTTCTTTTGCTTCGGCAATTGAGCCCCCTGCCTGAGGTCTTGCATGTGAACGTCTGTGCGATGCTGCAGAGGACATTTTTTATAGATGAATGTCCTGAATACATAAAAAGAAGCAGTATGGAGGCAAACAGGGTTTTCAGAATGGGGTAGTTTTAATAGAAAATATGGCACTTGCCGTAATATTTTATAATTGACACTACTGTATAATCTGTAAGGCAGTACTTTTGAATGAAAAGAAGACCCTTAAGAAGTGGATCTTCCAAAAGGGTAATAACTTTACATAGTGAATAGACCTAACTACTCTAGTTATGCCGATGTCTTTGGTTTGAATAGGAGTCTTTGCTCTGGAAGTGCATCTAAAACAATTGTCCAGTTTTTACTTTACACCACTATGATATTCCGACTGGAGTTTGTACGAATCAGAACAATCAATTCCCTGAAGCTACCTGGATGCTACTTTGGCTTCCTAAGTGGTGGTCCTCATCTTAATTTGTTATTTGCAATAAGCACTTAATGTATCCCTGCTTTCCACATTACATTTCACCACAAAGGTCATTGTTTACCTGCTATGAATACGTATAATCTGACATAATTTTGCATCTGTTGCCCTTCTTGATCTATGGCTTGGTGCTAAGAAGACAACAATAAACTAAAATGGAATTCAAGTGGGGAAACAATGTTGAAATTCCTATGCCATATTTCACAATTTATACAATTGGACGTTAATATTTTTGTAGAATTTTGCTCAAGGTTTCTCCTCATAAACAGCAGTCCAACGCTGGCAAGCAAATCTATTCACAGTGATGTAGTGAAGTAGAAACAGGGGATCTGGGAGGTTGTTTTAGATGCACTTTGCAACTGTAGAGAATTACTGGAAAAGGAGGTTAAGCATAGTCCAATAATAAACTGTTGATTGTGTGGGGATGTTGAAGTTCAATTGCATGATGAAAACACATTTTGTATACATCACCAATAGAAATATAACACAGTTAGAAACCACACTAACACTAATTTACAAAATACCCCTTTACGATGTCTTCATACTCCCTTTATATGGCAGCTATTTAATTTCAGACAATTATAACACTACGTAATGCTCGATAGGCACCCTGAGATGGGAATACAAATGAGCTTGATGAATTATCTACATCGTTGAAAACACAAGTCACTTAAAAGGCAATGAATGTCACTCTTCTGTCAAATTAAACACAACAAATTGACAAAAACTCCTGACATTTCTGTTGACGTGTGCTTTTTCTTTCTTCTTCTTTTTTTCTTTTTTTTTTTTTAAAGACTGCACGCATCAAAATGTGTCTGAAATGGGGTTTTTTTAATTAGCAAATTATGTCCATTAAAATAAACTACACATAAAATCAAAGCCTAAAAATTGCAACTGTATAAGGCTTAACACTTAAATGTTAGAAAATAGCCACTGAATATGATGTAGGAGGAAGAGGAACCTATTTATTCTGTTACTCACTGTATATATATATATATATATTTATTTATTTATTTATTTAATTTTTTTTTTTTTTTTTATTTTTTTACCTTTTGTCGACTTGGACAGAATATTAAATTTTTTTTCATTCAATGTTTTTTTGTCATATTATGGCTCTGAGATAGTTATGGTATCTGAAATACTTGGGTTTGATCATTTTAAGTCAATCAGACAGAATCTGCTGACTTCCATGTTGCAAAGTAAAGTATTAAACAATCATTCACACTATTGAATGCTAATGAAAAACTATTGCACTGCAAGCTTTTTAATAATGACATCAGTGTGGGCTTTTGTCAGATTGTTCTATATCATTGACATTATCTCTCAAACCCTTCTTTGAAAGTTGAAAATACATTGATTTAGTTATTGTTTTTTTGCTGATTTGCTTACTTGCTAATTATTATGTTCAGTGGTCCACAATAATGTTTTTTTCCCCAAGCAAAATAAAAGGGGTTCAACCTGTAATAGTGTCTGATCAACATATTCTTTTTTACATTCTTGTCCCTAAAAGCTGGACTGTTACCATTCATTAACCTAGGGATATGCTCAGCAAAATCTAAAACAGGGTCTCATCAAATTACTTTTAAGCAAACTGGAATAAAAAGCCTGTACAATACAAAGGTGGGGATATGTTTGTATTCACTGAAGATACTGTTACATCTAAATGGACAAAAGTGGAGCTGGAAATACCACAAATCATTATATTATTAACTATATGCATTTATCCTAAAACTGAATACCCCTAAAGATCTCCTGTTGATCTTTTCACAAATCAGTGCATTGTTGATTTGGGTCCATTTTTGAGATATTGCTTACCAATTTACTAAAATTACATCTGTGCCATTTTATATATTAATTCATTGTTTGAGATCCCAAAAAGGCTAGAACTAGGTTATTCATTAAATCTGGGAAATTAACATTTATTCTAGCTATGTAGGTTAAACATACTGTAACTTATTATACATTTTCATGCATTTTTCATTGCATTTGCATTTCAATTTTTATTCCAAAAAGGGATAAAATATATGCCATATGCTTGTTTTATGAGTAGCAGATAACCACTGTAGGTGTCCTCTACTTACTACATCACATACATGACGTGTTAAGATGAAAACTAAAGAAAAATGAATAATGAGAATCATATAGACTTGCTTTGAATAATCTGATGCTGACCTTGATCCTGAATCATGTTAAGCATTAATAAGCTATATGAGCTTTATTAAGTTTATTACTAAGTTTAGTCTATTCTTACTCTTTGGAGTGCAAGAGGGCCGGACTAGGCAGCACAGTGGTATGCTACTGCCATGTTTAGGCTCAGTGTGTTTATCCCACTGTATTTCTGTCACCATGTCAGATCCCATCAGAGTGATGCTGTACATAATAGACAGACTGACACAGTCTCCTCTGCAAATGTACATAGCATTCACGTGAGGCAAGTTGAAGTATTTGAGGCTTTTGAAGTTACTACAGAGAGGTGTATGCTTATCAGTGGTTACTCATTTTTGTGAAACATGTCTAAGAGTTTACAGCAGCAAAGATTAAAGGATATTACATTTTTTATGTAATATTGAAGTACCATTCAGATTGATTTTTAGAGCTCTCAAAGAACAACATGAAACTGGAATGCATTGCTTAGTTCTCCAGGGTCATAGCATTTTTTTTATTTTTATTTTTTTATGTTGGCACTGGAATTTCTTAAATGGGTATGACTCAAAACAAAACTTATTTTGTACAAAGTTGTTGGATTGATCTTCAGATAGCATTTTGAAAATTCAGTTGCATACGATTCTAAAAATATTGGCAAATGTCACCAGAAACCAAGCTGTGTATTTCAGTTTCAGCTGTTCCTTGATACTCTTAAGCTGCACAACCATCTAAATGTCACATAAAAACAGGAATGACCATTTAACACTCAAAAATCCAGGTTTCGTAGTTGAGATTTCATTCCTTGTTTGTGCGATCTCTGACTGACTCGTTGTTGTTGAGCGGTGGAGGAGGTGATTGCTTGCTCCTCATGCTCCTGCCATCCGTGGCAGCTCGTGAGGTCTCTGTCACAAAGAGGCGAGTCACCCAAACTGATGTGACAATGCGTTTGTACTCATTCCTGAAGTTCCTGTTGAGTAAGCCATAGATGATGGCATTCAGACAGCTATTGAAATACGCCATGAAATAGCTGACCACAAAGAGCCACTCTGGGATACGGGGAATCACACGGGATGGATCTATGGCAACTGCTAAGCCAATCAGGTTGAGTGGAGCCCAGCAGATGGCAAACAACACAAATACCACAAACATGGTGATGAAATTCCGCATGTCACTCGGTCTGAGGCGAGGACTCTCCTCAGTCTTTACTTTACGTCGCACCTGGACAAGATAAGAACATGATATATGATTTTCACGCATATAGATAGATAGATAGATAGATAGATAGATAGATAGATAGATAGATAGATAGATAGATAGATAGATAGATAGATAGATAGACAGACAGACAGACAGACAGACAGACAGACAGACAGACAGACAGACAGACAGACAGACAGACAGATAGATAGATAGATAGATAGATAGATAGATAGATAGATAGATAGATAGATAGATAGATAGATAGATAGATAGATAGATAGATAGATAGATAGATAGATAGATAGATAGATAGATAGATAGATAGATAGATAGATAGATAGATAGATAGATAGATAGATAGATAGATAGATAAACTTTGCATATACATGTACATAGATAATCTCTTTGAGCATCTGTTTTTCTACACAAACATCAAAACAAAATGACACACATTCGTTGACACACACACACACACACACACACACACACACACACACACACACACACACACACACACTGAAATGCACAAACATCCACACTTTCAACACTCAGCTGTCAAACATAATATCTGCTAATATCACATACACCACATGTGGCACATCTCTGCAGCATTTAGAGCCTCTTCTCTAATCTTCGTTCTACAATTAACCCATAAAGACCCAAACAGCTACTGGCAACCGTCACTGTCTCCTGATCTAAATGGTTTAATATCTGGTCATTCAAAATTCTATCAATACATGCAGGGGTTACCAACTGTGAGACCCATGAAAACTGAAACTTAACATATTTTCAATGTCCAATTCCCCGCTTATAAGCCTCCCTTACATGACATTGTCACCACTGTACATATATACAGCCTGTATCCACTGGACACCCCTGCTTTATGCCCCCCACCAACAACACGTACGGTACCCCAGAATACATGTAAATCATACATGCAATCATTTCATGGTAATGAGATATGATCCATTTGAAACTGTCATCTTGTACAACATTGATTCAGCAATAAAACTAATGGAGTTTGACCAATGACAGTGGATGGTGACACTTGGTTGGTATTCAATTAATGACATGTCTGACTCCCTGATGAAGGCTTTGATGTCGAAACACATTGTTTTTGTTTGTTTTTTTTTATAGGATTTTATAGGTTTTTATAACCAAGCCAATTTAATAAAGACTTTTAAAATTTTCATTTATAAGAGAGTGCCTTGGATTTTTCTTTTTTTGTCTTACTAATGACGTGTTTTGTTGAAAAGGTCACATTTTCTTAATTTTTTTAAATCTGTTTTTGATATGACAATCAACTTTAATGTGAGCTTTTATGGACATTCAATGGATTAAAAGTAGGAAAATAACAGGTTTTCACTGAAAAAAAAAGCTAAATACAGAGTATAATATTATAACTAATGCCGATAAATAGCTTAAGAAAAGTTAAATAGAAAGAAAAATATATTTTTGAACTGTGTTAAATGTGAGTTTGTAACGCTCTTATTTTGACATGAATATGGTCACGTTGATGTGATATAGCGTGTGACGTAATCACGCATTTTGTGCAGTTCTGATCAGCGTGTCTTCAGGTGTGGTTGTAGTTCTTTTTCAATTACATTAAAAGAAGAAGAAATATAAAACTCCGCTCCGCGTATTATTCATCACGCAGTTGAAGTTCCCTTAACAGGTTATGGGCCCAGAGCTAAAGATACGCGAGCGTGAGTGAAGCGCGACGTATTACGCGAAAAAGTCTCAAGCTAAAGAGACGAATTGACGGGACGGAAGATGGTTAGCCGAGCAACTGGAGTTGCAGCACCACAGCTGATGTTCGACGGGTCTGAGGAGAAATACGACCTGTGGGAAACACGGTTTTTAAGTTGCTTACACATCCTGAAGCTAAAAGAGACTATCTTAAGAGGACCAAACCAGCCGAACGATGATGACAGGCGGAAGAATGCCGACTGCTACGCCGAACTGGTAAGGCTAATCGATGACAAAAGCCTTTCGCTAATCAGACACGAGGCTGCTGACGATGGCAGAAAAGCACTCGAGATATTAAGAGAACATTACGCTGGGAAAAGCAAGCCACGAATTATCAACATGTACACATCACTGACAAAGTTACACATGGAAGAAAAAGAGACTGTGACGGACTATTTGATAAGGGCTGAGAGCCTTATTACGGCGTTGAGAGAAGCAGGGGAAACCCTGAGTGATGGACTGATCGTGGCAATGGTACTAGGCGGGCTACCAGATTCGTTTGAACCACTAGCCGTGCATGTGACACAGAATGAGGATAATGTTACATTCGCTGACTTCAAGAGAAGGCTACGGGTTTATGAAGAGTCCGAGAAAATGAAAAGGACAGAGCCGAGCACAGATAATGTGATGAAGACTCATGCAAGACAATATAAAAACAAACATGAAAGTAGCAGAAAAGATGAAGATGCAGATATTACGTGCTACAAGTGTGGAACAAAGGGGCACAGGGCACGGAAATGTTACAGAAAAGTGTGGTGCAGTTACTGTAAAAACGCCACGCATGCCGAATCACTGTGCAAGAACAAGCATGGACAAGATGGCGCCAGAAAATTAAAGGAGAAGGGAGCTGGAGACCACGATTCCCTCTTCATGGCCAAGTACGTCCAGAGAGAAAGACAACCAGGCAATGTCAAGATGAAAGGCATTATGGTGGACGCTGGAGCAACTTCCCACATCGTGAACGACATCAGCAAGTTTGAGAACTTCGACCACTCGTTCCAACCACGCACACACTCCGTGGAATTGGCGGACGGGAGCATGTGCAATGGAATGGCGCAACAGAGAGGAACGGCGGTGATCTATCTACTAGATAACACTGGAAAACAACGCAGAGCGCAGCTACGGGATGCGCTCTACATGCCTTCATACCCACACGACATCTTCTCAGTGTCAAGAGCAACCAACGGAGGCGCCACGGTGATATTCGAGAAGGGTAACAGTCGCATACTTACCATGGACAGTTGCAGGTTCGATATGCATGAGAGTGGTAACTTGTATTACTTACCAGTTGTTGAAAATGATGCTGATCAATGTAAAGTGTGTCATGATGTACAGACCTGGCATCAGATATTGGGTCATTGTAATTATGAGGATGTTAAGAATTTACAAGGTGTGGTGAGGGGCATGGAGATTAAGGGAGGTTCATCTAGGTTGAATCAGTCATGTGATGTGTGTACACAGGGAAAATTCACACAGATACAAAATAGGGAGCCTGATAAGAGAGCAAAGAAACCATTAGAGCTAGTACACACTGATTTAGCAGGCCCCATGCGTACTCCAAGCATGGAAGGGCACCGATATGTACAGTCCTTTACGGATGATTATTCAGGTACTATGTTAGTGTACTTTCTCAGGTCCAAGAGTGACACAGTTAAGGCCACAGAAAAATTCTTGGCAGACGTAGCCCCTTACGGGCAGGTCAAATGTATCCGTTCAGATAACGGCACTGAATTTACATCTCATGGATTTCAGACAGTGTTGACCAAAAACAGGATTAGACATGAGACATCTGCACCTTACTCACCCCACCAAAATGGCACTGCAGAAAGAGGATGGAGAACACTCTATGAAATGAGCAGATGTTTACTGATTGAAAGCGGGTTACCTGATAACTTGTGGAATTATGCTGTTCAAACCTCAGCATATGTGAGAAATAGGTGCTACAATAGGCGCACAAAGAAGACAGCATATGAAATGTTTACAGGGAATATACCCAACCTGTCCAAATTACAGAAATTTGGATCTGCATGTTTTGCTTACAAGCAAGAGAAAGGCAAAATGGAATCCCGATGTAAACAAGGGCTTTTCATAGGCTATGACAAAAACAGCCCAGCGTACCTAGTGTATTACCCAGACATAGAGAAGGTCCAAAAGCATAGGTTGGTGAAATTCACAACCAAGACAATGAATGAAAAAGGAACACAGACAGCTGAGTCACAAATAAATTATGGGGATATACATACCATGGTTGACAATACTGATGAGAGGATTGATGAGGAACTTGAAAATGCACAAGGTCAAAGTGTTCAAAGAGGTGGTATTGGTGCTTCACCTGAGAAGGCTGAACATACACAGCCAGGTGAAGTCACAGAGACTGCGAATAAAAAGAACCCACCAAGAGCCAAAAGGAGACCAGCTCATCTACAGGACTATGAAACAGGTGATACAGAGGACAGTCTAAACACTTGCATAGACTTTTGTTACAGGGTAGTGTGTGATGTACCTCATACTTACCAGGATGCCATTGCATCAACCAAAGCAAAGCAGTGGAAAGCTGCCATGAGAGAAGAGGTACAATCTCTCAAGGAAAATGAAGCCTTCGTCCTAACAAAGTTACCACCAGGTAAACAAACAGTGGGGGGTAGATGGGTTTTTGCATTGAAAACCAAAATTAATGGTTCTGACAAATACAAAGCAAGGTTCGTAGCAAAAGGCTACAGTCAGAAAGCAGGTACTGATTATGACGAAACATTCTCACCTACAGCAGATATGACGAGTGTAAGGGTTATGATGCAAAAAGCAGTTCAGGATAACTTGGTCTTACACCAGATGGATGTTAAGACAGCTTATCTGCACGCTCCAATAGATTATGAAATTTATATGGAGCAACCTGAAGGTTTTGAAGAGACATCAGACACAGGTGAAAAATTAGTGTGCAAGCTACAGAAATCAATTTACGGGTTAAAACAATCAGGGAGGAATTGGAATGCTATGTTGCATACATGCTTGATTGAGAATGGTTTTGTACAAAACTCTGCTGATACATGTGTGTATACACAGGAAACAAACAATGAGAAAGTAATCCTAATAATTTGGGTTGATGATCTCATCATTGCTGCTAACAATGAGAGTGTGATTAAAAATGTGAAACGGATGCTCACTGAAAGGTTCAAAATGAAAGATATGGGAAAATTGAAACACTTTCTGGGAATTGATTTTGAACAAAGAGATGGTGTAGTGAAAATGTCACAGGAGAAATTTGTGAAAAAGGTTCTAGACAGGTTTGGTATGCAGGATTGCAAGTCTAGAGAAACACCATGTGAACCAAAACTTGAATTTATAGAAAATGCAGAAAAAATGCAGGAACCAAGAAAGTACAGGGAGGCAGTAGGAAGTTTAATTTACTTGTCCACTTGCACTAGGCCAGACATTAGTTTTGTGGTCAGTAAACTTTCCCAGCACTTTGCTGAACCAACAATTGAACACTGGAACACTGTTAAACATGTGCTCAGATACCTCAAAGGTACAATGGAAAAGGGATTGTACTTCAGGAGAAATGACACAGAAAAATTAGGCTTAAGAGTCTACAGTGATGCTGACTGGGCATCAGATTCAGTCGATAGGAGAAGTACATCAGGCTATTGTGCCAGTCTAAGTGAGGGTAGCTCTTTGATTTCCTGGAAAACAAGAAAACAACCAACAGTGGCTTTATCAACTTGTGAGGCAGAGTATATAGCCTTAGCATCAGCTGTACAGGAATGTCTTTACGTACAGCAACTACTTAGTGGTATTGACAATTACCAATATGCACAGACAAAGCTATATGAGGATAACCAAGGTGCCATAGCATTGGCCAAAAATCCGGTGAGCAGACAGCGATGCAAGCATATTGACATTAAGTACCATTTCATAAGGGAAAATGTAAATAATGGAAGGTTAATGTTGGAGTTTTGTCCTACCGAGCAAATGATTGCCGATGTTTTGACTAAACCAGCTACTAAGCTAAAGTTGAGATGTTTTTCAAGAAACATGTTTGGCATTTGAATGTGATGGAATGTTTAACTCCTATTGTGAGTTATTTTGTTTCATATGTGATGTAACAAAATAAGAGCGAGTGGGGGTGTTAAATGTGAGTTTGTAACGCTCTTATTTTGACATGAATATGGTCACGTTGATGTGATATAGCGTGTGACGTAATCACGCATTTTGTGCAGTTCTGATCAGCGTGTCTTCAGGTGTGGTTGTAGTTCTTTTTCAATTACATTAAAAGAAGAAGAAATATAAAACTCCGCTCCGCGTATTATTCATCACGCAGTTGAAGTTCCCTTAACAAACTGCCACAAAAGTAGCACTGGGTCTTTATGGGTTAAATATCAAATGTTGTAAAAATATTCAAAATGACTTGTGTGGTTGTGATGCAGGTGATGGAATCTGTCAGTGTGTTTTGGAATTCAACTTAGCTTCTTTAGTCAAGCTTCAAAAACTGAAGTTCAAAATTTTTAACTCGGAAAGGCCAGTGTTACAGGTCCAATTTAAATTTACAAGGTAATCTGGTTAGATGATCTTATTATATGGTCATAGAGGCGTATGAATTATTTATGGTTAATAACTTGTTTACAGGTTCATTGGCATTCTCTAGTCATACTGTTTTAATTCATTTAAAAAATTAATTAGTGTGCCCCGTGTGGCGGTAAAGTAATAAAAAACTGAAGAGAATTAAAAAACTGACCTGAATTACAAGTACCCAGATGCGTAGATAACAGAAGGTAACCACAGCGATGGGAACCAGGAAGTGAACCACCACCACCGTGACGGTGTAGGAGCTGCTTACATTCTGGGCGAAAGTACAGGAGTAAACACGCGGGTCGTAACGTAAGGAACCAACAAAGAAATTTGGGATGATGGCCACTAATGTGAGAAGCCATATTAAGGCAACAAACAACAAAGTGTTGCGATAGCTGTATAACCGGCTATAGGAGAATGAGTGGCAGATGTAGCAGTATCTGTTTACTGCTATTCCAGTGATGTTGAAAATGGACCCGATGACGCTCAGTCCCATTAGAAAACCACTGACCTGGAAAGAAACACATGGTTTATGTCAAGAAATAGTAGCACTGGTGTAAAGTCATGTATCACGTTCTGTATCTAATTTGGTCTTACCATGCACTGTGTGTTTCCCAGTGCCCATCCATCGTGGAAGAGAGCGTAGAGCACAAGGGGGTAGGGGTAGAAGGCTACCACAAGGTCAGCAAAGGCCAAACTCACCACAAACACATTACCTGGACAGAAAACACAGAAACACTCACTGGAAAAAATCTTGAAATATCTCATCACACATACAGTAATTACTTAAAGAGTAACTGTGTTGGGGAAAAATTACAACAATACAAGAGATATCAATATTAAAGTAATGTTTTATTATTTTCTCATGTTAAATTGTCTTGGAAAAGAGATGTCACCTCTCAGAAGACACAGAGCTGAGCAATTTGCATAGGGGATGGGACAATATAAAGTAAGGACAACAATGGAGATGGCTTTTAACAACCAAAGAAACATGTCCACCAGATTTGAAGATGATTATGGGATGATACGACACCAATTTTCTCCGTCGTCATACCTTCAGGTCTTAGGGTGACCCTCTTAGTTTCCCCAAATAGGAGGTAGGTTTCCATCTTTGTCACAGTGGGTCACACTAATTTCCAGTTTATTATGTTTTTGCCGGATTTTGTTTGTCTGTTTGTCTGTCTGTCTGTCTGTCTGTTAGTTAGCAAGATAACTCAAAAAGTTATGGACGGATCTTGATGAAAATGTCATGACGTGTTGGGGGTGTCACAAGAAATAAATGATTCAATTTTGGTGGTGATCCGGAAGAGATCCTGGATTCTGGATCAGTTTGAAATGTATTCTCCATTTACCGCAATGTAACTTTTCAGTGAGATATAAGAACTGATTTTAGACGATAGATCTGGTAAATCTTATTTCGGCTACAAGAAATCTTACCAAGATCATTTTAATTTGCTCCATTCACAGATTCTTTTATTTGTTTAATTCATGCAAAAATACCTTGTATTATTTCTATTTATATGTCTTTAGACTGACTTTTTTCCACTACTACTAACATTTTTCTCTTATTTGAACCACATAGTATATGTACTGTGCATTTTAACAAATCCATTTATTCTGTAACATACTCGTCTCAGCACAGTAAATTTCCAAAATGTTATGAACCTTGAAGACAAGAGTTAGTCAAATCTTAAACAGATAGAAACGTGACTATTCCCTGTAAATATTCAGTATGCTAGTATTGCAAGTTGTTTTCTGCTATGGTACGTGCAATGATCTGCCTACCCATGGGCCCATCTGGCTGCCGACTTCAACAAGATTGTTGGCAGAGTAGGTTGTGATTGCACACTAAAGTTTTGTAGCCTCTGCCCCACAGCCAGTTGCCTCGTCCTGAACTAAGTGTCATTAGAGAAGGCAGAATTGGTGTGACTTGACAGAGTATAGAAGAAGACGACACTGCACTTGAGCTACTGTGACACCGGGGGCACGCAGGTCATTTTTCATCTAACTAAACCTCAGTCTAATCCAAAGTGTGATCTGTAGCTCTCACACTCCAGTTGGTGTGTGGTATGAAGAACACACTGAAATTGTCTTTCCATTAATTCAATGGTATGAGCTGCTCCATTTATGCATCACCAGTACAGTAGCTTATTCACCAGCTGCTGGTTTTGCAGCACAATATGGTCATCATGATGATTGGAATTACCTCACACTTTTGCTGCATTAACTTCATTTCTTTTCTAATTCACTAAAATAAACTATATCTTTGTGAAGAACTTTTACCAAAAGAGAAGCTTCCTCATGGCTCAAACGTTTTTCTACAAAATCGAATTGTAAAGAGGATGTAAAGCCGAACATATTTTTGTACAGCACGTGGTTTTAGCACTTCTTTCAGGTTGCTTAAATAATTAAGAAATAAATAATAACTCTAATGATAGTTAGGGATGCAGTACTGTAAAATACAGTTAGTCAGTTTTTCATTGTTGTCATATTGTCACGACCCTTCCTCCAGTGACCTTTCCCCCACTGCTTTGTCACCTCCATAATCTGGACACATTTTCCTTGCCACAATAACCTGAACAATTTTCACATTACAGACTCTGGCTGACCCCCCCCCCCCCCCCCCCCCCCAAATTTTGTTTGGTCTTGTTTTAGTTTTGTCTCTTGTCTCTGTGATGATTTTGTTCTGTTTATTATGAAATTATTTTTTCCCTTCAGCACTGTGCATCTGAGTCCTTCCCTTCACCTCACCCATCATGACACATTTATGAAACACTTGGATGTTCAGAAGCTCCGTAGTGAAGAGTTTGATAAATAACAGTCATTGTAGACACTTTGCTTTATGTTCGATTAATGATATATTTTACAATAAAACAGTGAATCCTCAAACGTTTCTGTTGTTTTCAGCCATTTTTTTTTTAGGTTCCCCTTAAAAGAGGAGTATGAAGGGCAAGTTCTTATTGTGGAGGGGAAGCTGTTCCATATATTCCCACCCACAACAGACAACACATTCATCCCAAAGGAGGTTCTTCTATGGGTATCTATCAGTCACCTCTATCCACTTACAGATGTCCTGGTAAAGTTCCATAAAGTTCTCCTTAAATATTTATGTTATGTTATGTTTTAATAACTATGAATACCAGAACTATTGAGGAACCGTGAACTATGTGGTGGTGAATGTGAGCAGGGGTCTCATATGTATCATATTCATAGAATTCTTTCAATGAGATTGAGAGTGTGTAGTTACCTTGGCTGGTATAATACACTGTGATGATCATGTCAAAAGTTCACATTCAAAGTGAACCTCAGCAAACGTGGCATGCATAAACACATTCTGCATTTATTTTTGTAACTACAGTATGCATGCATATGTGGCTTTGGTGTGTGGCTGTCAACCTAGAACTGTCACTATGTACCATGATGCACAAAGTGGAGACAGCACCTTCTGTACAAGGACAGCAGTTTCCTCGTGGGAGGTGTGTTTGTGAGGGATTCACTTAGGACTCTGCTCTTCCAACATTAAAGTGTCATAGAGCAGAACGCTTCACTTATAATAGAAAGGAATATGGGTCCTGCAGGGCTTGCCATGGGATTGCTACAACTTATGATGTATTTTTAATATTTTTTAGATGTGTCCTCAGCACATAGCTATAAAAAAAGCATCTCCATCCATCTATATTATGTTTAAAATGCAGTATCTCAGGAACAGTGTGACAGAAAGTCACACAATTTGACACATTCACTTGGACACAAGGATGAAACTGACAAAAATCAAATGTAATGTGACTGTTCATGTTTATTTGATACCACGGAATATCTTGAGAGAATGACTTCCTATTTTGTGTTCATGTTAAACCTTTAAGCCCTAACATGTCTGTGGTGTATCTTTTGTATGTCCAATTTATTTTAAATAGTCGTATTAATTCAACCATTTGGGAAACATATGGAGCTGGAGGAAACATATGAGCTGATAGAATAGGCCTTGTCCTTTCCATAAACATCTGAGCATGCTCAGTACATCCCCAGCAAACCTGTGCAATGGAGAGAGGGCGGCACAGGGTAGTGAGTGAGACAGACACAATAAAAAATAGACTGTTTGGGCTTTTTTTTTTTTTTTTTTTTTTTTTACACCATTTTCCCTGTTTTTTCCCCCTTTTTTTTCTTATTTTACTGTTGTGATTTAGTGTTGTGATTTTAGTGTTGTGATTTTCCCTTATTTATTTATTTATTTTTGCTGTGTTTTATCAGTTATTGACCATGTAAATGTCTTTTAGATTTAAGCCAGATGCCAAAAAGCCGCTGAACTGAATTATGAAATAAAACAATAAATAAGTAAAGAAGAAAAAAAAAAACAGCCCTCCAAACAAAAACTACTGGGTAAATATTCAAGTCCCTGTTGTTCCAGTTCACAGTCCATGTTCAACATCCTAAACCACTTTTTGATGTACATTCTAAGTACTTTCAATTTCTCTTTTCATCTTTTTCTGTTATTTCACCCTTTAGGTCAACCTTAAGAGACACAGTAAAACTAAACCACTGAAGAAAAGGAACACAATCACATAAAACAGCTTTAATGACACTTCACAGCAGCACATTTATCTGGAAGAATGTCTCAGGGGTTAAAGGATTAACTTGGGCTACAGGATAAAATCATTAGATTGTGGTGGACATAGATCATTGTATTCACATAAAACACATTCTGGCCACTTTAAGTACCTGGAATAGATAGAACTGTTTGGTGTAAAGATAATAGGCACATCTGATTGAACTGAGGTTTCATGTTCTTTCTTTCTTTCTTTCTTTCTGATTGATTCTTTAAAAAAAACAGAGAATAACAATTATATAGCTATAACAAACACATTTTGCATTGCTGAATGAACGTTGTGAAAAAATAAAGCTCTTTATAAACTAATTTTGGCACATTAAGTCCCAAATATGCATTAATTTTTTTTGTATTTTGGTTAATAAAAAACTCTGCATATTATGGACATGAAAGAGTATGTTGGGATCATGGAAATCTTCAATTTTGGTTGGATTAGACTTGATCATATTACAGTAATTCTTCATAGAAATTGAATGTGTGCAGAGGTGAAAAAGAAGCAGGAGCAATATCCACAAAAGTATTGTGTGGCTTTTGTGCTTCTAAAATTGGTGTAAGTGAGACAAAATACAGTTTGTCTTTAAAAACAAAGCAGTGACAAAGGGTGAAATTCATCATAAACTGCATCATGGTACACCTGTGTCATTGGCATGGATGTCAATAAGTGATTATTCATTCTGTCTAAACTCAGCCCCTTTCTCAATAAGTATAAGTAATATGTTCAAACCCTCTAAACCTGCACAATTGTTCACAATGTTGTTGCTAACACACAAACTCACTTCTCATTCACTTTAATTCTCATGTTATTTCAGAGTCTGTGAGGCATTACTAACCCATTACATGCTATTAAATACTATTTAGTACCAAAGAATCAGCTGGCTTTGGGGCTTATCTCAGACCCTCAGCTCCTTAAAAATAGAGAGAGTCCTGATAAAAGAACTGGCTACTTTATGACAAACATTTCTCCCTGTAAGTCTGAAGCTGGCTGTTTCTCATATACCTTCTTGTCTGTTCTTTTGTTTTCACATTCTCAGTCGTGGCCAAAGTACTGTTTCAAATTCCAGCTTTCATGAACATCTGCATGATCGGTGAAATAAATATTGGAAAATGCCTATTTTCATTGAAAAAAAAAAAAGTAAAATACAGAGGATTAATTTATAATAAGTGGCAACAAATCCCTTAATGCCTTTATCGTTTCATCATTAAAGTTTAGTTTTCTCTGATAAAATATCTCAAATTTTAACAACTTTAATCTGTGTTTTTATGAACATATACATGATCAGTTTATTATTTATTATCATTAAAAAAGCAAAATACAGAGGATGATATTACAATAAGTTTTTATCATTTATTTAAGAAAAAATATATATTAAAAAAATATTTTGGAACTGCCACAAAAATCTATATTTTTTATCTTATTTTTGCCTTTCTTTCTAATTAAACAAAACATAGAAACATTTTATGGCATGTAATGTTTTTGAGCAATCAGAAAAGCATAAAAGTATTATAATAACTATGAAAGCACTTGAAGATTCGGTTTCATTTGCCAGCATTTCAGTGAGAATTAAGGGTCAAACCAAACCAAAAACTACAGGACAACATTCCAGAACTCCGCCCAGGCAGATCACCCCCCCCCACCCCCCAACCCCTCGCCGAATTTCATAAAAATCCATCTATTACTTTTTGAGCTTCTTTAATAATAGACAGACAAACAGACAAACCGTGATGAAAACTTTAAAAAAAAAAATACATCTGGTACATAGAGTATAACAGTTCAGTTGTATACACTCTGGTTTTAAATTATTAATACAATTATTACACAGGTATGAAAGCCATTTTCTCTTTAGAAAGACAATCATCACATCTGACGTGCGAAATGTCTGACCTATATGAAATCAGACTGTGTTCTGTCGCATTGGTATGACTACAATACATTTACATAAACACCTGTGAAGCTGCAGGGTATCCTTGATCATATCTTGCTTTTAATTATTAAAGCTATAAAAATTTGCTTGAAGTTATGTTTCTTTATTAGCATGTGAGAAGTTAGTTTTGCTTAACACATAACAGAGGAGCTGTTTTACATGGTTTCATATGAATATTGAGATGTAATTGACTGTTAAATGTCCAAGAATGAGATAAACAGTTGAATTGTTTTGGGGCTTTTTCTTTTCCAAACACAAATGTTAGCACGTGAGTCACACTGCTAGAGTAAAAAAGACAAAAAATAATACAGATGGCAGTGGAATTATCAGGCAAATTTAAAAGGGAAATCTTTCCTGTAATAGATACTGATGATGCCTTTTCTAGTGGAGCATCCACAAGCGTTTCATTCCCACATGTGCATCACCTTGGCGTGGACCCAGAAAATGAAGGACTGTGTACATGTGGGTATGGGAGAGCAGTGGCTGTCCACTACGCCTGCTGGGAAACAGCACGCCATAGACAAGCAGCATGGCTTTGACATGAGGGGCAGCAGACAGATGCACGGTACACCTGTGAAATTTCTGAACCATATGTTTATTAAACCGTGGATTATGCAGGTGAACAAGCTCCATAATAATTCCTAGATGACAGTTGACTGTCGTCGTGATTTATAAAGTTAGACTTCAAAGTTAAACTTCATTTTTGTTTCTGGGGTAGAGTGTGGGGAAAGGACAAGTGTCACAACCCGTCTCAATCTGTCACCTTTGCCCCAGATCCACTAGATCACAGGTGTCGAACTCCAGTCCTCGAGGGCTGGTGTCCTGCATGTTTTAGATGTTTCCCTCTTCCATGTGATTCAGTTTAACCCTTTAACTCCTGAGAACTAACAAAATAATTGGTAACATGAGCAAAGTAAGACACAAATGGCAGAAAATCAAAGAAAAATACTAAAATAAAAAATAAACAAAATGTAGAAAAAATAAACAAGAGCAACAAAAACTAAGAAATATTTATAAAATGACAAATAATGTGGAAAATTTAGGAGAAAAAAAATTACGAAAGAAGAAAAGTAGTATTGAAATTTGGTCCCAGCAATTAAATTTTTCCTTTAAAAAATTATTAAATAAAATGGAAAAAAAAAAATCTTGCTTTTTGGCACTCTTTCCATGCACAAAACTAAAAGGAAAATGGTTGAATTTTTCGGAATATTTTAAACTAAATCATCCATTCAGAACGTATCAGCACTGACACTTAAAGAGTTAATAATCAGCTCCTCATCAGACTGATAATGATGCAATGGCCTCCAGGTGTAATGGAAGAGGGAAACATCTAAAACATGCAGGACACCGGCCCTCGAGGACCACAGTTTGACACCCCTGCACTGGATTCACCTGACCCGCACCGCACAGCTGCAGTTGCTGATCTGTAACTATTTAAGCAGTGAGGCTAGCTGTTGCTGTTGCTGTTGCTGTTGCTGTTGTTGCTGTTGCTGTTGCTGTTGCTGTTGCTGTTGCTGTTGCTGTTGCTGTTGCTGTTGCTGTTGCTGTTGCTGTTGCTGTTGCGGGACCATTTAAGTTTGTCACCTCCATAACCCGGACACTTCATTCACCACCACGGACTCTGGCTGATCTATCCCCAGGTTTTGTTCTCTGTCTGTCTATGTCGTATTTTGCTTCTGTTTTTATTAAATCTGTTCTCCCTTCAACACCAGGCATCTGAGTCCTTTCCTTCACCTCAGCCCATCCTGACAACAAGTCTGGATTTGAGTTTTTTTTTGTTTTGTTTTTTCATATAGAAGTGTAAAGGACTGTGGGGTCTTCGTGAAGGTGGGCCAATAATACCTGTAGACATATAATAATTTGGAATAATTGTTGAGACTGTGTGTGATCTTAATCTCATGTGAATCTGACATGTCTGTAATTACCTCCACAAGGAACAGCGAAGGTTATGTTTTCACCAGGGTTTGTCTGATTGTTTGACTGTCAGCAAGATAATTCAGAAACTTGTGAATGGATTGGGATGACATTTTGTGGAAATAAATGTTGATACTGGTAAAAGGAACAAATTATTATATTTTGGTATTGACTGGGTGTGCCTTACTTTTTTAGTCTGAAAAGTGGACAGTGCATCTCTGCCCGAGGTCGTAACTGCATTTTTTGGTGAAAATTACTTATTGTGTTTTTTTGTTTTTTTTTTGCAACATTCAAATCATTCTTTGTCATGTAATAAAATATCTCATCTCAAATGTCTGAATGTTTTGGAGAAAATTGGTGGGTGTTTGTACAGTAACTGCAAAAAGTACTAGTAAAACAAAACAAAAAGACCATTACTGTGTTCTTACTAATGTCCATTTAGGACCCTGCCCCAATAGTTTACAGTCAATCACTGTATTAGACTGAAACAGATTATGGAATTACTGTATTTTCCACACTATAAGGCGCACTGTCAATGACTGGTTTTTATTAAGGTTTCTTATATATAAGGTGCATTAAGTGAAGTTAAAACCATGAGATAAAAAGTAAAAAAAAAACATGAGATAAAAAATCTAAATTATGAGATAAAAAGTTTTAAAAAATTATGAGATAGAAAGTAAAAAATCTGAAATAAAAAGTCGAATTCATGATTTAAAAAGTCCAAATTATGAAAAAAAAGTCTAAATTCCCAGTCACTAAGCACTACCAGAATGAATCCATATATAAGTGCACTGTGGTTTTTGTAGAACTCAGTAATATGCAGTAATAATACTGCCTCATGTCCAATAATCTACCTACAACTACTGGGGCTGAACAACAAGAGAACTTTAAGGTCATTTTTCTCAGTTTGGTGTCTGTGCAGTCACTGCCTTTTTACTTCGTAAGGCAGATACTGACCTCTCTAGAAAATAAATAAAACCTCCTATTCACCAGTTTCTTTTTATTAGGCAATGTGACTATTGTTGGTCATTTACACACATTACAAGACAGTGACAGCAACAGTTCTAGTGAGGACAGTAAGCCATATTAGGTCCAATGTAGTCTACAGGGTCTGTGTCTGTAACGTCTGCATGTTACAGTGACTGTACCTGCCTGTTAAATTACCAAAAAGCTGTGAAATCTGAGAAGCATAAATATCTTTCAGAAATGATAGCTTCAAATCATAACAACCCCAGTGCTCTGTTCAAAACTATAAACACTGTTCTTGACGTTCCCACTTCTGTTGGTTTTGATGCCTCCATTGATGTATGTGAGTGATTCTGTCAGTTCTTTACTGAAAAAAAAATGTGTCAACTAGAGTCTGTATCTCCCAACCTTTATATGACCCCTCTCTTCCTTTGCACGACTCATCTGTATTTCTTCAATTTGAGCATGTGTCCCTCTCTTTTAGGACATAGTCAGTCATATGAAGTCCTCTGGTTCCCCTTCTGATGTCATCCATCCTCATCTATTTAAGCAGTTATTAGACACAGTTATTAGACACTATTGGACCATGTGTGGTTTGAATTATTAATAACAGCCTGTCCACTGGTACACTACCAGCTGATTTTAAATATGCGGTAATATGACCTCTACTTTAAAAAAAAAAATAGGCCTTGACTCCTCTAACTTTAGGCCCATCTCTAATCTTCCATTTGTTTAAAAAATATTAGAGAAGGTTGTCTACACCCAGTTGCTAATGATCTAATGATATTCTCATGTCAACAGACTCTGAAAAGTTTGTTGTTTTAATTCTTTTAGATTTGTCTGCTGCATTTGACACTGTGGATCATGGCATTTTCATTTATCATCTTGAGTGATTAAAAGGTGTCACCCTAGACTGGTTTCAGTCCTACCTACATGATAGGAGTTTTGTGTGAAAGTTGAGAATTCTTTTGTAAAAAAAAATAAATAAATAAAAAAAAAAAAACAGCTCCTCTTCCACACAGGGTCCCACAGGGGTCAATCTTTGGCCCTCTTTTATTTGCTTTTTATCTTCTGCCCCTCGGTTCTGGTTTTAGGAAACATAGTGTTTTATTTCATTTTTATGCAGATGATTGTCAGATCTATTTTCCTTTGGCACAAAACAGCACAATCAAACAACTCACTGACTGTAGAAATGATGTTAAATTAAATCCTGGCTTTCATTCAATCATTCATTTCATTTGGTCCCACTAGCTACACCCCCACCCCCCCCCACCCCTATACAAATATTGACCTTGGTCCACTGACACCTTACCTGAGGGACTATGTCACTAATCTGGGGGTTAAATTGGATTCTAATTTTAAATTTGATGAACAGATTAGCTCTGTTGTTCAAAAAAGTGTTTATCAACTCCGCCGGATAGCTAAGGTGAAGCCAATGTTAACTAGATCTGAATTCAAAATTTAAATTCATGCTTTTATTACAACTCGTTTGGAGTTGGCGTCAGTCAGAGTGATCGTTCCCGCTTACAGCTCGTACAGAACTCTGCTGCTCACTCGAACCCGTAGGCATGAGCACATTAGCCCTGTCCTAGCATCCCTACACTGCCTCCCTGTACATTACAGAATCAATTAAAAGCTTTTATTGTTTATTTTTAAATGTTTAAATGACCCTTTTCTCAATAATAGAATAGAAATCCGTAATTTCTACATACAAATCTAGCTTTGTTAACATACTCTTTCTGTAAAATACACACACTACATTTTATTTAGTTATTCGCAGAAAAATCTTCTCTTAACGAATTCACATTGTATTTTCACTTACACTTTTTATGTTGCAATTTTACAACTTTTTTGTGTTAATTCTACAGTAATTTTTTACAGTGAAGTTTAAGTTTTTTTGGTGAAAACTAAGGGAAGTTATGTTACGATATAGCATGGATAGTCACTGAAACTTGAATATGAAAACCAGAAGAGTTATAAGATGATGAGATGAATGATGTGGATGACAATGTGCAGTAAGGAATATTTTTCTATCTATCAGTATCTTTACAGCTGCAGACATTGTTTTGATATTAAAAGACTGTACATTACAGATGGCTAATTAGGTGGTAATTCTATGGTAATTTTGATGTAATTTCATGGTAATAATGCCTTTATAACCGCTTATTACACGTAGCGGGTTGCTAATAAGGTGGTAATTCGTAGTTCTTCAGTGAAGCTCCGAAAACGTAAGGAGGAAAAGTTCCTACAAAGTATAGATGCTAAGAACCCACGTTTATAATTGGGCTCAATAATTCTGTTTATATTCTGCCTTAGAACATCTAAAACCCATGTAAACATGTTTTGTAAAATATACAGTTTGTGCTTAAACAAGGGAAAATCATATAGTACCATGGTAACCAATAATGGTTAGCTAGCCTGTTCCAGTTAGCTATTATATATCGACCTAGCAGATTTAGCTAGCAGTAGCAGCTATGTTAGCATACAGTATGTCAGTGTTTTAAAGATAAGTGCTACAACAGGCACATTTCATATAATTTCAGTATCTTGTCACAAAATTACCATAGAATTGCAACCTTATTAGCAAACCATTACGTGTAATAAGTGGTTACCAAGGCATTATTACCATCAAATTATATCAAAAATACCACCTTATTAACAATATGTTATGTAAAGTGTTACCCAAATAACAGTAACATAGGGTAGAAAACAGACTTTGTTTATCTTATATAAATGTATTGCTTGTGTGTGTGTGTGTGTGTGTGTGTGTGTGTGTGTGTGTGTGTGTGTGTGTGGAGGTACACAGCTATATTAGTTCCACTACAACAGGGTTTAAATGCACCTCTTCTTTATTTTAAACACACTTTATGTTTGGTGTAACTTAGCTGGTAAACCTTTAAATGACCTTGAACTTGTTGGGTTTTATTTTAGTTTTGTTTTGGGCAGCATTTTAAAGTTATTCACATAATTGCTTATTGAAATGTTGAGTGAAATATAATCTGTTTTTTTTGTCATAGGAATGTGTGAATGATAAACAATATTAAATCCAAAATGACTTTGTACATTTTCCATCTGCGTCTATAAGAAATGCCCTTAGGGATAAGATTGCAGTGATTTCCCTCTCATTTGCTTTTTCTTTTCTTTTTTTTTTGTATAAAAATGTCTTTCCTGTGGGAGGACATGCTAGGCCGATTTGCCTTGTTTGCATTTAAATTTGTTTTCTGTGACGGAACAGGGGCCAAAAAAAATTGACAGTAGGGGAGCGATGACAGGAATGAGGACTGAATCCAAAAGGGAGTGATGTGAAGAGAAAAGTGGTCAAGCATGATAAAAGCTGCATGTTCATGTGGAAAGGCAAACTTGAGAGTTGGCCATACACTTATAAGCCAAGTAAATAATAAATATCCCTCAGGACATGATCTGGACAATTAAGCCCTTTATTATTTTTAAAATGAAGATGGCATCTCTGCACATCTCTGCAGGCTCTTAATGAAAGAACATGACACAAGGACATGAACAAGGTAATATCAGACTCAATCTGCAAAGATAAATGAACAAAGCTGTCAACAGGAAATTGAAAATTAGGAAGATGGTGAACAGTCAGAGGGGATTTAAGGTCAGAAGTGGATGACATTGTTAGCTCCAGAAGAAGAGGAAAGTGAATATACTGATGACAGAATACAAGATAAAAGACTAATAATTTCCTCCAGTTTTGTGGGAAAGGTAATAAATGATCCTGTCATCACCACTATGCTTCAGGGCTTTTTCTACTGCTCCCAGAGAAATGTCTGTCTGTGCTGGAGTTTCCCTTCCTCACTCCGTTGCCCTGTCAAGTGCCTGGTCATACATGTCAGCCTCAGTCAGGCCCAACTGACCCCACAACCTTCCTGTAATGTCTTCTCTGTCTTCTTTTTGTCCATTTAACTGCTACTCGAACATTCCCAGGCAGGGAAGCTAGTGGTCCTCCTTCCTTGCCGGCAATCTGTTATCGTTGTCCTTGTTTTCAGAGGTTAAATGGATTCGACTCAACACAAACTACTGCACTATATCAACTTTTGTCTTGTTATATCATCATATCACATCAATTATTATGCTAAATATGTCTTTGTGTTTCTATTAATTAAATTACTTCTTAACCCAGGGCTACTTTGGTGACAATCCAAAAATATTGTTTTTTTTCCCTCTATATTTAACTCTTCTTAAGTAATTTATTGGCATTTATTATGACATTATCCTCCGTATTTTACTTTTTTTTTCAGTGAACATCAGTTATTTTTCTATATATAATTTACAAATCATGTGGATTTTCATCAAAGCTCCAATCAAAGTTGATGGTAATTATATAAACAACAGAAAAAGCAAGAACAGTGCAACTTTTTCAGAAACATACATCATTAACTGAGTATAAACCTAGTGTGTCTCCATCCACTTCCATGAGTTTTCCTGGTGAATTAATGTTGTAGAAGATGGCAGTGTTTCCATGGTAATGACTGAGCCTCTGAGCAAATGGGTCATATCTGGTGACGATGAAAAGATTAAAAACTGTATTTTACACCAATTATTTACATGTATTGACAGGATTAATGATTCAGAATGTATTAGACATTTTAGAAACTGACTTTTGGTCATTGGAAGCTGTTTGGGTCTTTATGGGTTATATAGTTGAAACACAACTGTTTAATACTTAAATCCTTATTTTATACTTGAAGGCTTTATTTTATACTTGAATTTTTAACTCATTCATGTGAAGGGAGATGGTACAATTTCATTGTTCTTTGTTGCAATGACAATAAAGGCAATTTTGATTCCGACACTGGGGAAAAAGATTGGATGGTTGTTGTTTTTATTTGTTGTAAAAGTTAAACAGATAGAGTTTTAGTTTTTAATAATGGGTAATAATACTGTAAGCAGACACGCTACATGGAGAACATATGAGGACACATTGAATTTAATTTGATTGCAAATAGAAGACTGCTCTACAAAATGACAGTGATAAAAACAATAATATAATTGTATATGAGAATAAAAATTATTATAGTTTGACATGCTCTGGGTATGAATAAGAATGATATTTTCCTTTTTTATATATAAAAATAAAATGAATTATACATTTTAAAACAATATTCTCTAGTCTACATAAACTGTAAATGCCATGCTTTGGTCTGAATTCTTCATTTATTCAACTCCACAGGTCCATCTTCAAACCTATTTATGAGTAATTACACCAGAAAGGTCATTCTGAGTGCTGGCCCTTTAAATGCAAATGATCCACTTCACAGTCCACCTCCTCCAGCTTGTTCAACCATTTGTGTTTGTTAATACAACCAACAACTGAACATTTTAGGTAATTGGCTCGAAGTTTGGACATATTTTCAGTATGGACTACAATCACTGCTGGAATGTTCATTGGAAGTTTTGACCTTATACATGTATGTGCAAATGTTGTGGCCAAACAAATTAGGAAGGTATTAAAATAATTATCAAAATTAATATAAAGCTGGATTTGTAGTGCCTGGAGAGTTGACATTCAAACTTTTTGAAATATTAGGGTCCAAATAAACAAATAAATAAATTAACCATAGACTTATAAAAGTGAATTTAGCAAAATATTACCCTTTAAACAAGAACAAATCATCTGGTTTGTTAAGAAGATTTAAGGAAGTCAGATTTATGACTTTAAAGATGTCTTTGATCAAATTTAAGACTTTACATTCACAAAAAATAACAGCACAATAGATGTCATAGTTATGGCCGTCATCCAAATGTAACATTTTAATGTTGGCATTCAACCTGGAGAAGCTCATACCCGAACTCCTCCTCCTATGATTGCTGGTGGCTAAATTCATTCCCATTTATAATTCATAATTTTCCCAGTTTATGATAAATTGGCAAACATTAATTTTAAATTTCACAAATCATTTACATAGATTTCTAATTTCAGACTTTTTAAGATCTTTCAGTATCAAATTTAAGGAATATCAACAATGCTAATTTAGGCCTCAATTTAGCATTATGAAATGTAAGATTTTTTAATGATCCACCAATACCCAGACTCAGAATTTGTTTATATAAATTATAACAATTAAAAAATAAATTAATAAAAATAAGTGTTTTTTTTTAAATATATTTATTTGTGGTGATAGTTATTCAGAACAACTAACATGAACATGTGCATCACATAACAAATCAACATTATGTGCCCTAGTATCTATCTCCACATAGTGTGGTTAGACACATATCAAAATTGTTATTCATATTGTTATGATATGTGTTTATGCCACTAAAAAGAGAGAAAAAGACAATGTTTTACAGCCTAAAAAATGCATATATGGCCCTGTAGTACAACTGAGATGAAGTACATTTGCCTCATAACAACATGCAATGGGCAAATATTAGTAAAAGTTCACAAGATGGGGCATAGGAAACATCTCAGCATCCAGAGTTTGTGTGTGTTCTTATACAGAGTTCACAAAATGTATAGCGTAACTAAATCACAGTCATCGCCTTGGGAGCATAGCTGTATGTTAAAGTTTACACCCGAAGCTTATAGTCTCTGAAGAAGTAAGGGCGACTGTAGCCTACAGTACTTTGAAATCTGTTTGAGAAAAATAATCACTATAGCTGCAGCAGGCAACTCTGGAAGTTGGCAGACTGAGATGACAACAACAGGATTTTAAAGAACTGTGCGTACAATAGCCAGAAATGGCAAAGTATGATAAAATATTCATTAAATGTTATGAAACACAACAACGTATATTTTAAACTATGGTTTACCCAGCTGTTAATTTGACTTTTATTACAGCTACAGGTTAGATTTTACAGTAGCAACAGTAAAAAAAAAAAAAAATTAATCTATTAAATAATAGTAAGTCATTTTGTCACTTTTAAATAACCAGTTCGGGTGTTTAGTGTTTCGGAATATCTATAGGTATTTTAGCTGGAGATAGAAAAAATGTGTTAATGCAAGTGTTAAAGTATAATAACATACCCAGTCTCTGGTGTCTTGTTTGTGTCTTGTTTTTGTGAGTCTTCCTATTTTTTCTGTTTTTGTTAGTGATCGAGGCTTTTATTTTGTCATGTTGGTTCATGTCACTGTCTCATGGTTTCCTTCCTGTCACTGGTGTTTTCCACTCCCTTTTAATTTATCCTCATGTGTTTCAGCTGTGTATCCTCCTATAAATACCTTCTGTTTCCTCTCACTCTTCATGAGTTTGTCTGCCCTGGTTGCGACTTATGAGTGTTTGGTATCTTGTTTTTGATCCTCAGTTTTTGACGTGTTTTAGAGTTTCTGGTTTTTGTCTTGTCTTTTTCTGTCTGGTATGCGTATTCCCTGTTGCCTGATTTATTGCTTAATCTCAATCTTGACTCTGCCTGACCCCCCTGATCCCTGGCCTTACCCCCTTCCGCACATTGCTAACATCTTTTGGATTTCCCCTGAATCCATCATTGGACTGTCTGTGTATCGACCTTGTTTATCTGACCACTGTTTATGCAACCTGTTCCATCAATGCTGGTTTCAGCGAAGAACCCAATAACCAGACAACTTGTAGAGTGGAAGAAGTGTTATTTATTAATACTGTTATTATTAATAAATACTTAAAGTTTTAACTATCTTTATGTGAGTTTTCAGCACCTACAGAGTAGCTTTGCATTATTTCCAGCTGAAAAAACTCCATAGTTATCTCATAACGGTATTCACAAAAGCTGATTTCTGCCTATGCCTGAAATGCTCGGTTTTGGCTTCTGGCCAATTTTTCTGTTCTCTCCCAATTGGACACTTCAACCTGATGTCAGGTTTTGTACACATCTCGTGAACATCTCACAACAAGCTGTTTAGAGTGGCAGGAAACCACATTGCAGGATTATAGCATAAACACTATAGCTCATGTTTTGTAAGTTTACTGAGGTTTGACATTATAACATTGTATATATGTAGAAAAACACGGATCGGCATAATAGGTCTCCTTTAACCTACTGGTGTGTCAGAGTTCTGCATTTGGATCCATTCGTTACCTGGGTTTGTGTCGAGCATATTTAAGAGGAATTTAAATATTTAAGAGAGAGGGTTCCTAAATGTGACTCAGATGTTGATTTCTGGATGCATCTCCATTTGGAGACCATTTACAATGTAGGCAATGAACAATACATTAGGTTTTCAATAAAATAGCTCCATTATATGAGCTATCAATGAGTATCTTACAAAAGCATTAAAGTACAACTTTTATTACTCTCACAAATAAACTCAGCAATAATAGTTTTCATTAAAAGAGGCATAAGTGAAAAATAAATAAATAAATGCACCTTCTTGAGATTGCTTTTCCCCCACAATAACATGAAGTGTCTTCTTTTACTGTTATCTTTTGCAAGAGTTTAGAGGCAAAAAGTGCAACACATAGACCAAAAAATCAACACAACCCCATTCTCTTCACTAATTATCTGAGAACCAATAAAGAACCTGCCATGTGGTATAAACTGAATTTAAGGCAGCCAAGCAAACCAGTTATAACTGCAGAGTAAATCACCCCATAATGATAAGTAATAACTTGAATCACATCCATTCATGCAAAAAAAAGAAAGACAGTGTGGAGGAAAATTGCACAGTGCTCCCCCAGAAGTGTAAGAAAAGAATGTAGATGATGAGCTGCCTGCTTATAAAACAAAAGTCTGAGGAACATGTACTTTGATTTACTTTATCATGTGGACTTTAGGAAGAAAAACTGTGCTTTATTTGTGAAAGAAGTTACAATTTTATGTTGCTATTTTATGCAAATATAGTGATTATTTTCCCCCTTTCCATAGTATATATGCATATAAATCTCCAAATAACACAATAGGTGGAATAAATGTTTGATGGATGGACCAATCAAAGACATTCATCTGTTACAATCTGGACTTTTATTGTCTTGTTATGTAGTTTTCTGGTGGCCTTCCTGTTTTTTCTGTCACTGTTAGTGTCCGGGCTTTTATTTTGTCATGTTGGTTCATGTTCACTTTGCTTCACTAGTATGGCGTGGCCACACTAGTGCCAGGAAGTAAAATGTGTCCCACCTGTGTTGTGTAGTATTTAAGCTCCTCCTGTGTCCCTGTCTAATCACAATTTTGTTTGTTCCCCCTTAGGGGTCTCGTCACGCGAAGGTTCGAAAGATGTAATTTGGCGAGATTTGTCAATGTGTTAAAATTCTGTATCGCGAGATTTGTTATCCAGCAAGCAGCCAGAAAGACCCAGGTTTTACTATGGTAGATGCTAGATTGTAACGGCTGACCGGGGGTCAGCATGGGGGCAGTGCTCAGGACATTCTCCTCAGGACGAGCCTTGGAGCCGCCATAGAGTGGTATATGTTCCATTCAATACAATCTGTTTTGACAGAACAAACACACCATCCGTGTATTTATATTAACAACACTCTGTTAAAACTGAAACCAGATTTCCACGTGTGTTATGTCATACGTGTAACTATGATTTAGGACATATGTTTCAGCTCATTTTATTAGTCATAGTTGGCTTAATAGTATGGAATTTTCTGTTATGAAAAGAAGATAAGTCTGAGATCATGTCTTTGTAATGAATACCTTATGCATTCATTATCTTCTTACATCATTGCTTGTATGTGTATGTTGGGTTAATAGATAGTCTACTATACCTGCCAAGAAAACACCAACAAACCAGACAACACTGACAAACACATTCACACGTCAACTTCCACAGTCCAGCGCCAGATTTGATTTTGAAAAAAAAAATGTAAATATATAATTTTATTTATTTAGTTTGAACTTTTATATTATTATTTTATTTTAGTTTCAATTTGTAAAGGAAGAAGTGACATACTTGGTCAGGCTCTGTTTGCGCTATTTTCAGTCTATATTGACAGAGAAGAACTTTATTTTGCACATATTGTCTGCACTTGAAAAATAGAGAAATATATAATTGTATTTATTTTATTTTAACTTTTATAACATTTTATTTTAGTTTAAATTTGTAGAGGAAGAAGTTAATTGGTGGTGTTTGAATCGAAACCAGGACCTTCTTACTGGGAGGCACAAGTGCTACCCACTGCACCTCCATGTCACCCCTGAATGAATGAGTAAATTAATTAATTAATATTTTAAACATAGTATTGCACAGAGTTGGATAACCCCGGTTTAAGTCCTGCCAGCTACTTCTTCCAACCATTCACTGAATCAGTCCCTTTTGCTGAGCACAACTCCTCATCCAGGTAGATGGATATTTAGTGAAATCACCTGTGTGAAGTGAACAGGAAGAACCAATATATGGCAGGATTTTTACTCTTTGGAGTTGGAATTACCCACCTCTGCAGCTATGGTTTTGTGTATATTTCTTCAGCTGAAAATTGCAGTGTTTAAATGTACCTGAAAAGATAATCTAAAATGTTACCTTTGTGGGGAAGGGAGAATGATTGAGATTTAATTTTGAACAAAAAGCTTTTCTGTCTTCACTAAAATCTGCATGAAGCTGAAACTGTTAGACTGATTGTTTTTCAGACTGAGTGACATTTTAAGCAGATGGCTGTGTGTCATGTGATGACTGGGCTTCATTAGCATATATACATGAGAGCATGCAGTATTGGACTTACATCAAAGAAAAGTTATTAAATTAAAATAAGTTAGTCTTTGAGTTTGGATCATTTATGAAATATTTAAAAATATCTCTTTCTGTGATACCATATCAGTAGCTGCTTCATCTGAAAGCTCCATGGCTTTGAAACACAGTGTTGAAAGGCATATTTGTATTTCAATGCTGTCTGGTCATTACATAATTAGCTCTGCCCATACATATGGCTGTTTTATGATCAGGCGAATGCTTTGGGGCTTCTGTTTGTTTGGTCAACACACATTGCCTGCTCACTGCAAGAGCAAGTCAGCATATGGATAATAATACAGTGTGAATGATAAAAGTCCTGTCAGGTGAAAGGATGAGCAAGAATCTGCAGCTGGTACAGTAATTTCATTCCAATTACAGAAGCATAAAACATGGAAGAACAGTCCAGCAAAATGTTTATTTGGGTCTCCATGATTCTCTAGGAATGAACAATTTACTTGCTTCTAATTTTCTTTTTTTTTTGTTATTTTTGTATGTATTGCATTGAAATACTTCACCTTGAGTAAAAGCAATGTCCAGGCATGACAAAATTCAAAAGGAAGTACAAAGAAACTATTTTTCAAAGGTACAGCGATGAAGGAGGTGTTGGATAGCACAAGCCATTATAAGGATGTACATTTATGTGGTATAGGTTTATGTGTATATTATGTAAACGTACAGAATATACTGGTGTGTATGTAATATATATATATTTTTTTTTTCTATATCAGAACTTATTGCATCATACCCCTATGACATGATTTAAAAAAAATAAGTTATGTATGAAGTTTCCCATTCGTATGTAAATGTTAAACCTTTCAGCAATTTAGGCAACAACCAGAACCACATTAAACCCATTGTATATTCACTGACCTAAAGCATATCCATAAATTGTTCATTATTTCAGCAAGATTACCATCAATGTGCCAGTCATTTAAAAATATATTCTTAACCTGCAGGATTCTGACTCAAAGTAAATAAGCAACTTCCAATGTACAAATTAATTCATAATCAAACTCCGAAAGAAGAACAGAATAATGTCACTTTCGGATTTTATCAATGAGCAATGATGCCTGTAATGTCAGGCATGTACAATTGGCCAGAATCTAAGTGAAAACCAAATAGGAACTGGCAGATATATAAATTCTTCACAATTTGTTACACTTTGTGAAAGTAATTGGCTCTTTCAGGGAACACAAGTTTATAAATGCAACATCTTATATAACAAATGTTCTACCAAACCAGAGACAATAGTGAGAATAAAAACAAGGAAAATAAATCACACTGACCTGACACAGCTTTATGCAACAGATTTAAGTGGAAAAAGAAGATAATGTCAAATACCATATGACTCCCTGTTAACTGAAGTATACTTTCATACTTTTAAAAAAAATTGTCGTTTTCAATTGCTGTTCCTTTCATCGCTCCTCAGTGCTGATTGGCTAAAGGGAAACGTCTGGTCAGTGACATCCATTTGTCATTTTGTCATGCACATGGCAAGGATTTTACCATGACACTATACAGTATGTTTAATTATATCTCCAGAAATCCGGTCAGGGATGTTTTTGGTCAGACTGTTGTATCCTTCATGTTAACATGATAACGAGAAAAATGTTAAGTCTAGAAATTCCATATGTTTCACATCACTGAAAATCATGGAGAGGAAGAACTGATTCTGGATGATAATGACTGGATGATTTGCTCTTTCTATATTGCCCACAAGGGGCTGCTCAAAAGTTTAAAATCACTAAACACTCTTTTGTTCATATCTCTGGAACTGTTTGTCTGACTGACTTCAAATCAAGTGCAAATGAAAGGTCATGACCTGGGGATGCCTCACACTATGCCATTATAGCTCTCTGATTAAGGATTGGGGGCATTGGGAATATATCCATTATTTCAGTCGGTGCAGGCCTTCAGAGCATTATGTTTAAAAAGCGTTATTTTAACCCTGATCATGCTTTTTTTTTGCCACCGTGTACTGGTCCTTTCATTTTTATTTATTTATCCAATCTGATTTGTGAACATTACAGTCATGGTTTCACAGCTCAGCTCATTTGGTGAAAAAGACTCCAATGAACCGGGGCTGTGGCTCACTCTGTGACCTGCCGTGATGCTCACTGCTCAGTCCACTTTGGTTCTCTACAGTTGATTTTATAAACCTCCTCCTTTGATCAGTATCTTTGTCTCTTTTTCACTGATCCAACACTTTTTCTCTGAACCACACTGACAAGTACTTCACTGCCCCCACCTACTGACCCTGTTATTTATTCATTCTAATATGTATGTTATATATCAGTTACTATTATTTCTGTGTATATTGATTGACATCTATAGATGTCAATGGAAGCCAGTTTGTTACACACACACACACACATATACATATATATTATTGTGGAAGTGAAGAAGTGGTAAGATTAAATAAGCTTATGCTTCATCCTACTCCTTTTCGGACATGTCATTGTGTATTATTATTATTATTATTATTATTATTATTGTTGTATTGATTATTGTTGCACTTTGCACATGTTCGAAATAAATCATTCAAATCAAATCAAATCAAATCACTGATAAGGATAGAATGATCAATCCCAATCAAGTCGAAAATCATGTGATTAGCCCTGATTTCCAATTATGTGATCAGACCGGAATGTCCCTATTTTTTTTTTTTCAATCATTAGGACCCACTTTAGGAGGTATTTACTTCCTGCAGTTATGTTTAGTTAAATATTATGTAAGGTTGGAGTTCTTGGAGTTCTGTTCTTGGGTTTGATTTTGGTTCATTTAGATGATTGTGTCACAATTTGACAGTGTACTGCACAGTTGGGTTGAAGGCTTCCCCCTCCTCTGTTTCTTTTTGGCTGGAGACCCAACTTACTGTGTCTTTGTGGGTAATGTAGTTTAACATTAAATCTTGGTTTCAGCACCGCTGGATGTAGGATCTGATATGGTCTCACTGAGTCTGACTAGTTTTCAGGTCATGAACCACAAGATGATGATGTCATTTATCGTAACTTTAAAATGGAATTCAAACTGTATACTGAAACAAATCCATTAGATCTTCATGACTCCATTGTTCTGTCTTATCATATTGAACACACAAATAGAAAATTACAACAATTTCTTATGTATTCTGACCAAAACAAATAAGAACAACAACTGAAGAAAAAACAAAAAGAGGCAACGAAGAACACATGTTTTTGTAATTTAGATGAAGGTTAGGTTAGATTTCTGTCAGAACTGGAGGTAAGATCTTAAGCCTGAGTTCTAGCCTGACCTGACCCGACCCAAATTTCGGGCCGGGTCGGGTCCGGCCTAAAATGTCAATCATTATATTTAGGTTGTGCCAGGCTTCTCTCTCGCTGACTTTAAAAATAAATAAATATATGTTTATTAAAATGTATACTAAAACGATGTGTGGATACTAAACTAAGGAATACTTGTTATAAAATAAATAATTTGGATAAAACAGAGAAGGCGCTGTAAGGTAATTGCTATATAACTATGAAAGAGCATGCTCTGTGCACGTGAATGCTGCCCTCTTAATAATGTTCCCCTCCACAAGTCTGCAATCCACATCTATTTTGATCTGGTCCCAATATGAAGCAGCAAGATGTCAAGGATGAACTAAAGACAGGGGAACTGAAAAGGCAAACATGCACCTTGTAAGAGTGAGGTGTGGAAAAGCTTCAAATTGAATGTTGAAAATGCTACAGAAACTTGCGTTGGCTTTGCTAAATGTAGTCAATGTGGCGCTTTGCTTTCATATGAGAGCAAAAAGTCTGGCACCTCAATGCTGAGCAGGCATTTAAACAGCTGTATTTGTGGTTGTTGTATTTTATCTAGCTTGCTTATTTATATATTTTATGTTAAATTACTCTAGATTTCATTACAAAAGACAGGCTTTCATTTGTTATCATATATCACCCCTCCTCCTCTCGAGTCCTCACAAATAAAATATGGAATTTCGGGTTTGCTTCCAGCTCGGTCCTGCAAATAAAATTAATTGGTTGGGCTCAGGCTCGGTCGGGCTTTAATAACTGCGGGCCTGGGTCAGATCGGGCTGGATTTTTTAGTCCTGATCTTACCTCTAGTCAGAACATCATTGATATTTGAGCTACAATGGAAATACATTTTGCTTTATAAAAATAGATCTTCTTGCAGACATTCATAAAAGATGAACTCATGACAACAGAGGGATATATATCTACGCACAGCTGTACTCATGCCTGTGTCTGTAAGCTGTACATATGGCCAGGATTATTAAAGAAAGAGAGACAGAGCAGACAGAGACAAGGAATGACAGAGAGATTGACGCAGAGAGATCTTGGGATAATCATAAAACATCTGTGAAATCCAGTAGTTGGGAGGCTGCTGTGAAGTTAAAGTGCTATATTGATCAGAGCGTGTGCTGAAGAAACATCACAAGTTTCAAGGACTTGGCATTAGAAAGTTCAAGTTCATCCAATACACAAGTCATGTACACTCACAAACTTAAGTTTCCTGTCTTGCCTCTCTGTAACATCTCTCCACTGCTCGTACCTGAGTAATGGAGGACTGTGCTGAGATAATATCAAAGAGCTGGAGATTAAAGGAAGGTCTTCGGGGCACACCAGGCAGGTGAAATGAGCAGCTGGAGGGAGAATGAATGGAATGCATTTAATGTTAATGGGAATAGGAAATCAAAATTCCCATCTGTATCTGAGTATCCTGTCAAAACCCTCAATGCTCATGCTAATTACACTATAATTCTAAGTCTTCAAATATGACTAACAACATATAATTTTTTTTGTTTGTTTGTTTGTTTGTTTGTTTGTTTGTTTGTTTTATAATAAATACACCTGCCATATGATCTCAAATAAAACCTGGGGTCTATTACAAGCTATGTTTCTACTATAACTGACAGAAAACAAATCGAAGTGTATTTTCTGTGACAGAAAAGAAAACAATATTTGAATAAACCTCTGGGCCCTGCCTTATAATCTGCTGCCATTTAAACAAAATGTTTCATTTAATACATTCAACAATAAAATCCAGTAGTTTTCAACTCTTCAAGATCAGTCATATTGTTACAGACCAATCCCACTCACTGCAGGTGTGTCTATCTAGAGAGGGCTTTTATTTTGTCACGGGGGCCCATTGCAGTAACTGGGCATGAATGTGGGCAGATAAACATGCGACTTCATAGAATTTTCTACATAGCAAATAGAGAGAAATAGAAATAAAAGCCTGTCTTCTTTAAATTAAGGCCTGGTACCTTTTACTTTTTTAACCTTTATTTAACCAGGCAAGTTCTTAAGAACAGATTCTTATTTCCAATGACGGCCTGCCAAGAGACCAGAGTCACTTGAAGGGAAAGGGTAGAGGGCTGCAAACTAAAAACAGAAACAAAAAATTCACATACAATGATGGTAAAAAAAAAAAACATGCAACAGACAACAAAAATTTCTGAATGATCAAGTAACATAAAACACAGCAGACAGCAACATATAGCATTCATACTAGAGGTCGGGTATGGGGGAGGTCACATATACTGGGGGACAGGGGCTGAGGTGTGAAGTTGTGGTGAGAAGCAGTGGCAGGTGTCCTTGAGGATGACTGTAATAGAGTTTTGAAAGGTGGATCTGGGGACAAACTATTCTAGTTTGAGTGTTTTTTACAGTTCAGGTAAATTGTAAGTTCAACTGCTATTTGAGAAAATATTGTTATATAATAAGTTAATCATCTGATAATTATATTATAGTATAGTATACTATGGTATAGTATAGTATAGTATAGTATAGCATAGCATAGCATAGCATAGCATAACATAGCATAGCATAGCATAGCATAGCATAGCATAGTATAGTATAGTATAATATAGTATACTATGGTATAGTATAGTATAGCATAGTATAGCATAGTATAGTATAGTATAGTATAGTATAGCATAGCATAGCATAGCATAGCATAGCATAGCATAGCATAGCATAGCATAGTATAGTATAGTATAGTATAGTATAGCATAGCATAGTATAGTATAGCATAGTATAGTATAGTATAGTATAGTATAGTATAGTATAGTATAGTATAGCATAGCATAGCATAGCATAGCATAGCATAGCATAGCATAGTATAGTATAGTATAGTATAGTATAGCATAGCATAGTATAGTATAGTATAGTATAGTATAGTATAGTATAGTATAGTATAGTATAATATAGTATACTATGGTATAGTATAGTATAGCATAGTATAGCATAGTATAGTATAGTATAGTATAGTATAGCATAGCATAGCATAGCATAGCATAGCATAGCATAGCATAGCATAGTATAGTATAGTATAGTATAGTATAGTATAGCATAGCATAGTATAGTATAGCATAGTATAGTATAGTATAGTATAGTATAGTATAGTATAGTATAGTATAGCATAGCATAGCATAGCATAGCATAGTATAGTATAGTATAGTATAGTATAGTATAGTATAGTATAGTATAGTATAGTATAGTATAGTCCAAACACGATGGCATCATTGCACAATAAGCATATCTTCATACTAAAATACTTTTACTACTTGGCTTTTTAGATTATATGACTGGACTGTATATACCAGGGGTGTCAGATATATGTTATGCAGGCCAAAACCTGCCTGACAGAGGTTCCAGTGTGGTCCACAAGATGAATTTGTAAAGTGGTTAAAATTCCACTGAACATAGTAACAGTTAAGGGTTTAAAACTCATATGAGCTCCAAATTCCAGAATTATAACAATATTCTGTAGGGCATGTTTGTAAAGGACGGGCGGACAGACAGACAGACAGACAGACAGACAGACAGACAGACAGACAGATAGATAGACAGACAGATAGATAGACAGATAGATAGATAGATAGATAGATAGATAGATAGATAGATAGATAGATAGATAGATAGATAGATAGATAGATAGATAGATAGATAGATAGATAGATAGATAGATAGATAGATAGATAGATAGATAGATAGATAGATAGATAGATAGATAGATAGATAGATAGATAGATAGATAGATAGATAGATAGATAGATAGATAGATAGTCCACTTGAGACCACCTTGCACCACATGTGGCCCCTGGACTAATACCAGTCAACACCCCTGACATCCCTAGAAAGGTGCCACACTTGACCATATCCAGCTGTGATGTGTGATTGTTTTCCTGCTGTTCTGTCATGCATTTATGCACACTATCTGTAAGAAAAAAATATAGTAGGAATTTTAGCCTCAGTTAAACTGGGAAAACCAGTGCACTGTTGCTCAGAGGGCTTGTCACACAATGACTGTACCTTCCAACCAAGAAGACCACAGAGCCCAGTCTGAAATGCTTGGCTGTGAGGGTAAGCTCCTTATCATGTCTACCGACTCAACACAAGGGCTTGTGCTTCCCTCTTGGCCCTCACTTAGCTATGAATTGCATTTTCACTCTATCTGTGTAAAGTTTCAAGCCCCCCCCCACCCCTGACACAAATGTTCCCACCACTTTACACTGTGTCTGTTAGCAAAATAGTCCAGTGAAAAACAACCACCTTCTCACAGCATAAGAAAAATATACTGTGGTTTAGAATAGAGTAGAGTAGAGTAGAGTAGAGTAGAGTAGAGTAGAGTAGAGTAGAGTAGAGTAGTGGTAGAGTAGAGTAGAGTAGAGTAGAGTAGAGTAGAGTAGAGTAGAGTAGAGTAGAGTAGAGTAGAGTAGAGTAGAGTAGAGTAGAGTAGAGTAGAGTAGTGGTAGAGTAGAGTAGAGTAGAGTAGAGTAGAGTAGAGTAGAGTAGAGTAGTGGTAGAGTAGAGTAGAGTAGAGTAGAGTAGAGTAGAGTAGAGTAGAGTAGAGTAGAGTAGAGTAGAGTAGAGTAGAGTAGAGTAGAGTAGAGTAGAGTAGAGTAGAATAGAGTAGAGTAGAGTAGAGTAGTGGTAGAGTAGAGTAGAGTAGAGTAGAGTAGAGTAGTGTAGAGTAGAGTAGAGTAGAGTAGAGTAGTGTAGAGTAGAGTAGAGTAGTGTAGAGTAGAGTAGAGTAGTGTAGAGTAGAGTAGAGTAGAGTAGAGTAGAGTAGAGTAGAGTAGAGTAGAATAGAGTAGAGTAGAGTAGAGTAGTGGTAGAGTAGAGTAGAGTAGAGTAGAGTAGAGTAGAGTAGAGTAGAGTAGAGTAGAGTAGAGTAGAGTAGAGTAGAGTAGAGTAGAGTAGAGTAGAATACATCATTGTCATTGTCTGTTCAACAATATTAGTCAGTCAGTGCAGCAATATTTACAAACACCAGTACTACAGAAATAACAATAGAGCAAATATAAGATTACAAAACTACAAAATAAGATAATAAAAAATACATACTTTTAAAAAGTTACAATTTAACAAAGTAACATGAGACTCGAGCTTAGTAGAATAAAAAACAAAGTAGGATAATAGGATATATATATATATATATATATATATATATATATATATATATATATATATATATATATATATATATATATATATATATATATTATATATATGAGCATGTATGTTATGTAAAACAGTATGTATCTGTGTTAACATTGTTAACAGTGTATTGTATTGTATTGTTCTATAACATTACGTATATTATGTAAATCCACTACACATTGTGTGAATACCTGAGTTTTCTGTCTTCACTTGGCAGAAAGACTGCATTTATTCAAAACACCACTCATTGCTATTTGGAGGTACAGTCATCTGGAGCACGTTTATAGCCAATGGGAATCTACAAAGGAGAAATATTGTTCCATTTGGGTCCGATCAAAGACAGTGCAGTCCAAAAGACCACCTGTCTTGTCTAGTTTACATCTGCTACTGAATGATCTGAGACAGAACTAAAACATTATCATATTCTCTGGTGTGTAACTAATTGTGATTTTAACCGAATTTTCATATCCTCAGCTCATTTTGAGCTGAGGATAACAAGATGGATGTATCTGTATTAATATAGAAATTAACAGTATCTATTTCCTATAAAAACAGTATGAATTTTATGTAAATTAGTAGGATTCTGTATTGACAGTATACCTATATATGTTATGGGCTCAGACCACAAATGGACCCAGATACAAGACTCTGAGGCAGAGGTACATTTTAAGTACAATTTATTTACAGTTTAAGTATAATGCTGTTGAATGTCTGGTAGGTAATGGCTCAGAACAGCAACTAGGGAGCAGGGCAGAACACAGGTCAGTAAGCCGGCAAAAGGTCAAAACCAGAAATCCAGCAGACCATAAAAAAATCCAAGATGTTACCAGTAAATGGGTGTGGGTCAAACCAGTAGTCCAGTACACAAAAGGGGTCCGCCAGGGACAAGGTTAATGCAAGGTCAGCAGACACAAGGTCCAATAACAAGAGCAGATATCCAACACCAAAACCAAAGGGACAACAGACAAAACCATGAAGCCAAAACCAGTCATACACAGAGGTATCCAAGACAGGGAAGAAAACGCCCATTTGACGCACGAATGCAGACAAACTCACAACCCAATCACATGCACACTACACTTAAATACTGGGGAACACAGGTGGGATCAATCATAGCAAATTAACAGAGGAGGGGAAAACAGCAGTGACAGGAAATAAAACAAGACATTTTGAACATGAACCGACTTAACAAAATAAAAGCCCCGGATATTAACAATGACAGAAAAAATGGGAAGACAGACAGAACAAATACCAAACATGACAATCAAAATCTGGATATATAACAATATATATATATATATATATATATATATATATATATATATATATATATATATATATATATATATATATATATATATATATATATATATATATATATATATATATATATATATATATATATATATATATATATATATATATATATATATATATATATATATATATATATATATATATATATATATATATATGTGTGTGTGTGTGTGTGTGTGTGTAAGTGTATGTAAGAAAAACAGGATAGATCTATTTAAGTAGTAGTATAAATGTACCTGTAGGTTCCCAGCAGTTCATTACTCATCACTTTAGATGAAAGCAATGGCGCTGCTGGTTCCGACCCAGCAGGACACTGGCCAACGAGGTTAGCTGCTATCCAACTGCAGGCTGCAGCTCACAACACTGCCTGTAAGGCCTTTGTAATTCAGAAGTCAACTGGAGCAGGAGCAGAGCAGGGGAGCACTGCCTGATGCTCAGCTGTTTTCCACTGATATCACACTACAGAATACTTTAAATTGACTAAAGGGTCATTCCATGTCAAAGCATCCACAGAAATAGAAATTTCCCGGGTCACCCTCTCAGAAAATTCTCCAAAAATCCATATTGCTTGTGAAACAATACTGTGTATGTGCAATACTGTGTATGTGCAACTGAAAGGGCCACCTTTTAATGTGAGGTATGATTTAGAAAAATAACTAAATTAATTAAAATTGCATAAGGCTTCTCAGAGGATACACTTAACTTTGTAATAATTGTAAAATAGTAGACATACATTTATAATGCGTGAAAGAATGAACACTGACCCTCAACAAAGTTTCCAAGGTGGAAAGTAACGAAACAATGACAAACAAGAATAATGTTATGAGACAAAAGTGAACCAATTGAAATCTATTCAATTGTACATACAGTAATTTAAAAGTTAAACATAAGCAAATTGCTACGGAAATTGGTAGAAGATTTCTGAAAATGTTTGCTAAAAGATTTTTTGTCGTGACTCACAGATCAGCTGTGACTGTCCAGTAGATACCAAAATATCAAATTGGCTGAACACAAGCCAAATAAAAAAACATGTAATCATTTAGATGAAGATAACACAGTTAGATGGTAACATTTTTATTCACACTGGCTGAAAACAGTAATGTTTTCCACCTTGTAAAGTGCCTTTGAAAATCTAAATTCAAATGACTTAATCAACTAATCATACCCATGTTTTTTGGGGGGTGTTTTTTCTTGCTGCTCCGATGCTCATATTTCTTCAAGCATCACTTTTTTTAATAGGCACCATGAATGGTTTAGATTGTTTTTTTTCCACTTCACTGTAAATGAATTTTAATTTGTATCTTTAATGCAGCCCACATTAATGATGCTACTCTTCACATTGGTTTTCAGCCTGACCTTAGTCGTGAGGGCACATGAATCAATGTAGCACAACAATACAACTCAAGTCTGTCAGTATATTTTAGAGCAGGGTTTGTTGTGACAAATTACAATCTTTTCACCTCTTCTTTTAATCAGATGTGATTACACTTTCTGGTGCGTATGCAGTCTGAGTGTGCCTTTTGGGTGTTGAATGCTTGTCATCATAACCAAAGTATTTCATAACAGAACAGTAGATTCTGAAGCTGCAGTTCATGTTCAGTTTACGGACATAAATATTTAACACGTCCTCACCTGTTATGGCTGACATTACATCTGAATGATCATAGTGTACATTTCATCTGATTGAAATGTTACACATATTTGTATCATTCAATAAACTCAGACTTCAATTAGTGAGTGGCTAGACCAAATTAGGGTTGGTAACCAAAAGGGTTTCATTCAATACTGATACCAAATTGGTACTTTAAAAATGGTATTGGTTCTTAAATGGCATTTAAATCTGTACTTAAAAAAGAAAACATTTTTTTACAACCAGACACATACTGCCTGACAAACACACAAACTGTGGCGGACTTTCAATTAGGCAAACCTTGCCAATTGCCTAGGACCCCCCATCAAATCTTCCCTCCATAGGGGCCCCCAAATCTGAGCAGCCCAGTCACAGTAAACACACACAAAAACCTTTTGTTCCTGATGTAATGTAATAAAGCATTTTTCCATGAAAAAAATATTTGTCTCATCACTCATAACCTCTCTCTCTCTCTCTCTCTCTCTCTCTCTCTCTCTCTCTCTCACTCTCTCGTTCTCTCTCTCTCTCTGTCAATGTCTCTCTCCCCATTATTTGGTGTATGTGTGTGTGTTTCAAGAATAAGGGCCCCAAGTCTAGATTTTACCTAGGGCCCCAAAATGTCTAGATCCACCCCTGCTAGCACCATATGTCATTCACATATACTAGTTAATTAACAATATTTGTGTTCAGCATTAAAATGACTCTCTCTGTCACTGTCTGGTCTGAACATTTATGGCTTGGTTCTGTCATTCACACACTGGGCATTTCCATTTCTGATATGCTATTAGATCAATGCTTGACTACTTACCTCAGTATGGAACTTTTCAATCATGACACAGCGTCTGCTTTAAGGTAAACACTGTATGTCACCAGGTGCTTTATTAAATTAGACATATTTTCGCCTTTGCATATAAATGTCTTTAGACACCTGTAGCATATGGAAGAATCTGGAACTTTTTGTGAACTGTAACCACATGTTCTACCTTTTTCCCGCTGACATGTCAATGTCATCTGCACTGTCACGTGTGCGCACTGCTGTATGTGCACGCTTCCATTAACAGTGTCCAGAGGGTGTAATTAAACAACAGCTGCATATATATATATATATATATATATATATATATATATATATATATATATATATATATATATATATATATATATATATATATATATATATATATGTGGTACTGAAATATGGGACTGAAATTCACAGGTGTGGCTATTATCGTTAATGTTTGCCCCGGTTCCATACATACCTATACTAACTTTCGGTTCCGAACCCTAGGCTGAATCCATTTACATGTTTTTTTTATCAGTTTTATCCTTACACATTATCAGGCATCACCTGCTGCTGCCTGTCTTTTATGTTTGACACCATCCGTAAAATATAATGACATTGTAATGACATGAGTTTGGAGCTCTCATTTACATGCTATCTGCTCACATGCAGTGCACAATTCATTTTTACAGGAAATGCAATATTTCATCCAAGCAGCACAGAGGAATCCTATAAATATAGAGAAGGGAGAGACGGTCTGATTTTTGCCTGCACCAAGGAGGTTATATTTCCGTTGCCATCTGTCTGTCTGTCAGCAGGATTACACTAAAACTACCAGGCCAATTTTTCAGCAGCACTGCTATCAAAAAGTGGCTGATGGCATGACACTCCTTCCTCAGTGACATAAACAGAAGCACTGGTTATGCCAAGTTGACCATTCACACTTTCTACTGGTGCCCATCATGTGACCCAACACTAACCAACAACACTGTGAAAAAAAAAAATCCCACTGTTTTTATAGAAAAATATCTGGCAGCTGTAGTTGCCAGAATATTCTTATAAAAAACACATCAAACTGTTAAGAGATATATGAGAGTAACATTTTAAACATGTAACTTTAAACAAGTTAGGCCTAGAATTTAAATGGCTAACCCTTTAGTCATTGAACAACCCATTCAACCAACATAAGAGATAAGGCATTTTATTAAAACAACATTTGTAGTTTATTCACTGGAATGTCCCCTCTGTTATGTATTTTACATTGGCAGAACCAAACACAGACTCCAGGATAGAATCTCTGAACACAAGTACGCTATCAGAACAAATAAAAATTATCCAATGGCTCATCATTTCAAAGATCTTCCATTTCAAGGGCTATAGGCATTGACCATATTACACAAAAAAACAAGAGGAGGGAATAGACTTAAACTTCTTAATCAGAGAGAGACCTATTGGATATTAAAATTAAAAGCTACTCTATATCCAGGGTTAAATACAGGCATTTTCTTTAGACACGTGTGTATTGCTTTTTTATTTACACATGTGCTTTTGTGTTTTTTCTTTGTTGAATATGTTGTTTGATGAGTGACGCCCCCTGCTGACCACTCTTGAGATGTGGGGCTTAACCTTGATTGGACTACTGGCCTTTTGATAGTCCCACCTGCACACCTGAAGACAATCAGAGAGGTGTTGCTTGTTAATTTTAGTTTGGTACACTGCAGTGCTCCCTACTCCCTGATGGAGGCCTGTATAGCCGAAACACGTAGAAGTATTTTAATAAAATAAAATAAGGCCCATAAAATAAAGCCGTTTTAAAATTTGTAGAGGATGAGTACCAAATAAATACATGACAAAAATAAATACATGATACAAACACATCAGTGAGAGAAATAAATATGTGATACATAAATAAATAGAGAAAAAAATTTAAAAGAGGGAATACTGAAGAAAATATAAATGGAAAGCAATGCAGAAATAAATGCAGGGATAAATAGGAAAGAAAGAAAAAGTAAATAACTGGTACCTAAATGGTTTTATCAAGCTTTGTTTTTGTTTTTTTTAATATTTCTGTTTATATGTTATATTATATTGTTATATTATGGCAAATTCAGTCCTCCATAGTAAACATGTTAGTGCAGATCAGGTATTAAGAACAGCCAAGTTACAGTAATGATATGAACTGACTGATATGGAACTAAAATAACAAAACCTATAAATATAGAAGAGAACAGCTGTAATAACTGTCCACTATAGTGACCAGTATGCAGCAAAGGGTTAATTTTGGGACAGCTGTAGTTTTTATTCATATTTCAGCTCAGAATCAGTACATGAACGTATAACCTTATTGTTAACCTCATAGCACAATTAGGTTTTTTTCCAAATTGTAGTAACTAACTTTATTCTCCTAATACTGCCACTGCATTTTTCATCATTGGCTATGGCCTGGAAAAAAAAAAAAGCAATTATGGTATAAAGCTAACATTCTGTTTTGGCTCAAAGGAATACTAGTCACACTTCACACTTTGAAGACAATCAGATTTATGTTTCTCATCCATCTCTATGTCTCTCTGGATCCAGCAGAATTTACTGTATTTAATCAGTAGTTCACTCTTAATGCAGAGACAAAATGGCCAAGGGGGCATCAGCATGTGCACAGTTGGAAGTGACAGACCATTAGCCACTGATTTCAACATGATTTCAACATTTTAGTGATCGCCATGAAACTTAGCAAAATGGGAGAGTGTGGGCTGAAGAAGACCCCATTAAAATTAACTCATTTAGTGGTCAACCAGGGATTTACTATCTATTTTATTTTATTTTATTTTATTTTATTTTATTTTATTTTATTTTATTTTATTTTATTTTATTTTATTTTATTTTTTGGGGGGGTGGGGTGGGGTGGGGGGCTGGCACACATACACACGTATTCAGGGTGCGATTTATAAAAAATTAAAAAAGAAAAAACAGAGGGGGGGTTTCACCAAAAAAAGCTTGTGTCAGATGTTATGACCCTCATTCCCACATGAATAACATAAATAAGGGTCAAATCACTAAATAAACATTTAAAATCATCAGTTTTCTCTGATGGCGCACTTTGTGTGTCCTTTTCTGCTGCCCGCGTGTGGGGTAAAAAAATTGCGACCAGGACTGGGGAACCGGGGATCAGTTCTCTCTGGCTGGCATCAGGTCAAACTGAGCGCATGAGACATGTCTCTGGACGGTAACTTTTGGCTATATTTCCCTGAAACTGGCCGACGAATCAGATGAGTCAGAGGGCGGGCGTAAGAAAGTGACGCTGTGACAATTTGGAGAGAAACAACCGGAAACAACCATAGAAGAAAAATAACGGGTAGTGATTTATTTTTTTATCAAAGATGAGTGAAGAATGTGAGAACACGTCAGTAATCTTTAAATTCTTTTTACCAAAGCGACAAGAGTCGTTAAGCTCCATAATGATGATCCATTCACTTTACAGGTTCTTTCTAGTGGAATATTTACAAATCCATTGTATACATGTAAATAAACCAGCATATATATGTAATACCACACCATCATATAAAAACATGAGCTAACCAGCACTTTTTGTCATTGTTTTCTGATTAAAATTATTAAAGTATGTAACATTTAGCACATTTAATGTCTGATGCAGATACGATCTAATAAAAATGTAGAGCAGTGGTATTAGTTGATACCAATATCAATATAATATGCCCCCGTATATTATATACCCCCGTCCCACTGGTCAAAAAATCTGTTTAAACCTGCTAACAATAGTTCTTTGGTGACAGTGGGAATGCTAGACCAATGTAAACCCATTGGTTTATGTGATGTTTCATATTAAATCAAATACATTTCCTGATGCTTTGCAGTATCTAGTAAACATAATTTGGGATGGTTTTTTTTACAACCAATACTGATAACTGACAGCGTCCTACGTCTTGTAACCGATATGATAACAAACAACAGTAGTTCCCATTCTTAAAATTCTTTTGTTATCATTTCCAGTCAATACTTCTCATTTTTATAATTGTTTTATTGTTATTTCCAGTCAGTGGTAAAATAGTCAGTGGTGAACATCGCCTACACACATATGGGATCAAAAGTTATGATCAATTTTTGGTCACATCTCGGGTGTGGCTGTGACAGGTTTGGAACTAATTGGTCATTTCAGACGTATAGGAGTGCATGCGTCTCACAAAATGTCAGATCCAGCACATGAAGTGATGTCTTTTCATTGTCAGGTGGTCCTATAATGTCCTATAATATCGCTTGCAGTTTTAGTAGTTACCTTTGTTTTCTATTCCTGACATTTTTGGCTTTGTCCATCTGTGACTACTAACTACTCTTACTTAGGTATGATTTTTTTTTTTTTTTTTAAAGTACTCTAATTATTAGGTTGTAAAATAGAAGGCTTAAGATTCACAATGAATACATTTTAGGAAGAAAATATCATAGAAACGTCTCTTTTCAGAACTTCTTGCAAAACACTATTATTTGTCCATGAATGGCACAAGAGAGTTTTTAAAAATATATATTTTTATTTAAAAATATTTGAAACAATATGTTATCCTTTGAATATGTTTAAGATGGTATTTAGCCCTTTACAGTTTCATGTAATATTTGTTTTAATCCTGTCTGGTTTAAGAGTTACACATCAAAAAGTAGTAGGGTGTCCATCCATGAAACACTTGACCTGGTCCAAAAGCTAGCTGCCAGCATTGAATGTTTTGTGATGTTAACCAGCTCTTTGATGATATGTCTACTTTTAAATTCCATCTATACTCACAGGAGTTTATAAAATAATAACACAGAAGCTCTGTGTGTGCACGGCATGTTTTATTGATGCTGCCACTTGAAATAATGTGACTAAACTTTAAAACTCACTCATGGCAGCTCGCTGACAGTTTGTAAACTTTTGGTGATGTACAGCATTTTTTCATGTCGCCAACACTGAATGTTCATCAGGTTCTACTGTAGATACATCTATCAAATTGATGATACCATATTTATAATATAGAGATCTGACTGTTTTAACAAAATGAAGTTTTTTTCCCCAATCATTTTATCAATATATTGTCATTAGAACTTATAAACACGTATCTTTCTCAAGTGCTACTTGTAAACAGTTGAGAGTGTAGTACACATGTACATGTATATTTGGTGTGATACGATCTCCACCTCGGGTGGTGCAGTGGTTAGCATTTGTGCCTCACAACAAGAAGGACCCTGGTTTGATTCCCACATCAGACCTTTCTGTGTGGAGTTTGCATGTTCTCCCCGTGTCTGCGTGGGTTTTAAAATGGTACTCCAGTTTCCTCCCACCATCCAAACACATGCACTGGTAGGTTAATTGGTTAATCTAAATTGTCCATAGAGAGAGTGATTGTTTGTCTATATATGTTCAGCCCTGAGATGAACTGGAGACTTATACAGGGTGTACCCCGCCTTCACCCATTGTAGCTGGATTAGGCCCCCAGTGACCCCCGTGACCCTAGTGAGGATAAAACGGGTTCAGATGACGATATGATCTCCACCTCATTTTCAACTACAGGTATAATTTACAGCAGGTACAGTATGAAAGGTTTGGAACAATTATTTGATGATTTCTATCTTTGAGAAAAGAGCTTGTTTATCAAAATATAAAGAGATGTCTTGTTTTGCCTTATGAGTAGAGTTCTGTGAATTCAATAGTATGTCATGCATATGGTGGCATGTTTGCTGTATTGCATTGTGGGTATTGGGTATGTTATTACCTCTGCCATGGAGGTTATGTTTTTGCCTGTGTTTATCTGTTTGTCTGTTTGTCTGTTTGTCTGTGTTCAAGATAACTCAAAAACATATGGACGGATTTTGATGAAATTTTCAGGATATGTTGGAAATGTGAACAGGAAGAAATGATTTCATTTTGGGAGTGATCTGGGTGGGGAAGGGGGTCTACCTTGGCAGAGGTCTGCGCTCTCAGAGTGCTTTTCTAGTTTAATTATGTGTTAGTTTTTATGTGCAGGTGTTCAGCAGGGTGATGGTGATGTGTGTATATTTAATTTAGGCTGAACAATGTGTTTCCTGTTCATCCATTGATTGTCTCTGGACTTATTAATGGTTTAAGTTTAAGATTGCTCAATTAAAAGCACATCTTGTGAAGTTTCCTGAGCACTGGATTAATTACTAACTATGTTATAATATTTAACTTTGCAGTGAACAAACTTTCAGTAATTTATACAGTTATTGTAGACAAAGCAGTTCTATTTGTTGGTTTGTTTGACTATCAGAAAGATTATTCAGTAACTTCTAGCTAACTTGGCTGAAAGGTTGGACAAGGTATTAGAAGGAATTTTAGAGCAGATTCACTTTTTCAGCCATTTTAAAATCTGATTGGCACAGAGTTCCCTTTCTGTTGTCACTGATGAGTTTCAGTAAGTTTGACTGTTGTGGATAAAAGATGTACTGGATTTGACTGTACTGAACTATCAGATTATCACAAGCTAATGGAGACATTGCTGCCAAATGTTTATCTTCTACAACGCTGTTAATCCACCTTAATCTGTTTTTCAATCCAGATAAAATCTTGCTCAACATCATATTCGGTGAATAACAGAAAACCAATATGTGTGGATCACTGGATTACAGATGACACTGCATTCATATGAAGTTGTCATTTGTTGGTAAGGTTTTGTTCAAGCATAGAAAGTAGAAGCATAGAAATTAACTCAGGTCAAGACGACTCACATTCAAAATGCACTTTGTGGACGCTTTGCCTGAGGCGAGCCAAACCTTCCGTATCCCTCCACATTTAGCATTCACAATACTGGGCCTCGTCCGTTTCCCCTCTATTCCTTCACATTAAAAATGCCGTTCTGCTCAGTCTGGTGGCACACACTGCCAACCCTACCAGGCTGTGAGGTTTAACAGCAGATATACCTCAGTCTGTCCCTAAGCACAGAGGACATTCACAATACTGCTAGTTTGGGGACAGAAGTACAAAGAACAAATTATCTGACTTTGCAGACATTTTATTTTTATGCTATCGTTTGACATTATTAACAACCTCTGCAACATTTGTCTTGAGTAAAAAAAGGTCCCTCATCTGCTCAGATTCCCTGTAATATGTTTCACTATATCTGCCATTTGGTAAATTTACACATTGGACCCAAAAGATCCTGTGATGCAGCAGCTTACTGGCTTTTCTACTGAGTGGAGCAGGCAGACATTAAGTCTGGTTAGTCCTAGGAGATTGACCTTTGAAGTGCACACTGAACTGTAAAGCAAAGCAGATGATTAAATCAGAAAGCTGTCTTAGCTCATCATTATAACAGTGAACATAGGGAAAATAAAAATCCAGAATAAATCCACACAGCACAAAGAGACAAAAGCCTATTGACAATATTGATTGTGAAACCATCAAAAAAAAACAAAAAGAGGATTGTCTTTTAGGTACCATCTCTTTGGTAATGCATAATGTTTGGCTTGCTTTCTCACTTCGTAAACCTCACAGAATTACTTTCAGCTGACCAGCTGCAGCCTTTGAAGGGCTTTAATTTCTCTGGGCATTCTGTGTTTGATCAGAAAGCTTGACATTTTGGATGCACAGCATTTGAGTACTCAAACTGTCTTCCCTTCCTGCCAAGTTACACCACCGATGCAAACACGCTCTGATTGGAAGTTGCAACAGATGCACAGAATGCAAAGGACATTTAACCCCTTAGGAGAGGGTGTTTTTCTTCACAAATATCCTTTTTTGAAAACCTCTGAAATAAATGTATTTTCTTCATGCTAAATAAATATTCTATGCAGTATGATAATAATCATATCAATGATAATCGTATCAAAATCTTTATTATGTGTAATTCTATCTGTCTTTCCAACCCTTTACCTGCCAAAACATAAAAGAAATGTTTGCAGAAAGCTTCTAGAGGGAAAATGTGGAAAGAAATTAACACTAAAAATAATATCATTTCCATTTTACCACCAATAGCCTCCAACTCAATATAAGGCAAGACTAGACTAGAAGACAAGGTCATTACATTTTGTTTAATTGTTCTACGGCCCTCTAGAGTGTTGTGACAGCTCTCATTCACTTTGAATGGACGTTCCCAGCCTTCTGCAGGCGGATTTTTTTCGATAACTGTCCACTGCGTCATTAACGCCCGCTGCCAATGGCAATGAGTTTGTCTGTCTTTTCTCAAAATAAGCTGTAATAACCCGTAGAATAAGCTGAATAATGTGTCATCCACAAGTGACTATCGAAAAATATTTCCCTTCGGGGTGGAACAAAACTGTTCGGTCCCGTCGGGAAATATTTTTCTGATAGTCATGCGTGGGCGATACATTATCCCTTATGCATTCAATTCAGGGTATTTAAAATCATTATGAAACAGATGTTTCTATGTCACATAGTGCTTTTATAATCAATTCAATACCTCAAATACTTTTTAAATTAACAGTATTTAGAGTTTACATCTATTGCATCTTTGAAGTAAACCACTCAGTCTTAATATCACTAAAATGATTTTGCCATTTGTATAATTATCTCTTTTGCTTTTAGTAGAAATTGCAATGTTTTTTCAAATTAAAAAGGTCCCAATAACGTAAATATATTCATGATTTCATGTTGTGATATCTACTGTATTATGTAAATCTACTTTGTTGTGAGTTATTCCATCATTTAGGCATGGATTCTGACATGAAATAACTTCTTGGCTGTAAAATGCTTCACATTGGAGTCTAAAATCTTCATTATCATTTACAACCTTCATCTGCATTTTTGTAAAGTTGGATCCTGCAGTACTTAGTTAAGAGGCTTTTGTCTCCCATCCTGCTCGACTCTCTCGCTGGTATGCTCGAAATATTCTGTTTGTCTTTTTTGTTTGCCGTCTTTTGCATGAATACAGGGCTGCACATTCCAGTAACACCTCTCTCCACTCTTTTCCTATTCTCATTTTCTCATTTTAGATTGCACTTGATTCCTCGTACCTTCTCTATTTCGCCCCCCTACTCCTTACATTCTCATTTCTCCTCCTTCTCTAGCAGGAAATCTGCTGCTTCTTCCACCTCTTCACCCAGTGCTGCCTGAGGGTTTTGTGGAACTGTTACATAATACACTTCATATTATCACAATTCATGTATTATGGATATGGGGAGCTACAGCAGCCATTATGGGATTTGATAAGGAATGAGGGAATGAAATTACTGATCACTTCGTTTGCAGATTAAGTGGGTCAATCTATCATGTTCATGGTTACTTAGATTAAAGAAAATTGTTCTGTCAGTTGCTGCGTGTGCGCATGCATATGTGCAAACTTGTGCTACTGAATCATCCCCATCACAGCACCAACGTCCTGATAACAACAGGGTGATTCTGATGACACATGACAGTAGTTCTTACATCGTCTCTACTGCACTTCTTCCCTTTCTAAAACAGCATCACTCTTCTACTTTTTATACTGAGAGATTTCAAGCCTTTTCTTCTTTTATCTAAACATTGAGCTGTCGTCTTCTATTTTATAACCTCTGTCTTTGTCATTTTTCTGTTTTTTGAGCTGCTTCCAAGCTGTGCCTTCTGCATCTCTTCCTCTTTCTCTTTTTCTCTTTCTCTACTCCTCTCCATCTAGCTTGGTCAGAGCTCCTCCTGCTTCCTTTATCCAGCTGTCTGTGTTCAAGGGAATTACAGAAGTCGAACTTCACCCAAAAGATACAGGACAGTGTCTGGGCACCGCTCAGGCTGAAGTAGACTCCCAGAGCACTTAAAGCTGCTGAAAACATCCCCATAAGTCATGTCCAACCTTCACTTCTGCCTAAATACTCACTGAGTAACACTAAAAAGAGAAAAAAAAAACAAAACAAATGATGGAAGAATTATATGGCAAAGCCTCAACACATACAGAAAATCCCCCAAAGCCACACAGACATGCATTATAGATCAGTGGAAACTCAGCTCCCCTATGGATTCTACGTGAAAGTACAAGATGAATCCAGATGGGAAGGCTAATATTTGTCACAATGGGATGTAAAATGGGATGGCAGTTGGAATTTATATGCATGATTCCAAATTATTCACTCTCAAATAAACGGATTAATCCAAAACAAACTTAAACAAAACCCATGTGTCTAACATCTTCCTTGTTTCTTTTTGTACTACAGCTTAACACTCTTTTTCCATTTTACCTGCTCTGTGATTTTCTTCCTTTTTGTGCCTTTATCTTCTCTGTTACACACATAAAAAGATTCCAGTTAGGTTGGCGGCTGGAGTGCGCGAGTTGAACAACTCCCTAGTTTGGAGAAAAGCGTGCTCCAGAAAGCTGAGAAAGCTCTTCAGGATTAAAGAAAATCTGATTGATCTGACAACCTGTTCAACTGGCTGATGTTCTGTTTTGATATTAATGAATTAAAATCAAACATCCAAGTACCCCGATGGCTAAAAACCTTGGTTGGGAGCATAAATTACCATGCAGCCAGAGAAAGTGAAGGATTTGAGGATGCCTACTGGGTCATAGTGGAAATGAAGGGCATAAATATGTTTTAAAAGTGATGCGTGGAATATTAAAACCCATTCTAAATGTAGGAGAAGAGAAAAGGTGGGAGAGCTGTGATGAGGGGATTTTCTACGAGTTAATATCTTTACATTCTCTGTGCTTTGTTGAAAAAAGACTGAGGCAAGTTATACTGCTTCCACAAGTGAGCAAATACCTTATTTAAAGGTGCAGTGTGTGGTAATCAGGGGATCTATTTGCAGAAATGGTTGTGTTTTAAATGAGCTGTTTATTGATATTGGGAGTGGGTCCTTATAAGGGTCTAATCAAACAGTAGCTCAGAAAAGGGTGTTTTGCAAGAATTTTGCAGGCTTCTTTCATCTGCTTGGAAAAAGATGGGTATAGTGAGAAGAATGAATATGGTTTCAGTCAAGAACGTCACCATTAGATGCTGCTAAATCCCATAATACACTGGGGAAAAAATCTAAATCTTATTGTGTATTTTTTTCATTTCTAGTAAAATAAGTTTTCAGACAATGCCTAATCTCACCCGTTCTTGAATTAGAGCCAATAATGTGATTTTGACCTTTCTGCTAATTGCGACCTTGACCTTTGACCTTTTGCAATATTAATAATTTCGTTATATGTATATATGCGTCAGTGTGTGTAATATTATGATAATATATCCAGTATTGATTAAGTTATAGCGTGATATGTCTGTGCTTGACACACACAAACAGTGTTACATAAATTAATTTTCCAACATGTCACCTTTGACCTCCAGAGATCTCAAAAACTATTGGTGGTAGATGATAACACTAATTATAAGAATTGTAGAAATGTTCATTCCGCATCGTTTGGTACCAATCTGAAAGTTCTGTGACCCTCTGTTCTTGAGTTATAACCAATAATGTGATTTTGATCTTTTAGTTAACTGTGACCTTGACCTTTGACCTTTACTCAAATGGATCATTGCATCTGATGTGCATTGACTATATGTATATGCCCATGTAATTTCATGGTGATATCTCAAGTTTTCATTGAGTTATAGCATGATATGTCTCTTACAATAATTTCACCCAAACAATGTTGAGTGAAATTAAATATATCATCACACTTAAAAAAAAAGACATAATCACCTAACACACTTGGTAAGATGTACATTTTTAGTGTATGCATCTTGAAAAATAAACGGAACAGTCGGTGCCTGTATGTCAAGCCTTTTTAAAATTGCTGTTTACTGAAGTGTTAAAAAATAAAGAAATAAAAAATCGTGCTCATTTGTTTTCATAAACTGAGTTGAACTTGAACTCTAAGACTGAGGAATACAGCATCATAAAATATACAAGACATCTTTCCAAACTTTGTTCAACCTAATGTCACAACTTTGTTTTCAGTGAAAAGCTGCCTATAATTTCTGTGTCATGAGTCAGAACAAATACAATGTCTACTCTACTATTACTACTGCTACATAGCTGTCAAACAGACAAGAATAAGAATGATGTTTTACTGAATGTAGTACTATATATGTTGTGGCATTCAAAATCAAATGCATTGAAAAAAAATATGATAATAGCTTATGTTAATCTCTAACACAGTTTTATTTTTGTTGACTTATTCTGCATTGCGTATTATGTTATTGGACAAATAATGTACATTTCTCCGTAATTATCAGTGTAGGGAGGGGCAGAGGGTTGGTGTGAGTGTTCTGAGACATTCCTTGTAATAGTCTGCCAACAGCCTTATGTCCTGTCAAAATGTCTTAAAGCAAGACACAGAAATCCCACATAGTTATTCACTGGGAGACACTCTGGATTAATGTGTCAGCTAAATGCCTGAAATGTAAAGATGTGTAGACTTAGGAACTGCCCAAAATCCCCAAAAGCCAAAATATTCCATTTACAACTCACAGATTCTAGCTCTGACTCACTTGTTTCCTCAGTAAGACATGCACACAAGTAGAATTACTACTTTTTTGGTAGATAGGAAAGTGACTTGCATGCATCCAGTTTATGTAAAAGCATAAGTAAGCAAGTAATTGTGGCTCTAGGCTTACTCAGACAAACTAAAGTGCTTAGGGTGTCAATAGCTGTTCAGCATTGATGTGACATAATGTAATTAAACTACTTTCTCTTGCTGCTGTAATAAAATCTGTATCCATGCGTATAAAAAACAACAAGTGCTGTTCAACCCTGATGTTTTTAAATGAAAATTATATTTCATATCAAGATTTTTAGATAGAAGGCTGCTTCCAAGAAACTGGGTTCATTTTAGTACCTGGCACTTTACCCATTTTTTTAGACCAGGCATGTCCAAAATATTCCACAAAGGGCCGGTGTGGCTGCAGGTTTTTATTCCAACCAACCTAGAGTTCACACTTTGACCAATCGACTCTCAGAAGAGTGAGATCAGTTAATTAATTGAGTCAAGTCTGCAGCCACACCGGCCCTTTGTGGAATAGTTTGGACATGTCTGTTTTAGACTAATAATAAAAGACAATTTTAGACATATTTCACCCCAGGATGTATCTAATGCTTTGAGCCATCCCAAAATGTAATGAAAGTATTTTTTTGTTATGTACTGCTTACGTAATAAATAAATACATAAATAATATTGGGCCTAAAAATAGGACTAAAATCGAGACAGGAAAACTACCTAGACCTGGCTGTAAATGGTCTTATGTACCACTATAAATAATGATACTGTGTTACATTTGATGATCTTAGTGGTTTTTCTAATTCAGGCATGCAGGTTTTTCATGGATCAGCAGTCTCATTCCAGATTTGTGTGTAACAAATGGTGCCACTCATGTTCCATACAGAACCTGCCCATTTAAACATAATTAAACCCTGGGTAATTTTGCAACAGTGGATATTTTTGTGAAACACTGCTCCTTGCATAATTAGTTCAATTCCCAAAATGTACCTATTAAAGAACAAAAACATATTGAAAAAATTATTGTGAGCATAGTTCAGATGTCCTTTTCACCTTCATACATGGAGATTTTTCTATAAAGATACTTAAAAAAATATAATAATGAAATGTTTTATCTGAAAAATACTTTAGCTTGTTTCTCAGTATTTATTTTTAAAATATACCCATAATGCTTCATCACATTAATCAACATGTGTGTTTGAATTTTTAGCCTCCATGTCCTGTTTTTAGGGAATAGTTTCATAGAAGCAATCACTCAATCAAACCCTGTTTGTCAGAAAACAACATCCACAGAGCACTACCCTCAAATAAAACAAGATCCATAACAACAACAACCCATTTCATAATCTGCAATCTCTGACATCAGGGGGGTAAAAAAGCATCCGGATGATTTGTCCCAAACTGTGGACACTAAGCTGCTGACAGACAGACAAATAAAGTCAATATTTAATCATTTTTATATTGTAGTTTATGCACTAGCAGCACATGGTTTGTCAAAGATGTTTTTAATACAAAGAAAGTCTGCAGAGGAATTATTAAAAATTACTAACAAAATGTTTATTAATATTAAAATTAAAACCTCCAAGGCAAGGCTTTGTTTTATTGTCACAACAAAAGGATAAGTGATTTATTTATTTATTTTAGATTTTTTTTTTGGTTTATCCAGAAGAAGAAAAAAAAATAAACTTTTGTGTAATGGGCAGAGTAAAAAAAGTAACAAGTATTCAGAGAATGCCTAATCTTGCCCCGATTTTGTGCCAATCTCAACTTTCTATGACAACCTGTTCTTGAAATAGAGCCAATAATGTGATTTTGACCTTTCTGCTAAATGCAACCTTGACCTTTGACCTTTTGCAATATTGATACTTTTTTTCTTATATGAATATATGCATCAGTGTGTGTAATATTATGATAATATATCCAGTATTGATGAAGTTATAGCGTGATACGTCAATGCTTGACACACACAAACAGTGTTACAGGAGTTAATTGTGCTACATGTCACCTTTGACCTCCAGAGATCTCAAAAACTATTGGTCATAGGTGATAACATCAGTTATGAATTATGAATTGTAGAAATCTTCATTCTGCATCGTTTGGTTCCAATCTGAAAGTTCTGTGACCCTCCGTTCTTGAGTTATAACCGATAATGTGATTTTGACCTTTTAGTTAATTGTGACCTTGACCTTTGACCTTTACTCAAATCGATCATTTCATCTGATGTGCATTCGCTATATCTATATGCCCATGTAATTTAATGGTAATATCTCAAATATTCATTGAGTTATAGCATGATACGTCTCTGCGGACACACACACACACACACACACACACAGTGATTACAATAATTCCCGCGTATGTTCAGGCAGATTAAATAGAAATGATCATGACAATATATGTTCACTTGTAATAACAAAATCAATTCAATATGTATTGCTCGTAAAGGAGTGGGAAGAAGGGAACCTTAAATCCCACCCCCACCTTTCATTTATACAACATAACAAATTACTATTTGCTTCCAATGACAAATTCTGCTGAGATTATAAGTATGCACACTTGGCAGAAACATAAAATGGCAACTTTTTTGCTCTGGGTTGCTTTGTTAATTTTAATCAGTGAGATAAACTAAAAGTACAGTAACTGTGTTCACTTGCTGAAGTAGTCAGAGAGGGTTTGAATGTTTTAGGATTACAGAGGAAGACAGAGTGAGCGGGTGGGTGTGAATGTTTTAGCACCGTGGAGAGAGAAGAATAGAGATAGACTGGCTAGAAAACACTGTGCTGAGTAAAGAGTCCTTCACCAAGCTTCAGACTTAACTAAAGAATATTTTAAGCATTATTTTTGTAGAGGCAGAGCTTTGGAGGGAGAGGGAATGAGAGAGAGAGGGAGGGGGAAATGATGTAAATAAAGTCTCTTTGAAGAGAGTCTGTAATGTGTTACCCTGTCTAACTCTCTTTGAAGGTTTGCAACACCTAAGCTCCTTCAAAGACAATTCTCAGGGGACAAAAACCTCTGCCCAATGCAACTTCTTTTACTTACACATTACATAGGCTATTTACACACAGAGTAACAATATTGCATTAAGACATGTAGGTTTACTTTAGATTCCTGAGTCTGCTGCAGCGTTTAGAGTGTGTAGCTGAGTGTTTTTTTAAAGACAAAACATCAGAGGACAAAGCAGAACTAATGCACACACTTATAAAAACCCACATGTGTAGTAGTCTGTGCTGGACTGAAAGTAAAGCAGCTGTTAAATTCATGTATATTTAAGTGGTGTCTGTGTGTTTATGTGTCTCCACGAGTATACACAAGCCAGCTAAAATACATATCAAACAAACGTATCATATTTGATACATGACTTTAAAGACTTCTAAAACATCAGTGTGGGGTTTGTTTTTTTTTCTGGAAAAACCTGGAGCCTCATGTACGCTCAAAAATGTGGCATATACCCTTTTCCTCACTCAAAATCAGATGTACAAAGAGTGGAGTGACTATGGAAATGTGGAAAATTCTCACCAAATCTAGCTAGCATATGCACGTTTCTAGTGTTTTGGAACACTAGAGGTGATACTGAGAAACTGTTAAAGAGTCATTCCATGATTATTTCATTAATATCCCTGTGTTCTCCATTGTTATTGACTGTATTGTGTTGGTTCTATTTTTAAAAAAAAATGTTTCCAGTTCTTTTATGGACAGTAGAAAAATTACTTGAGGTTGAACAACAGAGTTTACCAGCACTTCCGCATATGTGTCCATAACGCGATAATGAGACGTCTCTGATTGGCTCAGAATGAGTGAAGGAACATTACTCCACCTCCTCTCTGGCTCTGTGTGTGTTTATCATCCCAAAGTAACATTCAGCAAGGGTTCGTGCTGTCGCTTGTTTTGAAAACTTGCAGGGGAAAAACTATGCTTTATTTCCACAGAGAGCATATGAACTAGTTTGCGCAGCAGCTACTGTGGTGCCGTCTTCTCTTGTAGATTCAGAGTATGGAGAATTTGCACTGTATTTTAGTTGTTACATTATTATTTTAGTTGTGACCATCAACAAACTTACATTTCCAAGTGGTGAGCTTGACTGCCACCACTAGTTTGCTTTATTAACTTTAGTAGCAGTGTCCGCTGTAAATTTCCACGGCCGGTTCAAAACCGCTCCATGGAAATTACACTAATATTTTGCCATTGCTCACAGGTCCGGATAGAACCATCTCCTGGTCCGGATCTGGACCGGAGTCGGCTAATTCGTGATGCCTGGTATAGATAAACATCCATTTGTAGATGAAAGGGAGGGGGAGGAGGTCCATCCGTCAGACAGGTGAGGGTGGGGGAGGAGGTCTGGGGTCACAGGTCAGCACAGGACAGGACAGGACAGCCACTGCAGAGTGTGTTGTCTATGGTTCCTTATGCGGATACTACTAAGAGAGTTGATGCATTCACCTTCAACGTCAGCACCTGATCATGCAGAAAAGGAAATCTCACAGGGAATCCCACCTACAGGCTGTTTAAACTAATTTGCATACAAATGTGGTTGTGGAGAGGGAGGTGTCTGGTTCTCCGACAAATGCAGTCAATTCCACAGTGATTAGGTTGTAGCGAAAAAAATAAAAGTGGTTGGTTTCGGGAGTACACACAGATTTGTACATCTGATTATTTTGGCTCGTACGAACTTTTGAATATGTATGGATGTGTATACGTATGTATATATAGATATTTTGTTTTTTTTCTTGGTTTCTATAAAGATGGACAGTGTATCTGCTGTGTACAACAACATAATTTTATTTAATTCTACCACCCATACTTTCACCATCCTGATGTGAACCTCCAGTCTACTGGAGATTAATGCATATGATCTGTACCACTATGTTATGAAGACTAAACTCTGGATGTTTTTTCAGTTCTTCATCTCAGATTGGGTTACCGATTTGTGGTGGTGCAGTCATGGCAAAGGAATATATTTCATAATGGCAAAGTTAAAATATAGCTAAAATTAGCTAGCTAGCTGTGTATGTTTTTTAACATATTTCCCCCACCATGCCTTCAAAACGCAAAAAGACTGTAAACAAAGTCAGCTCTTATTAACTAACATTGTGTAATAATATTACACTTCATACTTATTACAGCCACTGTCACGTACTACCTCTGCCTTTTCATAGTAGTTAATAGGTTAGCCACCTAGCTAGCATTTGGTGGTACTAATTAGAGATGGGATTTTTGGCTCTTTTGGGGGATCTGGACCATTCCTTTTAAAAATCCATTCAAAAAAACGGCTCTTTGGCTTTTTTTCTTTACAGGTATTTTATGCTTAAACTGAGTCCCCGTCATTTTGCCTTGGTTTCCCCCTCTAGATTAAAGTGGATCCAGACACTACTCCTTTTCCTTTGGCTCTGTCTCATTTTAAACTATAAATGTTTGTTTCAATCTACGAACAAATAAACATGCTGGAAAGTTGTATGATTTAACTAACTGATTTTTGATCTTTCCGCCATTGACAGATGCAGAACCTCCTCCCACTGTCTAACCCTTGCTGCGCTGTGATTGGTCAATCTACATTCCAGGGTGGGGAATACTCATGTGTAAAAATACATACTTCTTTACATGCAAGTATTCCCCACCCTTGAATGTTGATTTGACCAATCACTGCGTGATTCTCTCTCACTGTCGGGGGGCAAAGATGGAGCTTGTGTGTGTGTGTGTGTGTGTGTGTGTGTGTGTGTGTGTGTGTGTGTGTGTGAAATCTGACACCATAGGGGGGAAAAAAGAATAACAAAGAGATCGACTCCCACTCAGCAACGAATCGGCTCCTGTCATTCATTGTAAAGAACCGTTCAAAAGAACCGGGTTGTTCTTTTGAACATCACTAGTGCTAATGTGCTGTTAATAAAAACAGAGCCTGCTCTATCTATAATTTCAAGCCCATCAAAGCCAAGCTCTGTCTGCACCTCAACTTAAACCATGGGTGTCTTTGAAGGAAGATGGAAGTGTTGTGTGTGTCCACTGTACGTGTAAAGGAGGTTAAAAACAAAATATGAGATCATTCAGATCAAATTCTATATTGCCATCCACTGTGCCATCCAGCACTTCCACCATGGCGCTCATTTGCAGTGCGAACAGCGAATGATGTAACATGCAAAGGTCAATTCAATTAGATACATGCAATACACAGATAATCCATCAGGGGGGAGGAATTGTTCACCAGAGGCCTTTGCAGTGACAAGACTGTCTGTCATTAATGAGGAAGGAGGCAGAACTTTGCCAACTTTGAAAAGGAATTACCAATTTATTGGACATGTTTGTGTTATATAATGGTTTTGTTTGTTCAAAAATAATAATAGTTGATGTTTGAAAGCTGATGTGTCAAATAAATGATAATACCATTATTATTACATAATAGATGTAAAATTGAAACTCATACACAGTAATTGATATTTGTAAAAAAACAAACAAAAAAAACAAACAACAAAAAACAAAAAAAAATTTGTTGTTGTTAAGAAGGACCAATAAAGGTTTCTTTTTAAAAGAGCTATAATTTTCTGTCAATGATTTACTGGTTCAGGCTTTACAGGCTTATGAAAGGCCATCTGACAACAGAAGGTGTCATTCTGCTGAAAACTATCTCCTTTTGGAATCTGATGGGTTACCCAGAGTTACCAACACATGCTGCATTTGCTGCGTGGTGTGTCTCCTCCACTGGCTATATTTACTATTCATAGAAAACAACACAGAGAAATAAGTGACTCAGAAAAAGTCTGTCCACTACATGTCATGAGGACATTAAGCCCATCCCCCATTGTAGCGAATCTGAAGTAGCATTAGCATTAGCATCTACAAGAAAAGACGGCACCACAGTAGCTGCTGCACAAACTTGAAAAAAAAGATGGCGGCTCAAACTGGTTCATGTGCTCTCTGTGGAAATAAAGCATGTTTTGGTTTTTTTTTCAAAACAAGAGACAGCACAAAACCTAGCAGGATGTTACTCTGGCATGATAAACACACACAAAGCAATAGGGGAGGGGGGGAGTGTTCCTTCACGCATCCTAAGACGCCTCATCACCGTGTCAAGGACATGTATGTGGAAGTACCAGTAAACTGTTGTTCGACCTCAAGTCATTTTTCTGCCCTTCAAAAAGAGCCTGAAACAAAACAAATCTGGATGTTTCTTTAAACAGAACCAACGCATTCAATAACAATGGAGAACACAGGAATATTAATGAATGAATAGCAGGTGTCCCACTTCCACTTCAGTACCATAAAAAATATATATCTGTCCTACTTATGTTGATGTCTTTCTATTGCACAAACAGTAGATCCCTATTTCATGGCTCATACTCATCCCTCAATAGTCAAGTAACGACCAAACTATAATGATCCAACTCTGAGCAGCACCTTGTTCACTCTGCTGCCTGGTAAACTACCACAGGAACTTTAGCAAAAGCTCTCAAACTAAAGGGAGTAATAATACGCTACTTGCTGGTCCTGCAGCAGCTGCTTATGCACTGTTTACAAGTCAGGTGTTTTTTCCCTCTAAACTGTTGAGTGGGTTGTTTCAATCAGCCGTCATTCAAGTTCATGACTGTGGCTTTCTGTACGGTTTCTAAACTGCTGAGTGGGCTGTTTAGTTGAGAGGGAGATCAGCTTTAAGGTATAAATAGTGAGTGCTCCAGGGGAAAAATGCATTTTATTCCTATTTTTTTTTTCACAGAGGTGAGCTATTTAAACAAACAAAAAAAAAAAAACATACATAGACAAGCTAATTTCCATGATCTGTTGCCATTACATTCCCCTACCTAAATCGGTGGAGCTAAACTATTTTCTGAGTTTATTTCTCAGGTCAGTTATTGGATAGTCTCATCCAATTACTAAAAAGGGATATTCAGAGCAGGTTATGTAAGCGTTAACATGTCAAGAGTCCAAACTGTTGTTGTAGGTTGAGAAAGAGACAGAAAACTCTAGTTTAAAATAAGAAAGATAGTGTTGAAACAGAGGTACGATGCATATTGTAGATAAGTATGATTTAAGGACTGAGAGTGAGTATACTGAGTCTCCGGGAATGCAGAATTTAAAGTTTGTCCTCTCGGGGAGGGTCATGACCCTAATTCAGCAAGAAAGAACCACATCATTATCACCTGATCCATCAACAATCAAGCTGTAAGTACTCCCTCTAAGAAGCAAAAGAGGTGTTCCTATACAGCTTGGTGAATCAATAAAAATGTTTTGCCAAAGGGTAAATATGATTGCAGTGTAGAGCGTGATCTTATCCTGCATGAAGACGTTGGAAGAGTGCTTGTATGTGTGTGTGTGTGTGTGTGTGCTGTGAGATTAATATGCAGAACAAAATGCTACAGATGAATGTTTGATACGTGGGTTACCAGGGAACATGGTTTTATGCACTTATGTGTGATGGGTTTTTAGTCTGGCTTTACATTTAAAAAAGGTTTATCTTAGAGAGGGAGTGAAAATGTAAAGCAGCAGAGATAAATATGTTAAACTATGCTTAATAGATGCGCTTTTTTTTTGTAACAGCAACCATGCATCACTGTTTTAATAACCTATAATCTATGTCTTATTCAGCCACAAAATGACTGTAATTCAGTTTGAGTTCACTTAATTTGAATAGCCACGTTAAGTTACTTAACTTAACCTTGCCGTCTAACTTCATTTTGTCCCCTCCATACTGATAACATCCCAGTACAGTTTTATAGGCGACTCTTCACATGTGAAATTATACTTGACAATTTTTCTTACAAATGTAATTCTTTGCTCTTAACTTTTTCATGTCAAATTTCATGTCTACACACCTTCAATAAATAACCTTGGTTTAAGGTGATTGAGCACTATGAATACACTGAGCCTTACTTAAATCTTAGTTTTGCTAAAAAAAAAAAAAAGTCTGAGCCAGAGTGTAGAATGTGGGAGTCCTTCTCTGAAGACAGGGATATATTCAAACAATATACTGATCTCTGTTTCCATCTGGAAAAAGCGAATTCTGCTTCAACAAAAGAGTAAAAAACTGTTTTCTCATTTGAACACAGAGAGTTTCATAATGTCTTTAAATATAAGGAAGTAGTTTTTCCCTCTAATGCTCTGGATATTTTGCCCTTCAACTAATAAAAAGGCAAGACTTGCATCCTACTGGCTGGCAAATAGTTGCTGATTTACAGAATATGCAAATAAATGCATATTTCCTGCCTTAATTGTTGCCTGATAAAGTGAAAAATAGCAGGTCAGCACAGTGCAGCAGACTTTACTGCACAAAAATATCCATGTTGACAAGTCTCTAATCTCGCATTTGGTCTTTTAATAGTTTTACGCATTTTCTGGATGGAGTACTTACTTCAGCTATGAATTTGTGTTGATCATTTTCACACTCAGAAAACCATCTGCGTGTTGTCAAAGTGTGTAGTGAACCAAAACCATCAAAGATAGTTGATGATTCCTGAAAATCCTTGAAAAGTGTTTACACTTAGTTTCAATATAAAAGAATCCCATTAAAACCCTTGGAGTATATTTTTGCCAAGAGAGATGGTTCACTGAAAGACCATGTATCCAGTTTTGTAATTTGGCTTTATGCGGCTTTGTATCAGCATGAAGCCTCCTGGGTAATTTCACACATTCACATCAGTAAACATTCATCAACACCATTATAGTCGGCTTCTCAAAAGGACTCACCTGTTCTTATTAACCAGCTCTTCAACACTGAGTACAAGTAGGTTTACCTTTGAACTTTGCCAAAGAAAGCGCACAGGAGAGGCAAGAAACCTCATACTGTTACATTAAATTGAACTCCTCAAGGTATAAAGTAAGAATAATTGACCACTCATGTGTTTTCTACACTCTACTCGAGAAAGGTAAATGTTTCATCCCGACCCTGCAGCCTTATATATAAAACTGCAACTGATCATCATTTTCATTAGTAATTCATCATCTTTTCAAGGATCTTAGTGTTTTACATATGATAGTCAAGTGGTGTAATGGTGCAATGGTGGAATTTCTTAAGGTGATATGTCTTTTAGTTTGGAAAAAAAAAAAATTGTCAGGAAATTCCTGATATTTCTGGAGGGGGGGGGTTTGACAAAAAACTAAATGTAAAGTCTGTTATTACAGTAGCAGATTATTTTTGTTGAACTAATTCACTGTGTAAATGTTCCTTTCATATGTGAAAAAAACTATGTTGGCAAGATCCTTATGCAGACTGAGAGGAGCAGGATGATGCCCTAAATCATAAGCACTTACCTGAGACAGATAATGTTCTCTCACTACAACTATTGATGCGCATTTTATTAAAATGAAGAAGCGGCAGTTACTGTCGGCGCTGGTGACATTATAAAGGAAAGCGTGGGTATGACTGTGCACAGGCAAATTAGACAGAGAAGAGATATGTGACAATCGGTATGTCCTAAATTTATACCCGACTACATTGCATTCAGATGTGTATTGTGTAAATGTCAAATATTAAAGTAAAACTGCAAATAAAGTTAGTACAGGCTATTGAAAGAAGTTTCCCAACATTCAGTGTCTTATTCCAACAAATTAACCTCCTGACACCCAGCAATGCATTTATGTCATTTGCAGTGGACAATAGTTTCACAGTTTTACTTGAAAAATAAAAACTAAGTACTGAAGTAAGTAAGTAACTAAGTACTGTAGAAGTACACAGTAAATATTGCAGTGTTAAATCAACACTTAGAGAGTTTATTTAACTTCTTCTAGAGTGTATTTGGTCCCATTTTCTCCAAATTAACACTGCAAAATTTACTGTGTACTTAAGTACATTTTTAGGTATCTGTACTTTACTTGGGTATTTATATTTCTGACAACTTTTTACTTTTACTCCCTACATTTTTGTATAAATATCTGTACTTTATACTCTTTACATTCTCATAATAGACTCATTACTTTTTCAAACTAGAAAAATGTGACAGTATGAAAAATAAGTCATAAATCAGAAATTGCGACTTTTTATCTCATAATTTTGACTTTTTAATCAAATAATTCCGTTTTTTACTCATAATTTTTACTTTTTTATCTCATGATTTACATTTTTTTATCTAATAATTTTGACTCTTTAATCTCAGAATTTTGACTTTTTATCTTATAATTCAGAATTTGTTCCCCTCATTATTTGCCTTTTTTATTTCACAGTTTAGATTTCTTTTATCTCATTTTTTTTAATCTCACCATATTTTTTTTTAATCTCATAATTAGGCATTTTTGTTTTTTAATTCTCCTATTTATTTTCCTAAATGTCCTGTCCATACCCACTAAACTGAGTACCATGACCCAATACAAAACAACATCTACACAGTAACTTTTAAAGGCTTTATTTTTTGGATATATATTTTTTTAATGTTCCCGATTTTTCTTACTTAAATAAATATTATTTCATCCATAGCAAAAAAATGCAGTTGTACTTTTTACTTTATTACAATTGAGAAGTTGTACTGTTTTGTTTTGGGTTTTTTTACTTCAATAAAGGAATTGAATCAGTACTTTTACCACTATTTTTCACACCATAGCTGTACTTCTTCTTCAGTACAGAATGGGAATACTTTGACCACCTGTGTATATATTTTATACACATACATCTTGCATCATTATGGTTCAAATTAAACCAATAATTTAATGTAAAATTGCGACAATGTTTAGTTACTGAATCTCTAGAGGTTGGGGGGGGGGGGGGTCTTACCTGCATTCCTAAGCTTTCTGTTCCTGAACACGGAGATGATGACCAGCAGGTTCCCCAGTACGTCCACCACAGTGGTGAAGATCAACACACTGGCCAGGATGGCTATGACCCACGCAGGGCGTGCGCTCCCCTCCGTGGCCAGTGTGCGCTCCAGCTGCCCCAGCCGTGGCTCTGTCCGGTTCTTTATGAGTGTGAATGTGTCCGGCATCACTGGCCCACAGCCCAAAAAACAGCTTTCAGGTCTCAACTGTTGTCTTATGTCCCGCAGGTACCACCGGTACCGGTCTGTCCTGGATGACCCATGGAGCGCACCTGAGTTTCTCTCCGAGTTCCTTAAGAGCGCGCGTCAAGTCTGTGTGTTAACAAAGCGATGTGAGTTACTTGATATTTACCGGTGATCACGTGCGTGTGTGTGTGTGTGCGTGCGTGCGTGTGTGTGTGTGTGAGAGAGAGAGACCTAGTATATAAAGTTGCAAAGACTCTTGGCTTTCTTTGTCTTCATGTAAAAGTCGTCCATCCATGTGTCATATAAAAGCATTTATCTGGAATATAGCTGCCAATGGTGATTTTTTTTACACCACTTTTTGAATCATTATTCAATAACAGAAGGGCAAAAAGCATTTCTATTTCATCTCTTCTTCAAAGTGTCCCTCTCATCCTCCGTGACATCTCTAATTCCCATCCGTCTACACATGCACCCACGACATTATAAATGATCGGATCCTCCTTTTTCAAAATGTCAAACCTTTGCATCGCATCGAATCTCTCTGTGTCAACTTACTCCTCACATATTGCGCTCTTCTCTTACCATTTATGTTGCCCATGTCATGTTCTGAACTACGACGTATCCATCCGGAGCTGTGCGTGGTGAGTCGGCACTGTGGTAAATGGTAAATATCACACAGATGAGCCCACAGTCAGGCGCACAGCAGGATGTGGAGAAATCCACAGAGGGAGGACGGACAGACACTCGGCTTCTCAGACAACACATTACCACTGACTTGAACTCCAAGTGTTTTCTTCTTTCCTTTCACTGTCTGCGTCTGTCTCTCTCCATCCCCTCGTACCACGCTGAGGTGTGCGAGCAAACACAGATTTCCTTCATTTTCCTCTGTCTATTCCCTGCGTGACTTCCCAGAATGTGTCTTTGATGTGCGCACAATGCTCCGAGGTGCTGTAAGTGTGCGCACAACGGTGGGTCTGCACGGGAAGTCCAATCTCTACTCTGTGATTACTGTGGAACATGTGTAGTATTAGCTTGTGATGATGACACATGTGTTAAATACAGAAATTATACACCACAAAATGAGTTAGAACTGACGTGGCTCTTTTTTTCTGACAATGTGTGTTTAATATTTCTCTTTTAAAACAAAACCAACAATAACAAATGCCTAATCTATAGCAACCTGTTCTTGAATTAAAGCCAATAATGTGGTTTTGACCTTTCTCCTAAATGCGACCTTGACCTTTGACCTTTTACAATATTGATCATTTCCATATATATATATATATATATATATATATATATATATATATATATATATATATATATATATATATATATATATATATATATATATATATATATATATATATATGCATCAGTGTATGTAATATTATGATAATATATCCAGTATTGATTAAGTTATAGTGTGATATGTCTATGCTTGACACACAAGCAGTGTTACGCAAGTTAATTTTCCCACATGTCACCTTTGACCTCCATAGATCTCCAAAACTATTGGTTGTAGGGGATAACACTAATTATATGAATTGTAGAAATCTTCATTTCCAAAATGAAAGTTCTGTGATTCTCTGTTCTTTAGTTATAATCGATAATGTGATTTTGATCTTTCTAGTAAATGTGACCTTGACCTTTGACCTTTACTTAAATGGATCAGTGCATCTGATGCACATTATCTATATGTATATGTCTATTTAATTTCATGGTGATACCTGAAGTATTCATTCACACACACACAGACACACCACAGTGATTATTATAAAAGTAACACAAAATATGAATTAAAACGAGCCAGAACAGTGGAATATTGACAGGACTAATATCAGGGAGTCAATACCTATGCCAGGGTGCCATTTTTATGATGTACTTTGAGCACAGTGCAGTCAGAGCAAGTGGAGTTGGCAGTCTAATCACATTCATCCTAACATGGGTAACTGGTGGCAACAGTACAGTCAAACTCTCCATCAGATCCACTGGATTCATATGTCATCGATACTGTCAGTGCCAGTGGTGACATATTGAGGCCAACCCCACTAACTCTTTTAACTCTTTACTGCTGAGTGTATGGCTGCAGCGGATGCCCTCCAGCACAGCAGCAGGGACAGATTAGAGCAGCATCGTGCCAGCTACAAAGCAGGATGATGTGTCCCACAGGCTTGATGTGACGACCAGGAGACAGTTGAGACGGCCAGGTCAGTCAGTGTCACACATGCAGACGGTGTGAACACACAAGCACGAAACTGCTGAGAAAACCCCAGAACAGAAAGGTGAGAGGAACTCTATAATATACAGCAGTGGAAAAACTGTTTTTTTTATTTTCAGACACCCTTAAAATGTTACATAATCTCAAATTTTACTATGAAATATTTGCAGAAAAAATAAACTTTTTTTTGCATTTAAAAAAATCTGGCTGCATCACACAAACACATGCTAATATTTTTGGTGTGTGTTTATTGGTAACCTTGGTAACCTATTAGTAGGCTTACATTTTCTCCCTGTGGGTCAAAGGATAGAATTCAAAATCTTACTCCTGGTCTATAAAGAACTAAATGGCTTTAGACCCAAATACATCCTTGACCTGCTGGTTCCATATGAAGCATCCAGAGCCCTGAGGTCATAGGTCATCAGGAACAGGTTTACTGTGTGTTCCCAAAATCATAACCAAACAAAGTGAAGCATCATTCAGTTGTTCTGCTCCTCACCTGTGGAACAAACTACCTGAATAAATGAGGTCTGAGAAAAACTGTCAGTTCATTTAAATCAGACTGAAAACATTACTGTTCACTGGAGTTTTTACTGAAATTCTAAATTAAATGTTTTTTATGTCTCTTATTTTAATTGTCTTTGAATGCATTTTTATCATTTTAATTTTCTTATATGTTTTATGTAAAGCACCTTGAATCGTCCTGGAAATGAAATGTGCTATACAAATACATTTGCATTGCCTTTCCTAAAAAGAAAAAAAATAACTAAGCAAGAAAAGCACTCAGGAAGCACAAAGTCAAAGTAATCATTGTACTTTGTACCAGTATCAGTATTTCTTGTAAATGTCATCAAAATCCTTCCACAGATGTTATAGTTATCTTGCTAACAGGCAGACAAACAAATAAAAATAACATCTTCGGCAGATGTTACTAACATTTTAACAGTCTTTTAATTCTATGAAACAGTGTGAACATGTGGGTTTGGAGAATAGAACAACACTGGGAAGAGTTCAATGGCTTATCAGCGGTTCTTAATGCAATATTTCACAAATGCATTATATGTCCCACAACTTTTTCCACCACTGTATATACAGTAGACAGCAATACTGCATATAAATGAAAGCAGTGGCACTAATAAAACAGAGAGATCTATGTAAATGTTAGCTCAGTGGAGCAAAGTTCTAATAATATTGACGGTGGCAGACTAATTCATATGGGTTTGAGCCAGTAATCTTTAAAAACTTTTCATCTGGGAACAAAAAACAGAGGGAGAATCTCAGTGGAGGTCTGTGGGTGCATCACATGGCCATGTTCTTCACCCTGTTGTTTATAGGACAGTACTTTTTTTTTTTTTTAATTAATATTGATGACAGAGTTTTCATTAGCCAACTTTTAGAGTCATTGTTCCGCAGAGGGTTCTGTTAAAATCACCAGATGGTGCCACAAAACAATTGCCTGGAGATTATGGTGTGAAGAAAACAAGGGGAAACTACACTAGCTATTCATATCTGTCTCCTTGTTGTGAGAAATGTCGGAGCAAGTCTGAGTATAATCATATTTATATGCAGTAATGGAGACAAACAAAAGCATTTCATCTAATAGTGATACCACTTATTGAGATGAAAAACAGCTTTGGAGGAGAATGATATTACACTGTCGGAGAGATAGGATAAACACAACACTAGTTGATCTGAATGGATCTGAAACACTAGAGCTATCTGAATATGTGGAGGTGTTTTTTTTTAGAACAGAACATGCTTATCTGTGTTTTTTTTTCATTTAACATGATGATGAATATTAATATTTATTGTTACATAACTTGAATTTCATAATTGTTTCTCATTGACATTGTCACATAACTGGCTACATAAACTTCTATTTCTACCCATATTATTATTTTTAATTATTGCTTTAGTACATTTCATGCTAATTAACAAGTGTTTTATTTTAATTTGGAGTGTGTGGTGATGCATGTCACTGCATTATAATGTAGTTTTAAAGATCATGACGATGATAATTTGCTTTAATATGAACCATATTGGCTATAACTGACTGTAATAAGTGGATTAATTACCATTATTAATTACCAACTGTGTTCTCAAAGCAATGAAAAAGGAATAACTGGAAAGAAACTACTACATCAAACAGGCAATTATTATTATTATTATTCTTTTTTAAAAATTCTTTTTACAGATTTTACAGACTACTTTTTACATGTAGTGGAATACTAATGCTTTGGTTTGTTTGCATACTGCTTTTTTATGTTGTGCAGTAAGAATATTTGGGTAGTGTGTTGATACAGATCATGGCAATTAACAGTTTTGAAGTATTTTTGTTGAATACATCTACATACTACATATGCATTCAGACAATATGAGGTTCTGCCTTTGTCAATCTCTTGTAAATATTTGTAGATCTGCTCCTGAGGTGTGGAGTAAGTTGGTGAATGGTACAGAACATTTCATACCTGGACAAAAAACAGAGATGAAGATGACATGATATGGTATGCTAGGTATTTTCAGCATAGTTATTTAGTTGTTTGAAGTCAGTGGTCTGAGCTCATCCTATACACAAATGTGTGTTTCAGCCAGAAAGTTTTGGTGAAAAAATTGTTTTAAAGCAAAGATAATGTGCTCTTTTGGGGGGTAACCATCATTTAGAATTACTCAAATTAATTCCAAAGGAAACAAGTATTCAGGGAATGCCTAGTCTCGCCCTTATTTTGTACCAATCTCAAGTTTCTATGACAACCTGTTCTTGAATTAGAGCCAATGATGTGATTTTGACCTTTCTGCCTTGACCTTTGTCCTTTTGAAATATTGATATTTTTTAATATGTATATATGCATCAGTGCGTGTAATATTATGATAATATATCCAGTATTGATTAAGTTATAGCGTGATATGTCTATGCTTGACACCCACAAACAGTGTTACACAAGTTAATTTTGCGACATGTCACCTTTGACCTCCAGAGATCTCAAAAACTATTGGTCGTAGGTGATAACACCAATTATAAGAATTGTAGAAATCTTCATTCTGCATCATTTGGTTCCAATCTGAAAGTTCTGTGACCCTCTGTTCTTGAGTTATAACTAATAATATGATTCTGATCTTTTAGTTAATTGTGATCTTGACCTTTAACCTTTACTCAAATGCATCATTGCATCTGATGTGCATTAGCTATATGTATATGCCAATGTAATTTCATGGTGATATCTGAAGTATTCATTGAGTTATGGAATGATATGTCTCTGCGGACACACACACACAGACACACACACACACACACACAGTGATTACAATAATCCCGCCCGACCAATGTTGGGGCGAGATTAAAAACACAATGTCCAGTGGTTTAATCCATAATGACCCAACCAGCCACTAGTGATCAAAACTATCTACCAGTCTAAACTGTTTAATACCAGTTGAACCACTAATCCTATCAATACATGTGAATAATTGGTGTAAAATACAGGTTTTAATCTTTTCATAGTCATCACCCAATTGGAGAATCAGAGGTTCTGTAGTTACCGTGGAAACGCTGTTATCATCTAAAACATTGATTTACTGGTAAAAACCAAAGGAGTTGGATCAATGACAGAAGTTGTAGATGCTTGTTTGTATGTTCAGTCATTGATATCCTTGCTGAAAAAAAGTCACTTTTTTCAGTTTTGTCTGTTGAAAAATTTGTTTCATGAACATTTACATAAGTAAAATAAATATAGGGGGAAATGGATGATTTAACTGAAAAATGCCAAATATATATAGTATATAGTATTACTAGTAGTATATAGTAGATAGGCCTGTTGGACGCATATCTGACCCTCCTGTGTTACGTTGCTTTTGTTGCTGCTTGACATGTGAGAAACATTCCGAGCAGGAATTACCTTCACATGTTTATGTTTAGTCTTTAGTCTAGTATATTTATCACTAGTTATATAATAACTAGTGATAAATCACTTAAAGGTGTCATTCCGCTGAAAACCACTTTTCTATGCTCCTTTTGGAATCTGATGGTTCACCCAAACTTACCAACACATGCTTCGTTTGAAAGTGGTTTGTCACCTCCACTGGCTGCATACCACATTCACAGAAAACAACAAGAGGAACGAGGGACCCAGAAAAAGCCGGCCCATCTGACTTTAGATGGACTTCAGCGTCACCCACGTGGGGTTAAACCCATCCCCCATTGCAGCAAATCTGAAGTAGCATTAGCATTAGCATCTACAAGAGAAGACGGCGCCACAGTAGCTGCTGCACAAACTTGAAAAAATGGCAGTTATGTTTCCCTGCACGTTTTCAGAACAAGCAATAGCACATAATCTAGCTGGATGCTACTCTGGTAAAGGTTAACACACATGGAGGGCAAGAGGGGAGGGGGGCATGTTCCTTCACGCATTCTGAGCCAATCACAGACGGCTCATCACTGCATCATGGACATGTATGAGGAAGTAGCGGTAAACTCTGTTGTTCGACCTCAAGTCATTTTTCTATCGTCACCTCTGCATGGTATGCACATGGTCACAAGAGCAGGAATCACAAGCGAGTCTCTTAAATATTAAAGAGTCTTCCCCTTCACTGCTAAAATCACTTAGAGTCAAGTCATTTTTCTACTGTGCAAAAACAGCTGGAAACAAAGCAATACGGATGTTTTTTTAAATAGAACCAACACACAATGTATTCAATAACAATGGTGAATATAGCAATATTAATGAAATAATGGTGGAATTACACCTTTAAGACAGGTTAAATGGGGAGAAAAATGAATTTGGGAACTGCCACAAAGGAAACAATGGGTGTTTATGACTTAATGATGTTAAATATTAGACTCAGGTGTTGCTACAGCTGTGGCAAAAGTTTGTGTTCTCATTTGCCTTTTAGGTTTGTTTGCTTCCCAGTCTTGTGTGCTTTGATACCTTTTACATGAGACTCATCAGAATGACCGTTAAGGTTACTACTACACTCATTTCACACTTGCACAGTTCAACAAGAACATAATACAAATTCTTACAATCATAGCAAGTTGAGCAAATCTCGATGCTTATTCTGCGAGATTGCATAAAAACCTCTGATGATCAAAGCACAACACAGAACAGACCTCTGTCTTACCAAAATCAGATCTCAGCAGTCTCGAGGGTGACAGCGTACCAATTCCTCTGAGCTAAAGCAGATAACAAGCTGAGCTCTGAGGCCCATACACAGCCAAAATTTTCAGCAGCGTTCTGCTCCATCATTCTGCCTTACATCTGGTTAAGGCAGCATTTTCTCTCAAAGTCAGAACAAACGGGGGTTGGTGTAACAAAGTCCAACAACGTCACACTTAAGGCATTTGTCAAATAAGCACACCTGAAGCTCAATTCCAGATTTATGGAGGGTAAAATAAACAAATCAGCCATTACGCAATACAGATATTTTATTGCGTGGTGTAATGTTTGGGGAAAAAAATAGAGCAATTATAAGATTTCTTTCCATCAAACCAAATGTGCAACTGTTAAAGACTGTCTTCTAATGTCATGTATGTATGTACCACAACGACAGTACTATTTAACAGCAGTTAAATTGATATAATTCAAAGGTATTTATGCACTTTTATCATGCAACAGGAAATCCATTAAAGAATATGACTTATGTACATGGGTGTAGAAGTGTGTATGTGTACCAATATTTGGATGTTTCTAAAATGTCCATACCATTTTTGAATTGGAAGTTACATGACATTCAGGAAAGAAAAGTTAAATTTTTCCCCTCCTCTCAACGATGGCGTGTCATTGGTGGAGACAGCCTGGCTATCTGTAGTGCTGCTTTCCTCAAGAAAAATTTTGACTAAATATTGTCGTCAACGAACCTTTATCACGTGACAAAAACGAGATGTAAATTTTGGTCTTGTGATGATAACTATAATTGCTGTATTTTCCAGACTGTAAGGCGCACTTACTGTAAAAGACTTTAATTTTCTCCAAAAACTTCAAACTCCAAAAAATATCTTAGATTTTTATCTCATAATTTTTTATTTTTTATCTTATAATTTTGGCCTTTTATCTCATAATTTTTACTTTTTATCCCATAACTTTGAATTTTTATCTTATAATTTTGGCTTTTTATCTTAGACTTTTCACTTGTTATCGCCTGATTTTGACTTCACTTTATGCGCCTTATAGTGCAGAAAATACTGTAATGATATAATACAATATAGATGACAAATGATAACATAATATTATAACATAATTTTGGCCTTTTATCTCATAATTTTTACTTTTTATCCCATAACTTTGAATTTTTATCTTATAATTTTGGCTTTTTATCTTAGATTTTTCACTTGTTATCGCCTGATTTTGACTTCACTTTATGTGCCTTATAGTGCAGAAAATACTGTAATGATATAATACAATATAGATGACAAATGATAACAAGATGTAATATAAATAACTAAATAACTTGACCAAAATTAAACGAGATGTTATTTCATCTCTTTTAGGCGCATTCTTTTTCTTCTTTTTTTCGTTGCTGTCTCTTGTGAGAAAGTCCTCAAATTATGTCCCCACCAAAGTCAACATCATTATTATGCCCTTGCGTGTGTATGCTAACTTCTCTGTGCCCCCCAAAGGAATTTTGGAAACATATGCCAGAGGATTGCCTCTGTAATAATCTGTTAAAACAGCAGAGGTGGGTGTAGAGGCAGCTGTGTGTGTGTGTGTGTGGGGTGGGGTGGGGGGGGGGGTTCTCTGTGCACAGATGATGTGAATACATATTGTCATGCATGTATATTATTATTTACCCCCCCACCCCACCCCCGCCCCCACCCCCTTGTCCTGTTTGATCAGAGTGGGCATATTGTTTTTATGTTTTTCTTTAACCTAATTGTATTCATAAAATTGTAGTATTCATGAATAATACAGGCAAAAGAATTGCTTGTGACAATGAATGCATTCGTAACCATCACAGTCATGTGAGTGTTTATGCGAGTGCATGAACGTATGACTGTGAGCCTACATATTCATGCCAGTGTGCATGCATGTGTGTCATCAGAGGCAGATGTTAGGCACATAGATTAGGTCTGGTTGGGTGTGTAATCCTGGTGTTACTGAGAACAGCGTGGATTTATAATCACCCACACAGCAACCCCTCAATAAGTAGGAACTGGGGAATGGTAATCTCCCTTACTTTTCCCACTTCTCTACTCATCTCTCGCCTTCTTTACATGATCTATCTTTCATTTCCCTCCTTCTTTATGTAACGCTCTTTCATCCCTCTGTCCATCCCTATTCTTCCCTGCTGTGTCTACCCAGATCTGGAGGAATGTCATTGTGAAAAATAGAGCAGAGAAGAAGGGGAAAAAAATGAGGTTGTGGGGGAAGTGAGAGGTTTTAAGTGGCTTAGCTGACTCTATGGTGTAAATGCCAGATGGTCCAATGAAAAGCCAGTGCAGCTAAACGGACTGGCAGGTTCTCATCAGTTTCCTCTGATGCACGATGAATAAACACAACAGTCACTTTGTTTACTGCTCTCGCACGCTGTCTGTCTTTCCTTTCACACACCCTCGTATTTGCCTTTGGTTTGACCCTGAGACTGTCACCCGGACAGCCAGCATGTCTGGAATATGTATACCAAGCTAGATGGTCATCAAAGGAGTGGCAGAACGAGTATGCAATTTATTGGGGCATGTTACATAATCCTGTTGGAATAATTTAATAAGATGAGAATATGGTTGAATAAATTGCTAGTAGGGCTTCCCTCCCCCTGACTGCACTGCAGGAGTAGCGTACCTGCAGTGTGTTGTTTACATTTTGTTTTGTCTGTGTATCACACATACAGCTTTAGGCACACATAATGTTATGTAAGATTTGCCTCTAAGGATGTGTGTGGGCTGCTTTGGGCAATGACTCTTTCCATTCTCCATTTAAAGACCACAAATGATGGCACAAGCCCTAAAGGCAAAAAAATAAAATAAAATAAAATAAAGAATGGGAAGTTTCAGAGAAGGTTGACATGCCACCTGCACCTCTCTAAAACTGCTGGCTGTTATCACTTTGCACATCTTTAATATATTATGCTAATTGATGAAATCTAATTAGCTGTGTTGCCTTGTTGTGACAGGCGTAGAGGAAACACTTTGGAATGTTGTGATCACATTGGGAGCAAATAAGTAGATTATTCTTAGGCAGTAAAGGCAGTGATAAAAGTTTAAGTATCTCCCCAGCAGTGACAAATTTAATCAAGTTTTATGTGCATTTTACACAGCAATGCATGCTTTCTTCCTGGACTGAGGAAAATAACAGATTCATCTCCCTCGAGTTTATACCTTGTACCTGTTTGAGCCTTTTTGTGGTTCGATGTTCCTGCAGGCAGAGAGAATAGAAGTGGAACAAGCCAGACAACATTTGACTATGAGCTATTTCCATCTATTTCACTGACACAAACTGGCATGGCCTAAAAGATATATGAAATATTTTGCTCAAACATTGTAGCCACTGCTCCAAAACTATAGCATTTAGTTTCACAAAATGATCGCTGCTAGCCACTGCTGCAGCAATAGGCTATCAAGTACTTATCAAATAGTCATTTTAAAGTGTATAAAGACAGACTTTTTCTAATGCTTTTATGTGCCTTTTTCTCACCTAGAACCACATGCATGAAGCCCTTAAATCCTGACTTACATCTCTGCGCAAGTGCACTTATTATGTTTTGTGGAATGAAAGGAGGAATATTCTTTTAAGTATGTTGAACAACTCTACTCTCTCACCAGGTTTCACTGCTTCAAAGATGTATAGTTCTTTGTGAACAGCAATGTTGGATACAGAGACAGACATCATTCATATAAAAAATACTAGCACAAACATGCATATGGAGACACACATCTACAATATACAGACCCATATACACCTCCACATCCACTAATTGGCTAAAATGTGCTCTATGTGACAGGGAAAATAAAACACAAACATGATCAGGGGAATGTCTGGTTGCCATGGGAATGGTTTCTGGCAGACAGTCAGCTTGGTGGTGTTTATACAAGGAGGGTTGGCTGATAACAAGGACAAAGTTTGTGTGACAACTCTGTAGGGGGGGAGAGGAAATTATCAAGAACGACAAAGGTTTCTAGGTGCATCTCCTTGTTAGATACAGCAGGAGCAAGTGGAGAGCAGCAATCTAGACCACACTGACCACTGCCCACAAACAACCTTTGTCACCAATCAAGAATTAATGATGGGTCACCTTCTCAGGAAGAAGATGAAGCAATTAAGAAATGTCATTGTGTTATTGTATGCAGACCGTCCAAGTATCGCTAATTAAAGTGTTTTAATTTGAATTATGTGGAGATGTGTATGCTGCATTGATAATGAAATATTATATAATCATACCCAAACTGCCACAGTGTGTTACAAATAACTCTCCAATCATGATCTTTTTTATTTATTTATTTCCCTTCATTAAGATTAAAAAAGTCAAACACTTTTTTTTGAGTGTGTAGTGCTAACTAATATTGCCGCTGTAAGTGTTACTGAAATGGTTTCAACATGGAGTGGGTTAATGTTTGTTTAAGAGTTTGGATGTTTGGTTGAAATTTTTTTTGCAATGTATATTGTTTTCATCTGGATGAATGGAAGGATGTTTATATATATATATATATATATATATATATATATATATATATATATATATATATATATATATATATATATATATATATATATATATATATATATATATATATATATATATATATATATATATATATATATATATATATATATATATATATATATATATATATATATTAGTCTCGCTTGTACTGTTAATGTCACCAGACTTTGGGCAGTATGAGAAGCGTATTTTTTTCCCTACTATAGCGATGCCACTGTTAGCCAACCTCGCCTTTTGATTGGTCAAACTGAAGCTGGATTACAGAGAGATCCGATAAGAAAACGCAGATACTGGAGTAGAGGGATACGCAACAAAGTCTATGGAGTATACATGTAATGATGAAACCCATCTAACCCTAACCCTAAACCTGATGGTGGTGATGAGATACTTTCAACACTCACAGTGACAGAGTGAGTTAGCGAAGCTTATATGGATCATCACCGGCTAACTTGTTCCGCATGTCTGTCTATTCCAGTTTCCACGTTTTGGTTTCGGGTGTCTCTTTACTCCAACCTCTGTGTTTCGACACCAATCAGAAACCGAGTTTGGCTAACATTGGCGTCGCCATAGTAGGAAAAATAATTTCACACACGAGAGGCGGCAGCTCCCACTTTATCTAGACATGCTGAAGGCTAACGTTTGTAGCAACATCGGTATTGAGCTCCAGACATCACGTGACTTCGTTGTCAGGACACATGATGACCGAAGCTAGTCGTGTTTTTTAATCAAGTATTCTGTCAATTTTTTTCCACCTATTAATCAAGTAATCGGATGAATTCTATTTTTTTAAACCCTTTAACTTCTGACACTGTGTTCTATATGTATGAGTTATTCTAATCTGAACATACAATGGAGCCAAACAAAGCAGTGAGTGAGATCAAAAATAAACAGTTTGGGATTTGTTTGTTTTTACTATGGTTTACAGTTTTCCCACTGGACAAAACTTTACAAACTTTTGACTGTGTAATTGTTGTCTGGAATTGAACCAAGTGCCAGAAAACATTTGAACTGATTTTTTAAGAGCCCAAAACAAAACTTGCTGGGTCAAACTTCAAATAGTGGTTCAATGTGTTCCAGTTCACAGTCCATGTTCAACATCCTAAACTGATGGACATTCTGAGTGTATTCAACTTACACTGTCTTTGTCTTTTCTCTGCTATTCCACCTGTTTTGACCCTAAAACACAATAAAAACTAAACGCCTGAAGAAAAGGAACACAAACACAGACTCACAGAAGCTTTTAGGACACATTCACAGCAGCCCATTTACCTGGAATAATATCCCAGGAGTTAAAGGGTTAAACTAGATCAATCAATAAACAGGGATGGGAGAAGGCTGAGGTGTTTTGAGTTATGTGTGTGTGCGCCTGGATATGTGGAAGCAGATGTGGCCTATTAATTACACTAACTTGGTACATTTGCTAAAAATAATTACAACACATGAGGCTACATGCTAACAGATGCTAATACTCACCAGTTAACAAAAATAGAAGCTCTGAGTCCACTTTGACAAAGTGCTATTGAAGTGTGGATGCGTTCGGTTCAGGTGTTGTAGCAAATATATCAGTGCTAGGCTAATGCTAATGCTATTTAGCCGTGGGCACACTGTTGTCTGCCTTACACAGCGTAAAATGGTCCCAAACTTCAACTATTAATTAACTAACTATATTTTAAAAAGTACAGAAGCAGTCCAGACCAAATGCATCTGTTCTGTAGCGTGTTTACAAGTTTGAAAATTGTCACTAGTAATTTTGCGTCATGTGATCGGCTTTTTGATCAGCATGGTTTTCTGATTGCTTAAAACATTCCTGTTCGAGAAAGCCTATGATCAGGTTAGTTAAAAAATTATGTGGTGTATGAGTCGCAGTTCAGTTTGGACTGCCCTAGGAGTTAGAATGCTGGGGGAAGTACAGTACACTGAGTTCCTTCTTTCTTCTCTTTCTCTCCCTCACACCTGTTTCTGTAACTTTTACAACCTATCTTTCATACCAAGTCTGTTCATGACTAGTCACCTGGTGTGTGTGTGTGTGTGTGTGTGTGAGTGTGTGTGTGTGTGTGTCCCCTTGGGGGGGAGTGGTGGTTTTCCTGACAGTGTCTGCACGGGAGCCATGGACGACAGGATCTGCAGTTTCTCGCCTGTGCTGACCTGTGACCCCGGACCACTGCCCCTGCCTGTCTGGACCAGCCCCCCTTCCTGCATCTATATATGGACGTTCATCTATAGCCTGTCCGTCCATGGGAGTGGATCTCTCCTTCAATGTGGTTCTCCTCGAGATTTCTTCTTTTTCCCACTGGGTTTTGAAGTTTTTTCTTGCCGAGAAGGAGGGTCTAAGGACAGGGGATGCTTGGGACTTATTCATGTATCTCTGTAGTTGATTGTGTTTTTGTAAAGCCCTTTGAGACGACTTTGTTGTGATTTAGGGCTTTATAAATAAAATTGAATTGAATTGAATTGAATTGATCAGGCTATTTTTCGGCAATATGGGCCCATTATGATCGGCACTAATTAAATCTCTTCATAAATTGGTTCAGACCGTGTGGCTGATCTTCTATATAAACCTATAAACTGACTATTTCTTTTCATACAAAGGTCAAAATGTTGCAACATATCAGTGAAAACTTTGCTGAATATGTTTAGTAAGCGTGAGAATACAATAGCTATGAAAAGGATGTGGCTCCAAACAAATCCATACTTAAATAGAGTTTTCATTTTCTGCATGCTTGGTCTCAAGACTCATAACAAATATCTGCACAAAAAGCAGAAGCACAACCTAATCTATGCAGTTCGAGATGCAGAGTGTGCATAATTTGATCATTGCACTGGGTCAATATGAAAATAGAGTCAAACACATGGGAACAGAGGGTACTACACATCTATTCAAGTCAGCAAAGGAAGCAGTTTCTGTGGTGAATAAGATATTAATGATATTACATTAAAATGTGTTCAAGTGTGACACTGTACAGTATACAAGAAAACCTATTCAAGCCAACACTTTTCCACTTCAAATATTCATAATGATTTTACAGCATTTATTCCACTTATAATTATATAGAATATATAATTTACACTGAGGAAGACATTGATATGCCTTTGTGTCTTCCCTGGATGTCAATGATTTCAAACTTGTTAAATAATTCTGTCGGATTTGAGTCGGCAGGAAAAAAAAAAAAAACATATAAGAAGCGTGACAAGACTGTTTTGACAGGATTAAATATTTTATGGGGATTATTTATCTCACAAACTGCGTATATATAAAACTCACCTGCAACAGAACACCTGGTACATATTTACCCCTAAGAACTAGTGCCATTTTCTATCCAATAAATCTGAATAAAATGTTTGGCTGAAACATGTCATATTATTTGCAGAGGCTGTCACATCCTGAGTTTTTAAGTAAACACATATTTCTCCAGGAACTCAGCATCGTAGTAAAATAATTTGACATGAAAACTCAGAAGATAATCCAGCTCCAATAGATGACAATAAAGAATCAGTTCAGGCATGTTCAGATCTGGATTCTACCCTTGCTATTTCCTGTTTTATGTTGAGTTTACATGTTACCACATTGAGCTATTGGGGGGTGGGGGGTGGGTGGGGGCACTCCCATTTTATTCCACAGACACAAGGGCCAGGTCAACCGAAAACTGTAAAGTGCCCACAGGTGTGAATGTGTTAGTACATGTTAGTCTGACCTGCTGTGGTGCATGTTTGGCCATGCTTCAACACCTTTGTTACACTCTAAGATAAGAATAGGCAGGAAGGAAGGATAGAATTAAAGACACATATCATAAGGGAAACATACATTTGGCATTAATCATGATTGTGCATGTATTTACAGCATCTTCTCAAGTCTACAGTAAAGTCAGCAGGGAAAGAAAGATTTTTAATTAGTATTTGGTTTAAAAAAAAACAAAAAACATTATTACCAGCTAATCCTATTGTGGCAGGCCAATTTTTCATTTGCACAACAGCAGATATCTAAAAGTGCATATCACTAGCAGTTTTTATTAATAAAAAGAAATATTAGGAAGCCATTAGAATTCCATAATGGCAGTGCACCCTTGAAGTTTCATACTTTTTTAAGTGCTGTATTTTTGAGTAGACCTTCACACTGTTACATGTCCATTAAAATGTGTTTGTATGTGTTTGGTGTACAGCATGTTGTTAAATTACATTTATACCTGATATCTTCTGTCCTTCAGGAGTAGTACACAGATTGCCTCTGTATGTTTACATCATTTGCTGTTTATTTATTTAAAAGATGTGAATAAATCCTTTGTAAACCTCAAGGCAAGGGCAGTGTTTTATTAGACACAATTCTCAACTTTTGTAATTCATTAGGTTTTGTTTAAGAGATGAGAAATAATGTGAAAAAATGACGGCAGACTGGTGTTGTTTGCTATTCTTTATCAAAGTAACTATTGTCACAGTACTGCAGGACTACATCCTCATTTGTCTATTTCCACTAAGCCAATTAGCACCTTCATTATATCATGTGTAGACTGGTAGCCTGTCGCCTTTCTGCCACAGTACAAGCCATGTGCCTATCCAGTTACAGGAAAAGTCAAAGGTACTAGTTCCTGGAAACTGGTTTGTGCACTTATTCAAACATGACCTCAGATAAGGAAATTGCCTTGGTTTTTGATTAATTTAAATCAGCCACTGGGAGTGCAGATCATTTGATTAGCTCTGTAGCATTAGACAAACTGATATTTCATGCCACAGTCCTCTGGAAGTAGACATTACCTTTTTTTGTTTTGTTTGTATGTTTAACTTCACTTACCGGGTTTTGAAAGACATTTAACAGGGAATTGAATCCCATTTACATATTAGTTGTGTGTGAAAATGAAGCTCTTATCAAACACATGTACCTGTTGTGGATGACTGAATCTCTACTCCATAGCTAAATTTCCGCATAATTTTTTTTTTTATCGTTGTTTTAGATTACATATTAATGTCACCTGTAAACAGTAAAAATTGGTTTTGTTAAAATACAGGAAAGTGACATGCTCAAAATATCTGACCACACTGTGATGCCTTCATAGACACACTTTTTTACAACCTCATTTGATGTTTTTGATAAAAGTGATAGAGCACCCTCTATCACTATATAAGTTCATAATGTTATATAAGTTCATAATCTTCCATAAGTGTTCAGTTAGGTTGACAGATGGTGAATATATAGGATATAACATGTGAATCTTTTCACTTAATACCCATATAATTATTCAGTGACCCCTCATGTCTCATGGACAAGGGCACTGTCATCCTCAAAGAAACTGATCCTATTCAGACCCATCTCTATATATAATAAGATAAAATTGTTCCATTGATAGCGACGACAAAACCACAAAATGTGTTCCAAAGTCTTATGAGTCAGATACTGCTGATACTCAAGCTTATGAATATACTATTAACTGTCTAAACAAATAAGTGGAATGATGACAGAAATCGCCGTGGCAAAAACCTACAATTACACAAACATTCAATTTACTATTTTGAACAAAAGCATTAGAACACATTGAATTTCAAGGCCTCAGGACAGGACACTGGGATATAAAATGCAAATTACAATTGTCATAATATGATTATATATTGTGGAAAAGAATGTTGCAGTGAATGTTTTTATTTAGTGTTTTCGATGTTTTGTATAAAAACATGTTGCTTTTGTTTTGTCATCTTGTGTTACTTTACTAAATGTGAGGGGCATGAGGGGCACAGTGGGGTGGGGGTGCAAACGAGTCATGCTCAACTCATTTATCTTTTTTGTTTTTCTCAAACCAGACAAACCACAAAACCAATTCCTTCTTTTTAAGGCGTATCCTTCCATCCAAAAAAACACTTACTACCAGTGCGGTCTCACATTTTAAACACACTTAATAGTTATCATCTTAAAATATGAGAAAATAGAATGGTTAGCACTGAAAACCAAACATATCACATTACTGAACATTTGCACACATTAAATTAAGTCAGAGTTAATATTCATTTTACAATGTTGATTTTCCTTTTATTATTAGAAATCTTTTAAATGTTCTTTCTCCAGAGTTCTGAAATATAAACTATAATTTACCATGTGGTTTCTTTAGCTCTCACTGTGGAATAAAAATCAGTGTTAAAATTAAAACACATTTTGATTTGACATTAGTTTACTGTGATAATTTTCTATTATTATAACAATTGAGGAGGACATTTTGATTGTAATATTTCAAAATAACAGGATTTTGAAGTCTTAAAAACTGTGGGGTGTTGTGACCCAGTATTCGTGTCCACATAATAGATGTAGTGTACAGATTTATGTGAATAGTTATCTACATAACGGCCCCCAGCATGTGCCAGTGATTAACAAATGGTTATTTATGTGTGCCTGACAACGTATGAAGCACACGATCACATATATACAATACATACATCCATATTATAGAAAACAGAAGACAAATGGCCCCTTTCATAATTGTATGTTAATAAATGTTGTGCCCCAGTAATTCCATTAATATTAAATCAAATTGCACTGAATCACAGTGATTCTCTGCTATCGCTCATGCAGCACAGGTGATGGCGTTGAAAGAATGCACATATTTCTGCTGGCTTATAAATGAGCCACTGGATTTGTGCTGGATTAGTGTTTGATTAATGTGGGATAATTATGCAGAATAATAAAAGTACATATGAGGTAATAGTCTGCTTTAATCATTTTTAGATGCTGGGACAGTAGTGTAGTATTATAAATGTCAAGTAGAATAAAAGGGCGCTTTCTGCTTGTCTTTAATTTACAAAGGAATAATAATTCAATTTGTTTGTTAATAGTCTTGTGTGCTTATTTAAATCCATCCCAGCCAGTTGTGGGTTCAGATCCTGTTGAGGCTCTGTTTATCCGTGTAGCTCTCCTGGCTCTGAGTGACACCAGGTTTAGCAGTCTCTCAAGCTCGTCCCCAGAACCTGCCAGATTGCTGGAGCTAAGCCCTCCACGATCCTCCTGCGATCCCCTCCATGCTCCTGTTTGTAAATCCCATGCTCGAAGTGGAGGCAGAAGTTGAGCTGGGTGCAGGTTTAGGCCAGGGGGGCTGGATGGGTATCCCTCATAGGCTGGCCGGGTTGGGGGAAGAGTGTCATACAGGCTCTCTGTGTCTTGATTTTGCTCTGGGTCATGGCCGGATTCTCTGTATTCCTCGTAAACAGGAGAGGAGCTGTCTTCACAGCTGTCATGGCTGTGGTCTCTGTGGTCTTGCCACGCTTCTGAGTCCCTGCTTTTACTGCTTGTATTATTTTCTTCCCCGTCGTGTCTTCTATTTTCTTCCCTGTCCAGGATGCGTTTCCTCTCCCACTCACCTGACTGATTCCTCTCCCACTGGAACGTCCTCTTCCCTGTATCCCGTCCCCGCACTCGACCTCTGTCACTGGCGTATCCCATCAGCCGGTAGTCCAGCTGGAGGGAGCGTGTGCTACCTCCTCGTCTCATACTCTGTTGGGTGTCACTGAGGTCGTAATGGGATCCTGCGTCAGGTGGATGCAGACGCGATGGTGACACCCAACTAGCTGTCTGACTGGAAGACTCCCAGTACGCTACAAGGACAAGGACAAGGACAGCATTAACACAAATAGAAATGCAGAATAAAACATTTCAACAGCGTTAAGAACAAATTAAATAACCAGTAAAGAAATAACTACTTGAGAGACTTAATGGAAGGATTTGAATTGAGATACTGCATTGGGAGCCTGAGGTTTTATTCCCTGGATAAGCTAGTGTTGCCAAATGACTAGTAGCATGTAGTTCAATGTGTTTGTTGTCTAATTAACAGTTTTTTTTTCTGCAATGCACAGTGCATGCCAGAAATGAGATTACCCGTCTAACGTGATCAGCCATTGAAAGGTGCCGCATCAATAAAATAGTATCACCGCAATGTTAGGATGGAAGTGAGATGACACCAATGAATATGTGTTTGTGCCTCAGGTAATGAAGTGACTGATCTGAAGCTGTAATTACTCAGATCATTGTAGATCTTGTCTTTCCTGCCCTCAAAGTCAAAATAGTTCACTTGAAGAGGTGAGTATTTACTGCAATGTGCCCAAATAAACACTCTTTGTTAGCACAACACAGTTTTCATCATTCACTTATAGGGATGTGAACTTCAGTTATTGTGTTTGTTTCTGAGTTTTTCTTCCCCACATCTCTTCCTGGGTATCAGATTATTTGTTCTGCTTGTTAGTCAGATGTGAATAAATGTAGGTTCAAAACATGTGGGTGTTACCAGGATCACAAATGTTTGTTTTTTTTCCCCCCCCGTTTTTTTTCCTGCATTACAGCAGGGTTTGCTATGGCTTCATGGGACTTGTGTTGTGTGTTTATGTTGCACAACTGTTCCACTTCCTCTCCAGTGTTTATTAATGTGCAAATAAAATCAGTCAACAAAATTCTTTATCCACATTTGAGTTCATACCGTTAAACAGAGTGACACAGAACTCCCCTCTAATCCACTACTTCCCCAGAAAGTACAGCATGCAGGTTGCATAATTCATGGCTAGGTTAATGAGCTGTGAGTGAAAAAATATCATATTGATGAAGAGAGAGGAGCCAGAGGGGTCACCGTGTGTGTGGGATGGATGGTACACTTCATTAGCACGGCTAGCTCTTGGTTAGTTACATGACACATGTGCGGTTGGTGATATCTAATACTCATGCATGCCAGGAAACCAGATAATATTTGAGTGCATGCGCCGTACTGCTCATATATCTCTATGTCCAGTTAAGATGCTTTTAAATGTGAAGCAAGAGGGTAAAATTAAATTAATGTGCTTACAATCCACAATGTACTCTTTGACGAACTCTAAGCAAATCTCGTCTTTGCTCTGCAGGTGGCGACTCGCTGTCAGTGAAGTGGAAAACAGAACAAATATCTCATGGGACACGAAGGCTTTGATGATGAAATGCTCTAGACATAGAAACAACTGAATGCTGAAAGACATGGTGAATTATGACACGGAAGAAAACACACTAGATAACAGGAGGGGGAGGCTTTTAGCGCATCAATGATACATGTTAACAGACAAAATAACATACACAAATGCAATACATATGAGTAACACGCACAGACACAAACTACATACTGCAAGGTTGTAGGTATATATTAAAGGGACAGAATGTTTTCCAATCACATTTTGAATTGTAATATACATATGGACAATTTTTTTTCTTCATAATTAACCATTTCAAGATTATTAATCTCGCCCAACACTGTTTGGGAGAGATTATTGCAATAAGTGTGTGTGTCTGCAGAGACATATCATGCTATAACTCAATGAATAGTTGAGATATCACCATGAAATTACATGGTCATATAGATACAGCAAATGTACGTCGGAACCAATGATCCATTTGAGTAAAGGTCAAAGGCATAGGCGTCATTTTCACCGGGGACGCCGGGGACATGTCCCCACCACTTTATATGATGAACAATTTTGCCCCCCCCCCACACACACTTTTAAAATGTTTATTAATTCATTACTTCTCGGAAAAAATGGTAGTCAGGAAAAAACAGCCTAGATTTGGAGTTGAATTGTCTATTCTGAAATGTACAGTATTGATGATTATATGGGGACATCTAGTGTTGAATCTGCAGGTTGCAAACATTCAAAATGTGAAAAAAAATGTGTCTCTTTAGTGGCCTTTTCCTCTTCGAAAAGAAACTTTCCAAAGACATCTGTTTTTTACTTATTTTGCTAATATGTGGGTTACATTTTTGGCATTCAAGTGACAGACGCGGTGTTTCCATTAGTTTTTCGCAAAACAATATCGATATTTCTGAAATTCCGACAAAGTATATTTGTGCTTTGACGGTTGTTCTAAGCAGGGGTGTCAAAACATTCGTGAAATATCATCCCACGACATTTCACTGCTGTCACCTTCGGAGCTTCAAATCACTTGACCGCAATATCACCCTGATATTAGCATGAATTAATCGGCTAATTCTCTTGTCACTAAAAGTCCCTGGCGAACTCTTTGCAGACCCTAACATGTAAAACAAACCACCTGTCTCACATTATAAGGGTCTGTACATCAAAATAAAAGATTGCTCAGACTCGGATAATAAATAAAGGAGAAATAATTAAGTAATTATTAGGCGGCCGGCGGCCCGGTGCCAATTGATCCACAGACCGCTCCACGGCCCGGGGGTTGGGGACCCCTGCCTTACGTCATACATATACATACATACACTTTTCAGACCATACTCAAGTTTATGTTTATTGTCCCCAGCACTTAAAAAGTCAAACTAACGCCCCTGGTCAAAGGTCAAGGTCACAATTAATTAAAAGGTAAGAATCACATTATCAATTGTAACTCAAGAACAGAGGGTCACAGAATTTTGAGATTGGAACCAAACAATGCAGAATGAACATTTCTACAATTCTTATAATTAGTGTTATCACCTACAACCAACAGTTTTTGAGATCTCTGGAGGTCAAAGGTGACATGTTGCAAAGTTAACTTGTGTAAAACTGTTTGTGTGTGTCAAGTATAGACATATCACGCTATAACTTAATCAATGCTGGATATATTATCATAGTATTACACGCACTGATGCATATATACATATAATGAAATTATCAATATTGCAAAAACGTCAAAGGTCAAGGTCGTATTTAGTAGAAAGGTCATAGAAACTTGAGATTGGCACAAAAATCGTGGCAAGATTTGGCATTCTCATAATACTATACAGATGGGTGACAACATAACACTATATTTTTATAGTGTTATTTTTGCTAAACTCTACCTAGTTTTATTTTCACACATGGTGTCTTTGAACAGAATACAAAATTCTAAGAAAACATTTCTAATACAATAATATAGATATGTTTGTTTTGTTGTTACCCTACAACCCCAAAGGAGAGATGAGGAAATTGTTTTTGGTTCTGTTTTTTTCTTAGTTTATCCTTTGTCGGTCTGTTTGTCAGCAAATAAAAACTACTGGACTGATTTCCATTAAAGTTTCAACAAATATGTGAGATGTTCCAGAGTAGATCCTATTCAGTTTTAGTGAATGTGGGTCAAAGTTCAATGTTAAAGTCACTAAAAATGTGTCTTCACAATCATAAGTGATAGGGCAAATTAAGTAAAACATTTGAAAGGGCCAGGGTTTGTTGTGCCTGGCACCACTTGTTTGGTGTTGTTTTTCCAAGTTTTTTATTGTGTGTGTGTGTGTTTTTTTTAAGATAATGAAAATATTTAGAAAAACGAGAAGAAGCGGAAAAAACAGGATGTTAAAACACCCCTGTGGAATCTATGTGAAAGCAAATCAAAATCAGTATAGCACTAAAGCCAGTTATTTGAACAACCATCGACAAGAAATATAATTAATCCTGTCATTCTCTGGTTGAAATAATGCCTCTAGTGTTTCAACAGTGACAGACACAAAAACATAGTCTTTCTTTTGGTAAGCAATGAAATGCTGCGTAGACGCAGCAAATTACACATGACTCAGAGCAAAGAGACTTGGAAAGTATATGCTAATTAATATTGTTTTTTAAGGCCACATCACATACTCGGTAACAGATACTGATGTGAAGTGAACTTGCCACCATATATTTTCAGTAAAAGCAGACCTTGTCACCGTGCATTTGGAGCAACTAGAAAGTGAGTGTAGATGATGCTTCAGTTAGTGTGAAAAATTAAGTGATTGAAGTTGCTTTTGCCTCTGTCATTTTGTGTCGATGTGAGGCTTGACTCAAAGCACCTTTTAAATCCACTGAGGCCTTCAACAGTGCTGGGGTGAAAGCCTTGATTTTCTTGGAGCAGTACTTTCTCACCCTACTTGACCAGACTTTTTAATCTCAGCATAATTGAAATAATACTTATTAACAATTCAGATACATTTGTGTGTACTATATATATGCTTTAAATATTGAATGAATGAAATGTAAAATGAAAAAATCAAGTGAAATGCATAAACTACTAATGCGTTTACCGATACATAAAAAGCCACCAGTGTCCAAAAGCATCTAATGACTTAAAATATTTATAAACTTTTGACCAGTCCTATTAATACATGTAAATAATCCAGTAAAATGCACTTTCTCAGCTTTTCTGTCTCATTCGATGCGTTTTATTCGGGTGTTCAGAAACTCAGCTGTTTTTATGTTCAGTTAAGGATATATTTTGCTGTAAAAAGTCACCTTTTCTTCAGTTTTCACTGTTCTGATATAATAATCTCTGAATTTACTCTGAGGTTTTATGAACATATAGTACATTGTTAGTGAAATCAAATATAAGAAAATGCCTGATTTTACCTAAAAAAATTAAAATTGCAGAGAATAATATGCACACTACCTAAGAATGGTTAAATGTAGAGAAACATTAATTTGGAAATTACCACAGCTGTTCTTTAATTACGAGTATTCAGAAATAATTATGAAATGATTATTATGTAAAACCAAAAACGATATGAATATTATACAAGGGTATTCTGTTTATATTATAATATATCAGAGTTTTTGCATTTTTTTCCATTTGTAGATGCAAATATCTGATGGTTGAAATATTATTTGAATATTTTACATTTGAAAAGCATCTAATTAATGTACCTCAGAGTTGATAAAAAAATATGCTAAGGTGCTGTGGTAGGAAAGCAAAACAAAGCTACACAATTATCACGAGAATATGTTTAGCATTAGTCTACTGAAACTTCATTAATGACATATACTAAAATGTATCTGTGATAATCTATTGTCATATATTTGTGTTCCAGTGTTTCCAGTCCACTAAACTGAGTACCATGACCCAATAAAACACATTATCTACACTCACTTTTAAAGGCTTTATTTTGTTTGAAGTATTATTTAATCCATAGCAAAAAAAAGATATTTTACTTTTTACTTTATTACAATTGAGAAGTTGTAAATTTTTCACTTTTACTTCAGTAAAGGAGTTGAATCAGTACTTCTACTTTTACCAGAGTATTTTTTTTTCCACACAAGTAGCTGTATTCTACTTAGGTACAGAATGGGAGTATTTTTACCACCTCTGTTCATATCATAGCATGATCTCTGTAAAATTTAAATCCTTTTTTTATATGAATCTTTTTGCTGTTTGTCTGGTATAGTCTTTACTCAGTGTCAGTGCACTCTGATCTCAGTCATGTCTAACGGTGTCTTGACATAATACATGAACATATTGACAGATTTATGTGCCAGTTGCTTTTAAACCTGCAGCACATATAAATAAGTAAAACCATAACACTTAAATTAATTGACTAGATAATTATAAAGTTCCACAACAAAACTGCACTCAGTTTTGTGTGGGGGTGTGATGAAAGCATTCAAAAGACATAATGTAATGACTCCAAAAATTTGGGTTTGGAGATCACAGCTTGAGAAATAAAGCCAAAAGGATGGCAAGTTAATAAGATGTTTTTCAGTTGTTTTGCATCTCACTCACCAGGGCTGTTCTGCCGCTGTTCTTTGTCCATGTTTGACACTACAAAGGGAGAGAGACAGCCAGAGTCAGAGGAGGACTGAGACAAACAATACAGAAACCAAAGGGGGGAAAAACTGTAATACAAAAAGATCCAGTGTCAGAAACTGACAAAAAAAATATTGGAAATCTAAGCAGGGGGTTTTATTCTGAATAAGAAAAGGGTTTGAACAGTAAAGGCTTGGTTGGGTTTGGTACAGTATGTTACAACTGAATAAACAGCCACACAAACATGATGGAAGAGTAAAGAAAAGATACTCCCTCATACCTTCACTTTCAATATTATTAACAGCATCATTGACAAGACGTATAACTGTCACTATGGAGGCTGGGTAGAGACCAGAAAGACAAAAGAACAGAAACAATGTCAGAGCTTATGAATAGGATATGGTTACAGTAGATCTATAGGGTGTGAAATGACATGAACTGGACTTAGCACGTGTGTTTACACGTGTTGCGAACAGTGAGATCATCACGCTTTCACTAAGTTGTGTGTGTCTTATAAAAAAAAAAAAAAAAATGAAAGAGGCACGAGGATCTTGTTCTCTCAACCAGTACAATAATTAGGTAGGAAACAAAGGAACAGAATAGGATCCGGTCTCTGCACGTACACCCACACACATGTTCATTAATGTGATTCTCTAACCTGGTATATTTAGCCAAGAGATCAATGGTATTGAGTTACCAGGGAGAAAAACAGGGTATAGAATTAAAGAGAAAGATTTTTTTTTTTACCTTAACATACAGGTGTGATATACCGAACGCATTATATGTAGCTTAGTTTGGCTTCACAGAAGATCCCTGATTGTTGTCTCTAATCAATGATTACATGTTAATCTGATCATAGAAAATCACGTTTACTCATCACACAGAAAAAATATACATTTTATATTCCAAGTGTATTATTGTCATTTGTAGTCACATTATCTCATCGCACTTAAAATAAGACATAATCACTTATAGAGGAACATTTCAGTGAGAAATAAGTATTTATTTTTAGACAACAGATCTGTAAAATCCTATTTCAACAAATCTTACCAAGGTAATTTCCACTTCTGCCATTGAAAGATTTTTTTTTTTTTTTTTTTGCTTAATTAAACATTTTTTTGTTACTTCAAATAAATTTTTTTTTTAATTATTTTATTTATATTTAACCCTCGTAGGAACCTACATTTTGGTCCCCAGAGTGTCAGAGGTCCCCATGGCGTAACTGTAAACATATTAATGTCCCCATAGAGACAGGATTACAAGCACACACACACACACACACACACACACACGCCAATGCAACACATCAGATCAACATTAGCAAGTCCAATAGAAACCATTTAGGTTGCTGTTGTCTTGTCTTATTCCTGTTCTGTTCCACTGCCTTGTGTTGTGCCTGTCTTATCCGACTGTTTTATGTCAATCTGTCATTCTGTTACATCCTGTCCCTGTGCACATTTGTTTATATGAACCTTCCCTCTATGTCTATGTGCACTAGCATGGAATGGATGACAATAGGATTATAAAACTGGAAATCGTTGCTTGCTAAGCACAGGGTGCAATTAAAAATAAAGTTGCCCCTTAAAGACGAGGCTGGTGGTGGGTCGAAATAAATAAATAAAACTCTGCCAATGGAACAAGTGAAATTATCTTGGTAAGATTTCTTAAAATAAGATTTTCAACATCTATTGTCTAAAAATAAGTTATTTTAGCCTAGCTGCACTATCCATATTCATTACAGTACATGTATAGATCTAGGAACACTTCATAGTCAGGGGAGGCGGGGCTAAAAGGTTGTCTTTCAAATCCTCTGTATGCAATAGGACGGTACAACAACCAATCAGTGTAATCTTGAGGATGATGCAGTTAGATGCCGGAAAGTTCACGGAGGAGTCTGGTGAAAGTTAGTAATGACTAAACAAAATGGTGGATTATGGAGCTAAATGACTGTTGTCGCTTCTGTAAAAATAATTTAAAGATTGCTGGCGTTTTCTCACATTCTTCACTCATGTTTGATAAAAGGAAATCACCACCTCTTGTTGTTCTTCTTCTATGGTTGTTTCCAGATGTTTGTCTCTGAATCGTTGCAGCGTCACTTTGTTACGCCCGCCCTTTGACTCTATACTTCACTGTGATTCTTCGGCCAGTTTCAGGGAAATCTAACCAAAAGTTACATTGAGCATAACTAGACTAAAGTTCTTTATATCTCACTGAAAAGTTATGCTTTAGGTGATTCTGTCTTATTTTAAGTGAATATTTTGACTAGATATGAGAAAAATATACTCGGTAAGTTTCACACTTTTTCCAGTGTATGTGATAAAAAACAAAAATGAACCCAACAAGTCCTAATGTTTATTCCACCACAGAACACTGTCTTAAGGAAACAAGATAAGTACATTTAGAACCAAATGGAGTATACATTGACTTGGAACACAGATATGCTGTACAATCTTTGCTCAGGGAGAAAGGCTCACAGACTCCATAAAAAAGTTCATTATGAAACCAGTATAAATGTTAAGAAAGAGTACAGCATGTACAAAAACCTGAACAATCACAGATGTAGCCTATTAAGAGGATAAAACAGTCACACATAATCAGACTAACAATGATGCACATTCACATTCAATGGATTGTCGTCACACATGTACAAATGTATGGTAATTAAATGTAATTAGCATCTAGACTGAAGTGCAAATAAGCAGTAAATGCAAATACATAATATACCTGATTAACAATATCTACACTATATACAATGGGAAGAAGATAGATGTGAGGTGGTAGGACTACTGTGAATACAGCAAATGTAAGTGTTATGGACAAATATACAGAATGAGTGCCAAGGACATGGACAAATGACAAATGAACAAGGACAAGGACAAATGAACAGTGCAGTATATGAGCTAATGCAAAAATACTGATATCGCTTGGTAAAAGAACAACCTGAACTGTTCACCCACTGAAATGTATTTGCAGCAGACATCCATAGAAATAAAATTAATACAACATATAAAAACTTTTAACAAAAGCATCAAAGGGTGGCTAACACAATAACAGACACACAACCATTTTTAACAAGACAGATTTTGCCCTAATTTTATGTAACTTGTGCATGTGAATTAAAATGTTTAGATACGTTGTTTTCCTGTTTATGAGAGTATGTATGGATGTACATACCCCCCCCACACACACATCTACTGTATGATAAGACATTGTTTTCATGGGAATCATCAGTTACTACAGCCTGTATGTAACAGGTAGACCCTATATGATACAATTTTGCAGAAAAGGCTTGAAGTGATGCTATGTTTTCATCTTTTTTTTAACATTAACAGCATCGTGAACCAAACAATCTACATTACAGACCATTGCAAGTGTGTTGAGTGTGTGAGTCTTACCATTGTCATCAAAAGACTCAGACGTGTAAGAACTGACGGACTGATCTTCAGAGGTGGAATCTGACAGACACGTTACCTCATCCACTAGCTCTGACACATCTGCTAGAAACACAAAAACACATGAACACATTAATATCAAACAAGCCTTTTACAGCTTACAAAATAAATAAGGGATATTTTCTTTATTTGTTGAAATAGAAGTAGATTAGTTACATTATATTAATGTATAACCTCCAAACAAATAGCACCACTGCTACTAGTACAAATACTACTAATACTAAAAACCTCGCCTCTCATAAACATTTTAGCTCTGAATGAAATGTGAGACTATTGGTTTGACTTTTCAGGATTGCTCAAGGTCAAAGGTCATGATGCCATTTTGGAGCCTATGTGTATTTTCCTATTTGTCAACAACAGTAACTGAGTACTTATCTTTTTGGAGTTAGGGCCATCTAAAACTGTGTGACCTTGATTTTGACCTTTCAAGGTCACTCAAGGTCAAATACCATGACATCCATTTGAATCACATGTTGGAATTCCCATCGGTCAATAATAGTGAAGAAATAATAGTGACTCCTAACCTCTTGGGTCAACAATAGGTCAAAATCTATACATGCAAGAAGCAGAATTGAATGACCAGCATTTCATTGCTCATTGGAAGTCTCTAACATGAATAGTTGAAAAGTTTTATCCAAAATTTGATTTTGACCTTCATTGTGGACTTGACCTTTGACCTAGAGTCTTCAAATTTGGCCTTCAACAGTGCGAGCAAAAACTATGCAAAACTGAGTATATAGGAATAAAAAGGAAAATTCCTGATTGTCCTACCTCTTATTGCAAAACTAACATTTTTGGTGACCTTGATATTAGAACTATATTCATCAAAATTTAATGGGATTTATTCTGGACCACGTTGCACCTTTATTGAAACTTTCCTGGAAATTGCTCCAGTAGTTTTTGCCTAAAGTTGCTGACAAACAGACAACAAACAAACAGAAACAAACCCACAAATGGACAAAAAAATAAAGAATTGAACCAAAAACAATACCCTGTGCCAACTCTTCGAGGGGGAAGGGTAATAATAACTTGCTCATTCTCTGCCCAGTCAAGCAACACTTTGCCTCTCCTGCTCACTGATACCCTGCCTACCCAGGAATTTATTAATTTGAGACTTAGCTCTCAATTTTTTTCAATAAGTTTCCAAAACAAATTACACAAAAATCTTTTCAATTTGTCAAATTTGAAAAGACAGTGTCACAAACATCAGTTGGACCAATGTAATGAAACCCTTCGCCCTATCTTATCATTAGTTCTGTGTCTAAATCATAAGCCTCCTCCCACACCCACCCAAAATAAAAAAATTAAGTCGACTCTTAAAGGTGTCATTTGGCTGGATACCACTTTCCCATGCTCCTTTTGGAATCCGATGGGTCACCTCAAGTTACCAACACATGTTTCGTCTGCTGCGTGGTGTGTCACCTCCACTGGCTGTATTTACCATTGATCGAAAACAACACAGAGGAACATAAAAAAGCATGTCCACTACATGTCACAAGGACATTGGCGTCAACCATCCCTCATTGCAGCAAATCTGAAGTAGCATTAGCATTAGCATCTACAAGAGAAGACGGCGCCACAGTAGCTGCTGCACAAACTTGGAAAAAAATAGCGGAGCAAACTGGTTCATGTGCTCTCTGTGGAAATAAAGCCTAATTTTTTTTTCCCTGCATGCGCAAAATCTAGCTGGATGCTACTCTGGAATGGTAAATACACACAAAGCGAGAGGGGAGGGGGGAGTGTTCCTTCATGCATTCTGAGCCAATCAGAGACGCCTCATCACCACGTCGTGGATAGCTATGAGAAAGCACTGATAAACTGTTGTTCGACCTCAAGTAAATTTTTTACCCTCCAAAAATAGCTGGAAACAAAGCAATCCAGACATTTTTTAAATAAAACCAACACACAATGCATTCAACAACAATGGAAAACACAGTAATATTAATGAAATAACCATGGAATGACACCTTTAAACTTACTTAAAAACTCTTAAAAAGAGTACGTCCCTAAAACCAATGCCTCACATTGATACTTTCCAAAGTTAATTAAGTATGTAATGACAGTAGATGTCAGCACAACCAGCATGGGCAGCAGAATTTATCACAGCAAAACATGTCTGTATATTGTCTGTACTGCTGATCTCCACTGTCATCCGAAAACATTTACAACAACATCGACCTGCCACTCTGATGTATTATGTGGATACATCACAATGAGCATCGTGGCTTATTCTGAGTCAACCCACATGCACTGCTGCTGTAAATACTTACTAGAATGTCACATCCAAAGCATAAAAATTGGCATCATCCATGTGGAAAAAAAAATATATGAGAGCCCTATATCGGGCACTCATTGAAATAAAATTCATTGTCTGTTTTTGGACAGCATGACAATGGTCTCCCTCATCTTGCCATAAAACAAGCAGCACTTGCTAAAATGTAAACACATGCTATAAAACAACTGTAATAAGGTCATAAACTGACAAAAAATCACTCATATTCCCTATTTACAGCTTCAACATTTCTATAAAATCTCTCTGAATCACTGTATGAAAACCAGTATCCTTGTTGTGCTCCACAGGAAAAGCAACTAGTTCAGTGTTCAATACTTGTTCTGATCAGAAAAGTGTTCTTACTGTTAAATTACAGCAGATTATGTAGACCTGATGTTTTATTTCATTGTTATTTTTTAATTATTTGGAGATTGATAAAAGAACAGGGAAATATTCCCCACAGTGGTGGAAACTAAAGATTACAGGCAGCACTTGGGACTAGTTTCAAATACAGTGGATTATAAATGATTGATTGATTGGATTATAAATGAATTGGATTGGATTGGATTATAAATGATTGATTGATTGCATGAAAAGATTGCATGTGTTAAAGTCTGTTCAAACAATAAATGAGTTTACGGAGCAATGTTTTGGTTATATATCAATCTTTTGATTTCCCACAATAATGTAATGGATTGAAATGAAAATATGTTAAGATGTGGACTTTTTAGGTGAGATTAAAAACAGAGATTAATTAGATCAATTAATTACAGATCCTAATTAATCTCTTCATTTAAAAAAAATCTCTTGACAACATTAGTTCTATTGTTCTAAAAGTGATGTTCTAATGTTCTAAAATAGAAATTAATTTCATTTTATGTGTTTTTCATATCTGCTTCTTTGTTCTGCTACTTGCAACTTAAGGAACCAAATATGATTACCTTGTTGACATTGACTTTTGACATAAAAATAAAACATTTTGAAAAATTTCCTCAAAAATAACAGTCTTACTATGTCCTCCAACGACACATTATGGTTGACATTTTGGATTTCAGAGTATTTCTATGAATGCCCTATAAAGGTTTATGCGTCAGTGTGTCTACTCCAGATGGAATTGGACTTGTTCTAACTGCTATGGAATAGAGTCCCAGTACGTCCACTGCAGCTCTGGGTTGGTTCATTTAACAACATATTATTAACTAGTTGGAGGAGAAGTGTAGAGTGTAAACCACTAATATTTTAATTTTATTTTAATATTTTAACACTTATATTTTAAACTACCCTTCTGGTGATTAGATCTAAAACTCCTGAAAACAACAAGTGCTTAGGGGAGAAAATGCATCTTAAAATCATGATGGAGTTCTTCAATTGCAGGGGAGGGTGTGAACATTACTGCATGAAATTTCTGACAAGTTTGACAGGCCACAGTACTCAAACCTGACCTTTTATCTGTGCAAAGATTAGATCTCATTCAATGAGCGCCGCAAACCCCATAGAGCCAATCCTGGTCCTCAAGGGGCGGGATCCTGCATGTTTTAGATATATCCTTCTTCCCTCGCACCTGATTCAACTAATGATCAGCTCATCATCCATCTCTGCAGAAGCCTGATAAGGATTTAATGGCCTCCATATGTGATGGAAGAGGGAAATATGTAAAACATGCAGGAGACCGGCCTAGATGCTAGTTAGGGCTAACCTGCATATGTTCACAGGGAACTTTTCAAATAATAGATGCTTACAAGTCACAATGATGATCCCTAACACAGTTTGTATTTGTCAGGCTGTTATTCAATGGGCTGCACTCACTCACATCCCTGAGAATTGCTTTTGAGTGATCATATGTCAAACAACTGTCAGAGGGGCCGAGCACATTCTTTAATGTGTCACAACAACTTCCATCTGAGAGCTTCTCTGAACGTGGATGTCTGAGAACCCAAGAGACAGGTAACATCTCTCAACCAGGTGTTCAAATCAGCGATAATATAATGTCTGGTTTCACATTAGTGCTCAAAATGAAAAGAGGTACAGAAGAGCAGCGGAGCAGAAATCACCGGTATAAGCTCTAAATGCAATTCTACCTGGAAAATAAAACAGCTTGAAAATAAGAACTGGCAGCTTTGCTAATGTGATTAAAAGTTACTTTTGGAAAGGCTAAAGAGGCTTTAGGTTTGTAGGTGGAACAAATAGGGCAGAGCAGAAAGAGAAAACAGCGTAGAGACATTTCATTTTTTTTCCCTCTTTTGCTGTATGACCAGGTATTTTACATCAATACTGACCTAAATGTGCAGAATACAAAGGGCTGCACATTAAAATCTTGGATGAACATTGGCAGATTTAAAGACACTAATTACCGACTAATTTCAGACTATTTTGCATAAGTTTATGTGTGATTACTGACAGGTTTGACATATTAGTTAAAGTTTATATTTAAAAAGTTCATTTTTTAGTGTATAAAGTATGTTTTTCTCTGTTATGGCACAGATATTACAGAAACATGCATGACTTATCTTTAAAAAAGACCATTTAATGCATCCAATACACATGTATAGGGATAATTAAGCAATCCTGTCAATCAAGGAAAACCCATTGGACTTCATTTTCTAGGTCAAAGTATCTGTTACAACAGCACAGGAAGGAGCTGTGTGTTTGGATGTCAGGTAGCAAAAAAAAATCATAGTTTCACTGAAACAAAGAGTAATTATTTGTCCCCCACTCATCCTTGACCACTGATCTAGCAAAACAGAGGGTGAAGGTCAACATTCCCCTCAAAAACCGCCCCCCTAAAAAAACTGTAAATATTTTCACTCAGAAATAGGTCACATTTGGCTTTTTAAAATCTCCTCTATGTGGATGTGTGCCTTGTCTATCACAGCCTCTGTAATTATTACACACCAGATATTTGGCAGCATTCCTCACACTGTTTATCATATAAACAAAACTACACAACTTCAATGAACTCTCCATGGTGTCTGGACATCAAGTCTCTGAGCTCAGGCTTGGAGGTCATGGTCCAGTGCCTATGAAACAAGTAAAACCGTCCTGTGGGAATGTGTGCAAAAAGACAGTGCAATCAATCAAAGTAAACAAGAAAGGGCCAGTATAATACAGCACACAGACCCAGGGACACTACAATATAATCCCAAAAGTAAAAAAATCAACATTTTTCCTACTCTTTCTCTTTTTAGTTGACTTTTCTCACTACCTAATTTCCTTTTATGCTGCTGTCTACACTGCCATGTGCCAAGGTTGGCAGAAGTTTCAAGCCCGACCCTTGCTCTAATCCCAACACTAACACTCAGCCAAACTATATCCTGATCCTGCCCCCAAACTTTTTAAATCCTCTACACTGCCCCAGTTGTAAGAGCTATCAAAATACTAACTTTTTCCTCTTATTCACCTTACAAGTCTGTCAAGACCCGCATTGCAAAAAAAATATCCAACTTGTATTTTAGGAAATAAAACAATAATTTAAATTGGTGAAACTTTAAGTTATAAAGTATTGACATTTAAGGCAATACTATAAATTAGCACAACAACACAATCCAGTTGTGTGCTCCAAAACATGTTGGTGAGTTATTATCTTGAAGTTGGGGTGAAAAACAAGGGACAATGGTACTTCTAACTCTTATTTATTTGTTGTGAAATGCAGGAAAGGCAAGTTTCACAGTTGGCACTTTTCACTGGAAGTTTCATTGTGGCTGTGCTGCCTCAACCTGGGGTCCACACAGGTACACTTATCCAACTTTTAGTTGAATTAAATTAAAATGATACAGGATGTTAATTCTGATGCCTGCAATAACCCCAATGCAGTCTGCCGTTACCAGGTCCTCAACAAATCAAACAGAATGACACAAAAGATGGTTTCATACAACATACTTAAGTCCATGCCACTTCATTTTTATCCAGGTGAAAACAACTGTTCTGTGTTCAAGTACTGAGCCCAAGTCTGAATGAGGAGGTGGTCCTGGATCCTGGACCCCCGAAGTCTAGTACGATGCAGTGTGGATATATCCATGCCTGAGTCCAGACCTGGTCCAGAAGTTACCTCATTACACTATTTTGCCAAAGGAAGTGAGTAAATCACCACGAAACCATGGACGGCGCTCCTGTTGTCTCTTTAAAAAGGCTCAGAGCCACGTGGCAATATCAGAGACAATGAGGGTAGTTGTTCTTGTCTTTGCCTCAAACAACATAACAGATAGGTAAGGGTTTGTTTACTATTGACTTGAGCGTTTGTTGGATAGCGACAGAATTCCCTCCACACTGCCACCTACTGTTTGACCCTGGAACACCCATTCCTACCCAGGCACGGGCTGTGGTACGAGTGTGAACACAACGTTAGAGGAGAAGGTGTGAACATACCCAAATACAGTACAGACTCGAGTACACTGTATGAAAATGATCTTAATGTTACTGCTCTCTGTGGAAATAAAGCCTTATTCTTTTTCCTGCACGTTTTCAAAACAAGCAACAGTACAAAACCTAGCTGGATGCTACTCTGGGAAGGTAAACACACACAGACTGAGAGGGGAGGGGGGAGTGTTCCTTCACGCATTCTGAGCCAATCAGAAATGCCTCGTCAGCGTGTCATGGATATGTATGAGGAAGTACCGGTAAACTCTGTTGTTCGACCTCAAGTCATTTTTCTATCGATGATATTCACATGGTCACAAGAGCAGGAATCACAAGCGAGTCTCTTAAATATTAAAGAGTCTTCACTTCACTACTCCAATCACTTAGAGGTATCCTCCTGAATATTAAAGAGCCATAGTGGCACATGCAGTGGCAAAAACGCATACAAACTGACTGTATTTGTTCGGTATAGGGCTGTACCAAACCGAAAGTCTGTTGTCAGCGGTTCAAAACATATACAGCCTTATTAATTTCTCAACTCATCAATGTTTGTTGCATTCAGATTTAGCGTTTTCCCAATGTTTCTTTTTTTTTTCTTACAATGTGACTGCTCTTAAAAATGTAAAAGTACACAAAACAGTCCAATCATTATCTTTTTTAAAGAGTCACATGAGTTATGTCTGATTTGGTTTCCACCTTTTCTATCATAATAAGCAAATAACAAATTCAATTAGAAATATATCCTACTTTACCTCTTTTTTTTTTTTAACGACACACAAATATCACAAATTCCTTTCAATGCTTTGCTTTATAATCATCAACATGACATTCTGATGGAAGAGGACCTTCTATCAAAATAAAGGTTATTACATATAAACTGAAAATCCTCCACTAATAGAATTTAATCCCTAGGATCATTGAGATTGCTAGTCTAATTCTAAGATAACCCATATTTTATAATACTGCCTAATATGGGACCTGATTTGTTCATAAAGTGTTTTCCACGCATTAAATTATTCATTAGAGTTTATTTATTCATGGTGCAGCAGGTATTGACAGAATAACGACCAACACGTTTCCTTGTTTGCCAGTATCTCAAGTGTAGTATCGACTCATGTCCGTCTACTGCAATATTTATTTGTTTATTTTTACTGCAATGTTAATAAATGTTTAAGTGTTTGTTATTGATTGGATAAATTGGTCATTGTTAGTTCATTAAGTATTTATACAATAAGCAGGACATTAGTTGCCTACAACATTAATCGCATCCTAATTAATGGACTGTGATGCGACTGTGACCACAAGGGGTAGGGGGAGAAAAATAATAATAGACCCCAATTTCCTTTCCCACAGGAAGGAATCAATAATTAACAGGCAAGAAGTTGGCACTACAGGCTATAATATTGAGTTAAGCTGGACAGACAATTGAAATAAGTGATGTTTATTTAGCAGTTACTTGCGATGGATTATTTTGACAGAAAAGTGTGAACTTTCTTCTTTACTAAGTCATCATAACTATTCCCTCTGCGCTAAGTTAACAAAGATACAGATCGAGCAAACTTTTAGGAAAAGTGCAAATAAGTTGACTTTCTTTAAGTGAAAAACTTCCAACTACTTTGATTTTGGCTTTTTTAAAAAAGTAAAAGTAGGACAAGAACATAGGACATCAGTTCTGGCTGATTACCCTGACCATTCAAACAGAAGTGCACAGGAGATGTAACAGACTTACTCTGATACAAAAGGACATAATTGCCAATTTTTGGTGCAATAACGGAAAATTGAGTTAGGGTAATTTAGTTTTCCCAGAAAGTAAATAGTAAAATTTAAATGAAATGATAACAAAATAAAAAAATATATTTCTTTTTAACTATACTTGCTTACTGTGGGTTCTTTGATGTTAGTGATCAAAAGGCATAGATCACTGTGAAATCAGCTCCCTAACTGGTGAAGATGGTTGGGTGTAGCACAATGAGTTTATGGCCTGTGTACTCACTATAGTGGGGCTTTTGATCAGACATTAGACACTGTGTGTGCACGTGCCTATGTGTGTGTGTGTGTGTGTGTGTGTGTGTGTGTGTGCACGTGCCTGCGTGTGTGTGTACGTGTGTGTGCATGTGCCTGTGTGTGTATATGTGTGTGTGTATATGTGTGCTTGTATTCCTATCTTCATGGGGACATTGATATGTTTCAACAGTCACACCATGGAGACCTCTGACACAATGGGGACCAAAATTCAGGTCCCCACGAGGGTTACATATAAATATAGGTCCCCACTAGTAAAATGCAAATGATATGGCCATATAAATGCATTTGTTCAGGAAGAGGTGCAAAGTAAAACATCATTCATTATCTGAACGTGCTTTATCCTCACTAGGGTCGCGGGGGTCACTGGGGGCCTAATCCAGCTACAATGGGCGAAGGCGGGGTACACCCTGTATGAGACGCCAGTTCATCGCAGGGCTGACATACATAGACAAACAATCACTCTCACATTCACACCTATGGCCAATTTTTAGATTAACCAATTAACCTATCAGTGCATGTCTTTGGATGGTGGGAGGAAACCGGAGTGCCCGGTGAAAACCCACGCGGACACGGGGAGGACATGCAAACTCCACACAGAAAGGTCTGGTGTGGGATTCGAACCAGGGTCCTTCTTGCTGTGAGGCATGAGTGCTAACCACTGCACCACCGTGCTGCCCTGCAAAGTAAAACATGTATTTTTTAATGGTTTGAAGATACGTTTACTTTAAAAATATATATAAATATATATTTTTTAATGTTTTTCTTCATTTTAAAAAAAAATGTATTTAATTGTTTTATATTATTATTTATTTTATTTATTTCTTTTGGAAAGTGAATATTATGTATTCATTTTTATTTCATTTAATGTTGTAATTTTTTATGATTAATAAACATTGTTTGGGAGAGATTATTGCAATCATCATGTGTGTGTGTGTCTGTGTGTGTGTGTGTGTGTGTGTGTGTGTGTGTGTGTGTGTGTGTGTGTGTCTGCAGGGACGTATCATGCTATAACTCAATGAATACTTCAGATATCACCATGAAATTATATGGGCATATACATATAGCCAATGAGCATCAGATGCAATGAACCGTTTGAGTAAAGGTCAAATACCAAGGTCACATTTAGCAGAAAGGTCTAATTCAAGAACGGGTTGTCACAGCAACTTGAGATTGGTACAAAATAGGGGCGAGATTAGGCATTCTCTGAATACTTGTTATTTTTTATTTTATTTAAAAAAAAAGAAGAAGAAGATGATATGCTCACAGTCACTTGATTTATAAACATGGTCTTCATAAGACATATAAATGAGTATGCATGTGTGTGTGAGAGTGTGTGTGTTCTCACTCTTACCCTGTGGACTGATATCTCTCTGTGTTCTCTCCAACTCAAAAGCTCTCTGTCCCCATTCCTCCTCTCTCTCGTCTCTCACCCTCTCCAGCCCCTCCTCCCTAGTTTCCTCCACCTCCCAGGACACTTTATGGGCTGGACTGAGCTCTGGGCGACAGGGTGAAGCTGATGGAAGATTGGGTGCTACGCTGCAAACTGCGATGCCCCGTCTGTTTGCACCTCCTCTGACATTAGACAAGTCTGAGAGGAAGCTACTCATCTGTAGAAATAGAAAAAAAAAAAACCACATACTTTTTTTTTTAAGTCAAAGTTTGTGACACTATTAAGTATTTATTTGTTATTCCTATTCCACTTGTGCCCCAGTCACATGTGCTTGGGATATTTTTAATGCTGTGGGACAGGACATTTTTTCCACTGGGGTAATGCCAAAGTCAATCATTTTCAAAGCTCATTGTTATACAGTTCCTACCTGCAGCTCAAAAGTAAATAGAAATACTGCTGAAATGTCACTTTATCATATTTTCCATAATATCAAAGCATGTTTGTCCTCGCTTTTACCTCCTGCCAGCATATCATGTATAGCAGCCCAGTTCCAAGGCTCATCTCTAAACAGTATGCTCTGAGTCACTTTCCCTTTGTACTTTTAATCGCCCTCGGCCAAATATAGTGTAAGATTCTGTGGAAAGTTACTGCCCTATAATTTATATTAGATTATCTTTGTGTAAATTTGGTGCAGATGTCTTAATGCATTCTTCAGATAATGCAGTTACGTCACTGGATGGACAGACGAAAAGACAGACAGACAACAAAACGATTACAAAAACCCCTTCAACCTGATCCAGGGCTAAAAACTGAATTACAGAAAGACAGCGTTATTAAAATGATGGGCTGGAGGACATATTCACATAACATAAATGATGATATTATGATAGAAAATTGATACTGCATGCAAGTTGTTTACTGCAATACCATTATAAGTTTTATGCTGTCATCTGAAAGCCAGCAGGAGACTTGGATGATATACGTATTTTAACTCCTCTCAGTGAATGAATTTGCGAAGACCAAACACACTTGGCTGTTTTATTGACTTTATATTTTTCTAGTCTGCACCCCCATGTTCAACTTTATGAGCATACTGTTATTACACTGTATTACTATACTGTTATGAAACTCATTTATCCACACTTTATTACCAACATGTGTCACTGATTTGATTTCCCAGCACAATCTTGATAATCATCCTCTAATCTAGGGTTCCTACAATTTCCAGCCAGCATGTCCAAGTGGGGCTCAGAAGGGTTAGGCTGCATAGAACGGTGCCATGTGGGTTTGTCAGCTGCTTCCACGGTGACCCTATGTGTTTACCCATATCGGAATTAAACTCAGAGATCTGAATATCTCATATTGTTTATTTTTCACACTATTTAACCCTCAATATTCATATTTCATGTAATTTGCATCAATTCTCATATAATCTAAACTACTTAAGCTATATGTTTTAGAGATATCTTAGTTTGCAATACTTTTTTTTATTTTTTTAAGTAAATAACTGTGCCTTTTATTGATATTTATTGTTCTTTTACTGATATTTGTTGTCTGCAAATACTTGCACTGAACTGGATAGATCTGAAATTAAACTCCGATGAGATATTTTTGTGGTTATCATCGTATTTGTCCAGACAAATGTACCTTTAGTTGTTTCAGGTATTAAAATGAAGAAGAACCTGGAGAAAACATATATATGATTATATATGAAAATATATGATTAGCATGCCACAAACCACTACAGTGGTAGGCTGTCTGACTGACCTGAAACTTCATTTTACTAATTCCACCAGCAGTAACAATTTACACCATGAGCCAGAGGTGGGTAATTCCAGGTCCATCAAGTCAAAGTCCTACCATGTATTACTTCAAACCTGTTCACTGAACACAGGTGATTCCACTAATTATCCCATTTACCTGGATGAGGCATTGTGCTCATCAAAATGGGCTGGTTCAATGAACAGGTTTGAACCAATACATGGCAGGACTTTGACTTGATGGACCTGGAAATCCCCACCTCTGCCATGAGCATTATCATGTTCACAGACTCCAGTACACACTTCCAAAACAGCCCCAACTAATTATTATAGTCTTTGTTTCAACTCATTTCACCCACTTCCACAACATATTAGTAGCAAACAATCTCACAACTTGTACAAGCTCTTCACTAGTAATAATAACAAAACCATGCAATTTTAATTGGCCCTCGCGCACATGGCATGTCAGTGCTCAGGCCTAACTAAGGTTAAGATTATATAAATATATCTGAGTGATAAATAACTTTGCAAAATAGTAGGCCTACCAACTTTACAGGTTCTTTCTAGTGTCACTTAAAAACAGAGCAGGGTTTTGACAAATGTTCAAGGAGAGCTGCTTGAAAAATTAATTACTGGAATAAAAATGTGTTTAAATTACTTAAAAAAATACTTTCCCTGTAATTCCTGGAATCAATTGTTGAACTTGTTTTAACTGTATTTAGGTAATTGTTTTGTGTGAATAGCTTTACTGTACTTCCTGAGTGAGAATTAAAGAAACATGCTCATTTCTGTACACTAATTTGCTAATTTATTGTCCTCTAAGATGATTGCAAACCAGATTATTAACAAGCTCCCAATATTACAGCTCAAAGTTTATCCTATTTAAGCTGCTCCACCTCTGTTTAAGCTCCATGTAGTGTTCTATATTAAACTACATTAAATTACAACCCTGGGTCTGGTTTAGCATCTAAATCGGTGTTAATTTAGTCAGATGAGAGGAGACGAAATATGTTTGTCGACGACTCTTTTTCCCATGACGAAGATGGGATGATGACTAGACAACACAGCTGTTCTAAAAACACTGATGATAACTGTGCCAATGTGTGTATTCGTCGACAAATAAAAACAAGTTGAAAATGTACTGCACTGCGCTCGTCAATGTCACAATTATCTTACTGACCAATCAAAATCAAGGAGGAGGCGGGACAACCACAATGTGTTAATGTTTACACACATCACATATCTAACATGGAAGTGCGTGACATCTGTGTAACATAGCAACAACATACGTTCTCAGAAAGTGCCCAGGAGACAAGGTTTTTATCTCTGCGCTAAAAACACATCCTGTGGACACAGGTCCTTACGTGTAACACTGCAAATTTATCTTGTCATAAACACATGCTAGTTTTGGATTGAAACACACAGACTTACCAATAAACCTCAACTCCTGAAAGACGTTATGACTAATTTATTGATTAAATTTAACATGTTTTCACATTGGCTTTCTACTGAAGAACTCCATTTTTCTGTTGAATCAGGTCTATTTGGGTCATTGTGATTTATTATTTAGAAAAGGTTATAGCGTATGCACAGTATATATGTTTTCACACAAGTTTTCTACTGCACTAGTGCTCATGATGTATTACTATTCAGAACATTTTGTCTGTAAAGTACTTGATATAGGCTACTGTGATCTTCAATTTTTATTTCATTTCAATGTGTTTGCTCAGCTATAAAGGTAGCTGTAGTGTTGTCATGTTTTTTTATGTGTTGCTATTTTTAATAAATTGAAGAAGCACTGAGGATTTATTCATTCAAGTAAATTCAATCAAGACATGTAATCAATATGTTAGTTGTAGAAGACACCGCAAATTAATACACAAGGATATTTCTAAAAATAAATAGAAAACAATTGACATGTTTTGACTAAAACTGGACTAAAATACCTTGCATTAACGTCTGACTAAAAGTAGACTAAAATGTTGAGACTTTTAGTCGACTAAAATATGACTAACAAAAATGATTTGTGAAAGACGAAAAGTGACTCAGACTAAGAATGAACTTTGACAAAAGACTAAGACTAAAATATTTTGTTATTATTATTATTATTATTATTATTATTATTATTATATTGGATGTTTTTGCATACCTGACTGCCATCACTGAAAGTGGTCTTGTCGCCATCTCCGCTCCTCAGGCTTTGGTTGCCAAGTCCTCCAGGCAGAGGGGAGTGGGTGTTTGGACGTACCATGACCTGGGGAGGGCCCACTGTGCTTCCTCCAACCTCACCATAGCTACTATTGGTCCCTGGTGAACCTGACACACGCACTGCTTTAAACTCAATCCCCTCTACCCCCATTCCAGTCTTGTGCAGCATATAGCTGGTTTCTGTGGATATAGTAGAGACTCCCATGACAGTCTGAGTCACCGGGCCAGGGTCTGAGTCTTTCCTGAAGGTGATTTTTTTCCTAAATGCAATGAAGAGTGTGAGGAGGAGGAGGATGACAAATGCAAGGACCCCGATGCCAATTATCTCTCCTGGGCCAACATATGACAGGGGCTCCGCCTGGGAAACATGACAGAAAATCAACCAATATACATATACAACATAATGTGTCTTAACACAGCCAAATTATGTTCTGTTAAAGAGAATATCTAGAGTTTACAGATAGTCTTAACCTTCACAAAACCATATATACAGTGAAATATGTGAAGTATATTGGCAGTTTTCAATCCATAAACGCAACCCTATCTCTTATTGATCGCCTTCACATTATCCAGAAAGCCCTAAGACAAGTTGAAGACCTCTAACTGTTCAGCACACAATAGTTTTACATCCTAATTTTTGCGAGGAACTGATGCACTGGCCAAAATAAGGATATTGTGAGACTGTTTTATTCATCTGAGTTTTATAAAAGTATTACAACTTCATGCTGTTGCACATTGGGTAATTACTATTTCCACAGATGCTTGTAATATTTTGTAGAAAATGTGAACAATAGACTCTAGTAAAAACATTTAATTTAGTTTCGGTTCCAGTTACAAATGCTTTCATTACAAACCTTTAAGTGCCAAAAAAACAAAACAAAAAAAGCCAATGCCAGCAAATTGTCTAATAGGTTTTGTCTAGGTTACTTTTCTGCTAATTAGAGCCTTTTAGGGAATAATAAAAGTACCTTCTTTCCAACAATATCCAACATTAATTGAGCTTACAGCCTCAATATTAGGTATACAGTGCAATACAAAGTAAAGAGCGTGACAGCTTTAATTGGAAGCTGTGATTTACCCATTACCCACACTTTCATTCATCTACTGCAAAGACAAAGACACAAACTTGGTGAATAACCCTTCTGGGAGGCCACAGCACACTCAGAATTCTCATCAGCTTCACTGACTATGCCAAGTTCAATTAGGAGAAAGCTGGATGCATAATAAGCACAATGCAAAAAGCTAGTACATTCTAAATGACGTGACGGTATATGTTTGTACATTTACTGAAGTCTACAGGACATTTTAGATTGTCATTCATACCATACCTGTGTGTCATCCTCAAGATCAACAGGTGCCTGATCATCACAAAAGACACCTTCGAAGCCTTCAGAACAGTTACAGTAAAATGATCCGAATGTGTTGACACAGTCTCCATTTGCACACTCTTCCTGGTCACACTCATTTACATCTTCAGCACATCTGCAAAAGCAATGACAAATAAAAGACTGCACAAGGGAGTTGGAAAGATGATGTGACATGTAAGAATAAAAAAAAACAAAACTAGATGTGTAGCAATGAGTTAAAGTGAGAGAATGTGAATAAATACTTTGGAGATTATCTTTTCAGACAGGCTTTTTGTGCTACAGTAAATGGAGGCATTATCTTTAGGGATGTCCTTTTATCCTCATTGATATGGTGGTGGTTTAACACTCACTCATAGACACACACACACACACACACACACACACACACACACACACAAAGACTAAAGAAAAAAGTTGTGACAAATACATAACCACAATTTCACATCCTCCACATGCATGCTTGTCATTTCATAGATGGTCACCTGCTGTGAGAAAGATGGGAAATGCATGGATTTCTCTTTTCAATTATATTTTTTTCTATGAGATTTTCAAAGCACTAAGAGTAACGCTGATATAAAAAGAAAAAGCATTTCTGAGTATATCACACAGCTTCCTTGTAGTTGTTCTTATCCTTATATACAAAGAGTTGACTTAACAAGGCTGTGGTTGTCTCATCATCTCGCCATATTTTCTCATACATATTTAAAACATGAATACTGTACATCTGAATTAACAATCCTCAAGGGTTTAGCAGTCTCAAGCAATATCATATTGGTGTTGCACTGCATAACTAATCTATGATTTTTTTTCCAAGTCATGTTATTTCCAGGGCACATATGTCTGTATTATAGAGTTTGTTTAAACCAATTTGTCAAATAAAGTAATTATATAGTGACTCTCATCAAATGACAGATTGTAACAAGATATAATATTTGCTTTATCTACAATTTCAATCACTGTTTATTCACACAATATGCTTCTTGAAAAAATCCATCATCTACTTATTTGTAAAATAGCTATGACATTAAATTTCACTCAAATCCACCAAAAGCTTGGTAAAAAGCATGAAGAGCAAAACATGTTCCACTTCCAGGGAAAAACTGCCCTCTAGTGGTGATTCTACTGAACAGTCCAAGCAGCACAGAGGATATTTTATAGGCAATTAGTGAGCTGTGATTAAGAGAGCAGCCACAGAATGATTATAGGCTTTTCAACCAAAATCATCCTGAATGAATTAAATTAGAAGCACTAATTTCTCTCACGCAATAACAACTATAACAAAACAGGTGCTGGGGGGCTAATTTGGGCTAATATCTGTGAACGTTATTATTTAATTCTAAATATAATCATGTGTATTTAAACTGCATAAATCACAGGATGCTAATGGTTACATGTATGGCAATACATTAACTGGGAATATTGTACATTTTGTATAAGACACAACATTTGCCAACACTGATTGTACAATCAATAATTAAAGCCTAAAGTACGTGTGTGATTGTGAGCTTGGTTATCTTACATAAGTCCTCCAAGTCCTCTGGGACAGGCACAGAGAAATGCATTGCCTACAGGCTTACAGTCTCCACCATTCTGGCATGGATTTGGCATGCAAGATGTCAATTCGATTTCACAGCGCCCCCCAGTGAAGCCTGCGCTGCAACTGCACATGAAGCCTGTTGACAAGAGGTTTAAAATATCATTCCATAATATCTGTGCAGAATAACAAATAATTCCTTTGATAAACTGATTGTGAGGGTGAAATGACACAGTAGTGTTTTGTTAAATCAAATTAATTAAAAATAATATGAATGAATATTGTCAACTTCTTAACATAAGTGCATAAGTATTTAGTTTTTTACCAAAATACTTTTTTGTATAAATAGTCTCTTCATGTTGCTTTCACATCTGGTAAAACTACCTACAGTTTCAGCTGAATAAATCATGTGATTCTACCCTGTCAAGTGTCCAAGTTGGCCTGCTTGCATTTTTTTGTATTTTCCTGAACAATTGGAAACAATTACTTAGGCAATCACTTTAAGAAGTGGACCATTATGTTGTTGACACGTGCATGACTATTTGACATCATACAGGTATTTGGATAGTGTCATCTATACAAACCTCCAGAGGGCAGGCTGCTGCAGATAGCACCGTTGAGGCAGGGCTGGCTGACACACGGATCTGGATACAACACACAACCCAACTTGACCTCGCTCAAGCCGGCAATTTCGGCGTAACGACTTCTCTTATTCTGCAGTGGCAGCTCATTACCGTTCAGCATCAGTGAACCTAAGCAGCCCTGGAAGCCATCCTGGGCTCTTGGTGGAACCCTCGTACCACGGTCACCCAATGTTGGGCCGGCCTGGTTTCTCCCTAGTCCTGGACTTTGCCTGTCCCCTTGGCTGTTGGGTGGTCTCACTTGGGCTCCGAAGAAGAAGGACGAATCTGGGGCCAGAGGCCAAAGGCGAACTGGGGCTCTAGCTGCTCGACGGCGCTCCACATAGCTGTCATCCAATGATAGCAGGGTGTAGTTCCTAGTCAGCTCCAAAGCAACAGCATGCCAGAATCCATCGTTTATTGGTCTGCCAGAGATACCCATAATACCAAGTGTGTTGTCACAGTCCAGCTGGAACCATAGCCGACCCCCTTCAATCTGTAGGAGAGAAGAAAAACTATCTGAAAAATACATTCAGTAAAGGTGATTTTTGTTTCTAAGTAACTATGGCTTTAGGAAACATGGAAGTAAACCATCTGTGAGTTCACCTTGAGCATCGTACAAGGATTAACCCGAGTGAACATGATAACTCCTCTTCTCTGAAGCGTTCGTATTCTGAGGCCAAGTTTCATTTCTCCACTTTGACCGTTCTCTGTCACTCTGTACTTGATGTAGCTGTTTCCAGAGAAACTCAGAGAGGTTTGACCTTCAGAAAACATGAAGCCAAAGAAGGATAAAAGAGGATAATAAGACTCATAACACACAATATATTTAAGCACTGGGATCTGATAAACCAAAGCGGTGCCGTCCACTGTACAAACCTGCACATTCATCTAGTCGTTCAGGCAGACACTGGCAGACAGATGGCGCTGTAGGACCAGAGCGAACACATTGCATGTCTGTTGGACAGGACTGACCTTCACAAAGCTCTATGGGGGTTGGACATGTGCCTCCTGTTTAGATGAACCAGACAGTAAAATATTAAAAGAAAAACTAAATTACACCCCAGAACAACAGAATATCATGTCTACATATGAGAGACAAATGTATACATATTTCCTCCCTCTAACTTATTTCCTGTCTGCCTTTGTGTACCAATTGTCATAAATAGAAGATGTAATACTTATTATGGTAAACATATTCAATATTTGCTATTTACTTACATAAGGAAGTGAAATTATTTGAGGAATAATTCCAATGAATTATGAGCAAGGATTTACTTAAGATTGTGGAATGCCTGATGTTATTAACATCAGCACTATCTCTGAACCTCTGGTAAATTGGAATAATTGTAGAAGTCGTCTGTCATTTTATTCTTTGTGAATCTACAGTGAGTAATATATAAAGTAAAAATTCCTTCGCAAATTACCTCTCCTATTTCAGCAAAAACGAAGGTCCTATGGTAATCTTAGTCTTATGCAAATCAACATCACGAATATGCAGTATATTTGTTTCCTCCATGCATTTATTCAGTCTATTTTCATGCTGAGGATAGTGGAGCCTGCACTGGTGATGATATGTCAAATTTTTAAAAGTGTTTTAGATGGAAATTTAGGATTGTCACAGTATACTAAGGTGTTCACTGCAAGAGTGAACTTAAATCGTTCCGAAAATTGACAAATGATGAGATGGAAGAGATGCATGACAGCAATAGGAAGGGGTGTTTTTTTTCTGTCTTTGAACACTTATCTGTGAATGATGAACCTGCTCTAGACATCAGAACCATGGAAGAATGTCAGAACATTAGAGTGAAAACAAACCACAGGCACAGAGACACAGAACAACACAGAAATGGCGGTTAAATGCTAAATCACGCCACAGGTCATATGAGTCCTATACAAATAAGGCTTAAAAAAAGCCAACATGCTACAAATAGTTATGTTAAAAAGCCCTCTGTTAAGGGTCAACCTTAAAGTTTATTTCCAGCATGTTAATACATTTATCTCTAAGAGTCCAATCTAAGCAGAAATGTGATAGTAGTATAGAAGTATATCTTGGTAAGATTTCTTAAAGGAATATTTTCGAAATAAGTTCTTACATCTCACTGAAAGTTACTCTTTAGGTGATTATATCTTATTTTAAGTGTGATGAGACAATTTCACTAGAAATGAGAAAAATACACTTGGTAAGATATATATTTTTGCAGTGTAATGCCTCGCTGGCTAAGAAATGTCAGCGTTTTTAAAGACTAGGCCATTATTATGAAAGGTCAAATTGTCAATGGCTGGTTTTACATTCCACTTTGTGCATACATTTTCCTTTTACAGTGAGGTGGTAGGTTAAAATGAGAATCTTAACATGTAGTGTTGTAATTTCCTTGTCATACTGGAAAAAAAATCAAGCAAAAAATTTTAATACAAGATATTTTTGCTTGGATTAAGCAAAAAAAAAGTGCAATGGGACAAGTGAAAATTGATAAGGTTAGGGTTAGGGTTGGTTAGATTTCTTGATTTTCCAGATCTATTGTATAAAAATAAATTCTTAAATCTCACTGAAAAGTTACTCTTTAGGGGAGTGTGTTATTTTAAGTATAATAAGATATTTTTTCCTAGAAATGAGAAAAATACAATTGGTAAGATTTTTATTTTTTCCCCCAGTGCACTCACCAGGGCAGGTGCAGATTTCAGTTCGCCCAAACCTTGGTGACACCAGGCTGATCCGCTCTGTGCTGTAGGTAACCAGAGAGCTCCCCTCCATCACCAGGCTCTGCTCACACACCCTCTCCCCGCAATCCAGATCCCCAGAACAGGCATTACTCACTAGCACAGCCCCACCTAGGACACCTCGAATCTGGCCCTTCCGTGCTGCTTCCTCAACTTTTACAGATAACTCCTGCTGGGAGTAGAACCCACTCATCCGTCCACTGCCTGGAGTATCTGGCCTCTCCAAGGCCAGAATTAAATCCACATCCGATGTTCCCACCACCGGCTGCACACTGAGTATGTGGAGGGGATCTTGTTGTCCAGGTGACCATTTCCAGCCAGCCAGGCCCCGTAACATTAGCTTTATCTGGCTGAGGTAGCGACCAACCAAGTCCTCTGGGGACAGAGTGCTAAAACGCAAGGTCAAGGCGCCGCGCAACAACACATCTGTCACCTGTTCAACCTGGACTGACACATCTGCTATCACAGCGAAACGCCCATCACTCACTGTGGCATTCATCTGGTACCTGGAAAGACAGTCAAAATGCACTCAAAACAACAGAACATTATTATATCCTTTCTCTTATCAGTATTTTCAGCCTGTGTTAATCTGTGTACTGTGTGTGTATTTGTGCAGTGTACTGTATACCTGCCAGTTTCCAGGCCTGGTAGTGCAACAACAGTGCCATCTTGTCTGTTAATACTAAACATGCTTTTGGGCTGTGATTTCTGGGTAAATGACAGTACATCATTAGGGTCACGATCAGTGGCATAGATCTGGCCGACTGGACCACCCTGGAAGGTATCTGTAACCATGATGATGCAGATTTCCAGAGGCGAGACTGCAGGTTTATACTGACTGTTTCCAATAACCCTCAGAAACACCCAAGAAGAAGACGTAAGACGAGGCTTTCCAGAGTCAGTTGCCTAGGAAATAAAACCAAAAGTGAAAGTGTGAGGATAAAAAACAAAAAAATAAACACAAAACAGCCACTTGTAAAATATACAGTAGTGGAAAAAGGTTGTTGCACCCCCTTAAAATTTGACATTGTTTCCAATATTATCATGAAATATTTGCAAAAAAAAAAAAAAAAAAAAAAAAAAAAAAATATATATATATATATATATATATATATATATATATATATATATATATATATATATTTTTTTTTTTTTTTTTTTTTTTTTTTTTTTTTTTTTGTGTTTTAAAAGATGTGGTTGCATCAGGCAAACACATGAAAATTATTTTTTTGTTTATTGTTTATAAGAAGAAAAAAACTAATAATTTATTGACAGTTTCAACATGTCATGTCCCAGATGTATTTCTGCTAAAAAAAAATCCAGTTTTGACCTCGACAGAACAGAGCACATGCAGAAGGGAGCATGTGGGTTTGGAGAAGGGAACAATACTTGGCAGATTTCAGTCACTTAAGAATGATTTTGAATGGAATATATCACAAATGCATGGAGTGACTAATAACTTTTTCCCACCACTGCACAACTGTAAAAATGTAAAACAATTAATTATTTATTTTAGGTCCTATTTTTGTGAGGATTGATGGTTGCATAAAGAAAGAATGGTCTAAATGGACTGTGTTTCAAGGTCTGACAGTTTCACTTTATTTTCAGTGCACCCAAAGAATTTAAATATTATCTAATTGTTCCAGTGTTTAATGAAACTGTGAAAGAGTTAGAGGGAAAAAAAACGTTTTGCTGCCTACTGTGAAATCTAAAGGACAAACCCTTCTTCAATGTCAAAAGATTTTTTTTTCCATTACAGAAACTGATTTATAAAGCACTATTCTTTTAAGATCAAGACTCAAGTGACCTGTTTTAGTAGCCAACATAGAAAGATTGTGGAAGTAATAAGCATCTCCCAAAGGTGACTGTGTGTAACCATGCTGACAGAGTGCATTTGACACTCAACTTTTTCCAGATAGAACTGTGTTTAAAAAAAAAAACATTCAGTCTTAAACCTGGATTTCAAGGGTGAACTCTCTGGGTGCTTCTGGTCCTAATGCACGATTGGACCTCAGGGTTCCAGTCTGGTCTAAGGAGAAGAAATTTCCTTCATTTCCAGACTTAATGACAAACTCAAACGGGGGACCATTTCTGAGGGAATCTTTATCAGTGACTGACAGCTTCAGCAGGGTGGAACCAGAAGCTTGGTTTAACTGGAAGTAAACAGAGAGTGGACTTCAGATGATGGAGGCTCAGAAAGTAACATAGAAAGGTAAAAATGCAGAAGCTTCTACCTGTATGATAGCTGTAGAGTTGGCAGGAGTGAAGGTAGGAGGGTTGTCATTAACATCGGATATGTCGATGTTAATTTTGACAGTGGAGGACATGGCAGGAGAGCCGCTGTCAAATGCCTGCACAGACAAAGAGTACCTGGACACCTAGACAGAGCAGGAGGAAATATGCATTACAGCATCTTTATGAATCAGCCAATATTATGTTACTGTCACACTTGCATAATTTGAGACTTCATTGGGTGGTGACCTTGAGCAGTTTTGCCTGTGCTCATGAACCAGAAAATTACTATTGATCCTTTATGGGATATTGCTCCAATATGAACATGTGAATCCTTACGAGTTCTCTGTCAAGCCGCTTATTGACTTTGAGGAGGCCTGTTACAGGGTCGATCCAGAAGTGGTTGCTACGGTCACCTTTCAAAATAGAGTAGGTGATTCGCCCATTCACCTGGCTGTCCAGGTCTTCTGCCAACACCTGTGAAAGTAAAGTACTGACAATAAGGTTAAACAATATTATATCTTATTATTATGTATAATATGATATGGATCAAGATTTTAGAGGAAATGGGCATTCATTTCAGGTCAGATTAGCATCCTTTCTTAAGTACAGAACTCATCATTGTGACATCAACAAACAGGAGAAATTAGCTGTAAGAATATCTCACAATAACACTGAACTGATAAAGGCCATACTTTAAAACCATATACCTTCATTCAGCTAAGCCACATAAAAACTCTATTATTTTGTGATTTTATTTTTAACACTTGCAACTATTTTATATTAAGTTTTGCAAACTAGTGAATTGTGTTATACATATTTAGTGTATATATATATATATATATATATTAATGGCCTAAAATTATCCTGATACACAGTGTTAAACCACTGATGATTTAGTTCTGGTATTCAACTTCACCCTGCTGTTGAGAATTTAGACTACCGTTGCTACATATAAACTCATTAAAGAAAAGAAAGAATTTTCATTTAACAAATATCAAATACACAATTTAAGTATGCCTGTATGCTCCCGTCCATGCGGAGGACATGATTGAAATGCTGGGGCATCTCTGGAGTCTGGTCTCACAATGCTTCATTTACAACAGTGACATATTTTACCTTTATCAATAAACTGCAGATTGTGCCTTTTGCATATTGTACTTGGCCTATTGGGATTTCAATAACATTTGAGTGAATTGTTCAGCCTATTTGATGAGGTACACACAAAAGAACAATTGAGAATCATTATTACCCTAGTGATTGTTTGTCCAACAGACGCATCCTCGCTGACCAGAACATTGTAAATGTCTTGACTGAAGGCTGGAGCATTGTCATTCACATCCATGAGTTCAACTGTTACCATGGTAGCAGTGCTAAGGGGTGGGTTCCCACTATCCCATGCTTCGATAGTCAGGTAGTAGTCCTTACACACCTCAAAGTCCAAATCATCAGCCACAGAAATGGAACCTTAAACACACAAAGTGTACACTTCAGATGGATGTGCGGTCACAAACACCTTTAATAAATACAGCTCTAGAAAAAAATAAGAGACCACTGCAAAATTATCACTTTCTCAGATTTTTCTTTTTTTTACCATAGGGATGTGTTTGGGTAAAATTAACATTCTTATTTTATTCTCTACATGGCCAACAACATTCCTCCCAAATTTCAAATAAAAGTATTGTTATTTGGAGCATTTATTTGCAGAACATGACAAAATAAAAAGATGTAGAGTTTTCAGACCTCCAATAATGCATAGAAAACAAGTTCCTATTCATTTCTAAACACCACAATATTAGGCGCTTTCCCACGGAGTAGTTCTAGGAACTTAGTTCTTAGAACTATATAGTTCCTAGGGAACCTTTGGGTTTGCATTCCAACAGGGCAGTAGGAACCATGGGAGGGGCCAATGTGATACTAATGTCAGCAACAGTGATGTATTCTTTAAGCACCAAATTCAATAATCATACAAGGAAGTAGAAGACACTGCTACTATAAACTAGAATAGAAAATGAGGAGGTCACAGCGGTTATGTTCTGTATCGCAGGAATGTTAATTGTGGTCAAATACAACGTCTAATGTCAAGAATGGAGGAGTTTACAATGAGAGTTAGGAGACAAAGAATCCAACAGCAGGTGATACTATGACATGTGTTAATATCATAGCTTTAACCAACATCCCTATTAACCCAAAAACAAAACTGCATCGTTGGTCCGTTTATTTATTACTTTCTCTGTCTTTTTTTGCAACACACAGCAGACAGCTTTAAAGACAGCGGAAGATGCAGAAATGTGGAAATAGGCGTGGTCTGGGCTCTACCAATCACCAAACACCTACGTCATATAGTTCCTGGAGAACTAAAAAAGACCCTGCCTGCCAGGAGGAGCTCAAAAGGTTCTAAGAACTATATAGTTCCTACAGTGTGCTGTGGGAAAGGGTGAAAAAAGTTTCCAGGAACTAAAAAGGTTATAGGAACCACAAAGGGTTCCTACAGTGGGAAAGCACCTTTTAATGTTCTAAGTTTACAAAAGTTCAGACATCAGTATCTGGTAGAATAATGCTGCTTTTCAATGACAATTTCCACATGTCTTTACAGTCCAACATTGCTGTTGGATGTCTTTATGCAGCTCCTGGCAGAAAAATTTGGAAACTGTCAGAGCAGAAGTCCAGTAGTTTGGGGGTTTTTTTTGTTTTTTTTTAATTACATTAATTTTGCAGTACTAACAGCACTGTTTTTGCCAATTTAAGAAGATAGTGATGTCCACAATAATGTTTTTTTATACTTCTTCCTAAATAAAACATGAATCAAGTGTCTAATAAGTAGAATAAGGTGTGCTTGTGTTGGAATTCAACAGACACAGGAATGGAATGGGCTGTCATACATGTGCATGTGGATTTCACAGAAAAATGCAGGTCTCCTCATTTTTTTCCCCAGAGCTATATCCATTTTATGAATCTTCAAATAACATTTTTTCACAGAGACATGAAAGGAACATTATGTGAGAGTCTGAGCTTACCCAGATTTCTGTCTATGGTGAATTTTCCAAGTTCATTGCCTGACCGGATTTTGTAGGTGATCTCGGCATTAGGTCCAATGTCAGCACTAGTCGCCAACACACGTAGAACCTCAGTCCCTATGGCTACATCCTCGGGAAGTGTTACAGAGTAGTCTCTCCTTTGGAAGACCGGGGCATTGTCATTTACATCCAGGACTAAAATGGTCAAATCAACCTAAGGGAGACATAAAAGCCAGTGACAGAGTTGCCTATTAATTTATCCGTGCTGCCCCTGGCTATGAGAGTTCAACTCCAGCACCATGGGCAGCAGGACGATAAACATTAATGGAACCGAAGATACTAAATGCTTCACTAACAAGATACAGGACTCGGGCAAAAATCAATTGAAATATGTGCACAGCAAAGCCTGAGAGTGGTGAGGCAGGGCATCATTTGAGGCAGCATCAGTTAGGAGGAGTACAAGAGTACACAGTGTGACTGACCAAGAAGAACAGTAGCACAATAAAAGTGATTAATAACTCTGGGCCAAATCCTATGATTTATGCTCTGTAGGACTGAGCAACTATAGCCCATATTGTTTATGCTAATAAAAGCATTATAATGGCTCAGTCAGATATATTTCCTCACAGTATGCATACAGAAAAAAAACTCATTTGTTTGAGAATATATCCTGCATAAGAATGGCATTACTCATAATTAGAAATATTTTACTCTGTGAATTAATTAGAAAATCAATAACGAGACATGGAAAATGAAGTGTAGGAGTTATGTTTTATAGTCAGGGGATTCCACCTCCAGCTCTGAATAAATAATTGATTAGTGCCTTCTTTGAAAACATTACTTTTGAATACACATTGAGGGATTTCTTCAACATTTACAACTATAATGTAATGAACATGATGCATAGGTCATGATGATCCAAATAGAAATATTGATTCACATGTTTGAAAGGTGATTTTAAACTGTTACATCTTCCTCAAGCTCAAACATGCTCCTATGTCTATGCTTCACACAGAATAAATCTGTCATGTCTGCATGTCATGATTTTGCTTACTGTGCTTGTTTGTAAAAGGACATAGTATCACAGTGTAGATTTAATGTGACAGCTGTAATTATCTTCATTTGCAAAATTATCGGTGCTCTTAAAATATTGAATTGAGCTGAATGTAATCTATATCCACTTCATTTAGAGCTAGGGAATACCCTGATAGAGCTAAACTAACTAACTGACAGCAACCATTTATTTTATTTTACACAAACTTGAAGAAACTACAATGAATGATACAGCTCTATCTAAAACAAAGTACAACTGCAGGCACACTTTAATTGTTAGATTTAACTATATGTGCTGATTACTAAGCCCTTGTGAGATGAGTGAAGTTAATAAAACTCAACGCAATACAGGACTTAAAGTTTAAGTCAATTTATAAATGATAAACTAAAGCACAATATTGTTAATATTGCACTTATTTTTCTTCAGAATTTTTAGGTTAATCATGTTATGTTCAAGTACAGTTTGTAGATGTAAACATTTTCATGGTTGGATTTGACTATTTTTCCTAAAAAAAACAAAAAAACAAAGGAAACTTAGAAGTTGACATTAGTTCTACTTTTTTATCCTATTATTTATATTATTTTACTGGTCCGGCCCACTTTATACCATATTAAGCTGAATGTGGCCCCTGAACTTAAATGAGTTTGACACCCCTGACTTAAACAATAGTTTTGCATATCATTTTAGATGTATTGCATTGTTTTATCTTATCTATCTCAGCACCAATAAACCTATGCTTTACCCAACAACTCTAAAACTGAAACAAACCTAATTTGAAAGTAGTCAAATATTAATGGCATTTTCCAAACTAAAGTATAATAACTGCTTTTGGTTATGATGTTTGGGTTGGATAATCAAATTCTTCCCTAGAGGGACAGTCAACCAGCCCTGTAGGTTCACTAATCACTCTTCAATTACATTTTCCTTTGGTTAATATAAAATGAACCACAGAGTCAATTAATCACAAAGTATTTTTGCTTCTGCTGACTCAACTTTCATTAGTAATTTATGTAGTGGTAACAGGTCCTACATATACTTCTACACAGGGTGCAATTTGTCAAAAAATTATTTAAATCAAGGAAAAACAAGCAATCAACAGCAATTATTTTTAAGTTAACAATAGGTGCTATTACATTTCCAAGAGCTGAACATTGACCTAATTAATAGCCAATCACACCAAGATGGCAAAGGATTTATGACCAATTGGAAACAATCAAAGCACCTAATTGTTTAAGATGTAGCTGAACATGTAGAATGGCACCTGCAGACATACATCTGTACCAGTGTTATGCAAATCAGCAGGTTACCTGGGGTTTGGAATGGAATTTTTTAGAAGAAAAAAATTTTTTTTTCAAACACACACGGAGAGAGAGAAAGGGAGAGAAAGGGAGAGAGAGAGAGAGAGAGAGAGAGAGAGAGAGAGAGAGAGAGAGAGAATTCCATTTTCAGACACGCAGAGAGAGAGAGAGAGAGAGAGAGAGAGAGAGAGAGAGAGAGAGAGAGAGAGAGAGAATTCCATTTTCAGACACGCAGAGAGAGAGAGAGAGAGAGAGAGAGAGAGAGAGAGAGAGAGAGAGAGGAGAGAGAGAGAGAATTCCATTTTCAGACACGCAGAGAGAGAGAGAGAGAGAGAGACAGATATAAGCAGACACATAGGTAAGGTATACAATGGATTTATGTGCATGTGGATGTTCACAAAATCCAAGACTGACAACAGTTCAGTTCAGGTGAAATTCCACAGATTCATGTCCACTGTACGCATACTGTGAGTGGTTTGGTTTGGGCATGCCTTAAGTTCACATGGACATCCACAGAGTCATATGCGCCTGCTACAGTAGCATGTCCATGTGAGCCCCAGAAGGGTTACAAATGGGCTGCATATAAGGGTCCCATGTGGGTTTGGTGACCCACTTGTTTTTGCCCATATCAAAATCAGAGATTTTAATATCTCATCACAATTATTTTTCACTATTTATCCCACAATATATCCCTTCCAAATTATTTGCAATACTTAAAATTTTTTTTTTTTCTTTTTTACTAATATCTTATTTTGCTTTTTTTTTTTTTATTCCTAACATAAATAAATGTGTCTTTTACTGATATTTGTTGTGTCTAACTCAATTTTGACATTCTGATTCTGATACAGACACTCGTGGGGTTACCATCGAAACTGTGAACAAACCCACTCCAAATGTAACCCTTCTGGGGCCCACATGGACATGCTCTGTGGGGCCTTTAGTGTGAGTCCGTCATAACCTGCCTGTTATTTTAATTAATATTTAAGCATTCACAGCCCCCCCCCCCCCCCCCCCCCCCCAGGGATGAAATTAATTTGGCACAAGTAGGGATGCAAAAACCTGTGTGTGTGTGTGTGTGTGTGTGTAAAAACAAATTGCAGCCTGCTCCAATGTAACACTAAGCACCAGTTCTGTGGTGATTAAACCTCTAAGCATCAACTGAGGGAATATATCCAGGCAAAAGTCTAAAACGTACCTCCAGTTAGTGTTTTGTAACTTCAAATTAACACAAGAGACAAATATAATGGCAGTAAAGGAGCGGTAGAGCTTTTTTATGACCTTAAGGTGTCTCTTCGTTGCTGGGCTGGCTCTGTTTCTGTCTCTGTAACTGTCACCTTCCCCATGTGCCCCATCCTATTTTGGTGAAGATTTATCTTAATTAAAATCTACTAGGCTTTGTTATCTGATCTCAGCAGTAAACAAAGTGTTTTTTATTCATTGGCTTTTCTCTTCATGCTTATGGATAGAAATACCGATTCGACAAACCGATGGCCCCAGCTGACTAAACTACAATTTAATATATAGTGTATAGATTCCGAACACATTATTATGGCAAAACAGTATGATAGGGAAAACACAAAAGTAAATGCTCTGAAAATTTGTTGGGATTTATATTTAGTGACTTGTGGGTTTTTCTGGAACATTCTTACATAATGTTAGGTTTTTTTCTGTGAGGATTTCTACATAAAGACATTAAAGGTTATGCATGAAATGATATTCTCACCAACCTGTGAGGACAGCGCCCCCTGTTGTCCAGCTTGGTCTGTGGCTTGGACACGTATCCGATAGGCATCTCGGCTCTCCCTGTCGAGTGATTTCTCAAGAATTACTACTCCTGATATCGGGTCAATGGAGAAGAATCCATTTACAGAATCCACCAGGGAGTAGATCACTGTGCGGTTAAAACCTTAAGAGGACAAGGCACATTTATAGACATCTAAGAGTCTGATATATTACACTCAAGTGGATAATTTATGTTAATATCTCATTTCTGTTGTTTTCCCAGAAAGCTAAATGTATATACAGAAAACTGTGTGAGCTAAGTTCTTATCCTTAGTGGGGCAGCAGTTTAATTAAGTGTATGGAGGAAATGTTCCCTGCTTGGTATATTACACATTCAACATGAAGCAGAATCACATCATATCAGCTCACCTTCATCAGGGTCACTCGCTTGCAGTCGAGTAAGTAAAGCCTTGGGAACAGCACTCTCATACACACTTGTCATGTAATGAGCAGAGGAAAAAGAGGGGGCATTATCATTCACATCCAACACCTTGAGAGAAATGTCAGAGCGGCAAAACAGCCCGCCTCCATCTGTTGCCTGGGCGATGAGCTTGTAGTTGGGAGTTACTTCTCTGTCCATAATAGTGGCTGTACGCAGCTCACCTTAATATAAAAATGCAGAAAGCAAGTGAGACAGTGTCTGAAATATGGCTTGCTCCCATTACCAAAACAAAAGAGCAATAGAAGTTTACCAGTATTTGCATCCATGTAGAAATCTTCCACACCAATGCCAAATAATGAATACTGAATCTCAGCACTGGATCCTGAATCAGCATCTGTTGCACCCACTGTCAGAATGCCCTTGTTAGCAGGAATGTCCTCAGGAAAAGATGCACTATACACCGCCTAGTACAAAGAACACACATAAACACATGTAGACAAAAACACAGACAAACTATACTGTCTAAAAAATCTGGTCCAGTGCTTCAAACACATAAAACTGTCCTGTCCTGCATCCATTATCTCTGCTGACAGAACGAGCACAACAGAGTTAAGTGCCCTTCTCTGCCCCTACCTTCACTTCTGCCAGTTAGAAATGATGGAAATGAACTTTTGTGACCTTTCTGTTTCACTAAAAACAGACCAATACAATGGGAAATCTTTTGTAGTGTGTCCAAGGACATGGATTACTATAGATCCTACTCTGCCTTTGCACAAGTTACCTCGTTCTTCTCCAACTTTCCGGAAATGAGTCATGGAAAAAATTATTAGACCACCTTTGTTTGTCTTCAGTATCTTCTTCATTTTCATTCCTGGTACATCTAAAGGTTCATTTGTTTGGGCAAATATAATAATAATAACAACACTAGCAGTTCATAAGAGTTTAATTTCAGAGCTGATATCTAACTTCTTGATAATAACCTAAATAACTTCAGTTCATACATCAATAGCGATTACATTGTATTAACAGTGCTTTTAGACATCCCATGTTTTCTTTTCCGTGTGTTTTAGTCACATGATAAATGGTCTGCTGCCAAATTCTAGCTTATTGATTATTTACATCAATAAGGCTACTGGTGTAACGTGCATGTGGATTTAATAGACAGCAGTATTTCACTTCTACCATTCAACATTATTACTGCCTACTTTTAACAATACCTGTTAACACCATATTCGACATCTGTCATGATTACTATGAATAATAACAAGAACATAAGTCATATATATACTACTGTTTACTAACTGCTCTTTCACTTGTAATTTAAGTATAAAACAGTAGGCATTCCCACATTTACAACTACTTATTTCAGAGCCAGTGGTCTGTCCCTGAATGTCTGATTCATTCACTGATGCCACCCACTAACAACACTTTACAGTTTCTCAAATCTAACTTGTCTGAGAACAAGAAAGCATTGATTTCAAAGTGAATGTGTAAGAGTTTATTGAGTCAGACTTTCTCAACTAATTATTTTAAATTGCTGAATTTCAGATTGCTACTAAATGAAAAAGAATATTCTATTCCCAGAAGACTACACAGCCCAATTATCTGCTATTTCCACAGCGGGTATCTTCTCATAAATCTGCTTTTGTCACAATATGAAAAAAATGAATCTAAATCAGAGTTGCTACGATTGCTTATTTGTACCAGGATTCATTTGATAGTGCAGGAAATTATCAATTATAGAAAGGGCTTTACATTTCCTTGAGTCTGATACAGAAGAAAAATCATGATCCTTAATTTTGAAGAAATACGTGCTGGAATGTATGGTGAACTATACCCCCTAGCAAAAACAATTTACTAAACAAAAATGTTTGACAGGAAGCAGATTGGATTGTGGAGCAAAGAAAGGGTCAGGTGATAAGTCCACCACATGAGTCCATGCATATGACTTGGAGAGTCATATGTGTGTCAGGCTAGGTGAGAAGAGAGGCAGAATAAGTGATTAACCATCATGCCTAGTGACAAGCCTGTGTGGGCAGTGCCATGATCTGGGTTTGACTCAGTTGGTCAGATCTGTGTTCAAAAGCTTTATGTGTCCATAAGATTAGGCCAGGCAAACTTTAATATACTGACGGACCAGGTTTTTCTTCTTTAATGACACAACCAATGGATTCATCAGGCTCAGATTGTGAATGAGGGAGAATGATATTCCATTTATAGACATGGATTGGTCACCACAGAATGTAGATCTGAACCCCAATGAGAATGTCTGGGATGTGATGGAGAGGACTTTAAGAAGACACTGCTGTAAAAAAACAACAACAACAACAACAACAACAACAAAACCTGAGTACAATTGGTAAATTCACTTCTGTGATTTTCATATTGATTTATCTTGAGTAGGTAAAGGGTAACTTCCGGTTTGGACTTTTATTTTGAAGCGTAATTTCCTGTCCTCGTATCAGTCGTATTCACAGACATCGTGTGAAAACCGTAGCACATTTCAAACGGGACGAGAAAATTACTTTTATCCCTCCATTGACTCGCGTTCATTTTTTATGGCACTTAGGCCCCATTGCCCGAAAAAGAAACGCGGTTTTCACATATGATGTCTGTGAATTTTAAAGATACATTTTCACATTGCGAAAGCACTCACTTCGGACAGGCATCCAAAGTTACGTTAGGTTTTTATGTGAGTTAATAATGGACTACAACGTTCGTCTCACAAATATTACGTCACCACCAAGCTTCACCATCAAACTCTTTGAAAATGGCTGTGACTTTGGCGAGCTTCACCTCCTTCTTTCAGGACGAAGGCAAGAGCATCAAACGTGGAGAAAACCACTTTAAATCGGGGCATGTGGAAAGTGGCAGCCACTCCGGAGGAGAGATAGTTGGTCGAGTGAGAGCCAGTATGCGGGACAAGCTCTCGTCAGCTGGGAAGCGGTAGAGGGAACATGTGGAAATGGTGTGATTACACCGGGGCACAAAGCACACAGGCATTTTCAAATTAAAAATAGAAAAGGTGGTATACGGTTTTGAAAAGTTTGCAAGGAAAGATTCTGCAGTGACGTCAGCTATGCGACGTCTGATATGTAGTCCTAACAGAGTCCAAATAATTACATATTTTTTACACGCTAATAAATCACAAAACACGTATCAAAGAAACTCCAAACGCATATCATTGGTTATGATTTTAATCAAAGTACAGCAAATGTGTGATTCGGGGCATAAAGTAAAGTGGACCAGAAAATAATTATTTTCTCCTCATCCACTCTTATGTTAAATTTTTCCGAGCTTAGGCCCAGTGGACCGACCGGAAAGGGCGGAGACTTAGGCTCCCTATGACGACCGGGTTCTATAAAGTTAGTTCTATTGCTATGACGACCAGGTTCTGTAAAGTCAGTAGCATCCTGTAATGGAAACACTACAATACTTCAGATTTCAAATATTATTATTATTACAAGGAAGTTATGTTTTTGCCTGCGTTTATCTGTTTTTCTGTGTTCAAGATAAGTCGAAAACTTATGGACGGATTTTGATAAAATTTTCAGGATATGTTGGAAATGTGAACAGGAAGAACTGTTTTCATTTTCAGGGTGATCAGGGTGGTGGGGTCTACCGTGGCGGAGGTCTGCACACTCAGAGTGCTTTTCTAGTTTGTTCTGGAATACCTGTAGTCTATTTTTGAACTTTTTGGATAAAGTATTCTTATTGTTGTTTTGGATAAACTATGGATGAACTATTCTTTTGCTAATATGGCATATAAGTGCTTTGTAATTAACATATTGTTCCTTAGTTCTTGCATTGATTTAAGGATTTAGTGCAATTAAATCTGAAAATCACCAGTGAAGTGTCGTCCTTCTTTGGGGGGGGGGGTGCACTACAACCGCAGTACGACTGTCATCAGCAGCTTCACGTCACATCAAAAAAGATCATGCAATTCTGGATGAAAATAAGTCTGACATTAGATGGGGTTAGAGTCTAGACAAAGTCACTGCAAATGTATTGCATAATACAAGTTCAAGGCGGTTCACCAGTGGCCCGTTGTCTGCCTAAAGCCAAAAGCTTCCTGTCATTTACAGGATCCAGTGTAAGATTGCACTGTTGTGTTGTATGTTTTTAAGTGGTTTGGCAGCCCCTTACCTCTCAGAGCTTTTAACTTTGCTCGTCCCAGCCTGGTACAAGCAAAGTTAAAGGAGTCATTTGTAAGTGACAGATAAGAAATTCATTTTAGACAATAGATCTTGAAAAACTTATTTCAAAAAAGATAGTTTTCACTTGTTCCAGGGGGAGATTTTTTTGTTTTGCTTGAATAAAAAAAAAAAAAACATGAATTAAGCACACACAAAAAAAATTTGTAGAGCACTTTGTCCACCTTACATTTGTAATATTTAACTTTACACTAACAAATATCTTATGTGTAGTTTGTGGTAAAACGCAAACTGCAATGATTACTATACATACATATTTACCTTTTTTTTACCATTATTCAGACCCTCCAGGATTTTGAGATGTTGCGATTTGTAACTTCAAGGCAAATTCAGCCAGATTAAAACTCAATTTTAACCAATCACTGTGACCTTCCCGTAAAATGTGACCAATCATTTTCGACGTCTTGAGCTGCTCCTTCTGCCAGGAAAATGTTTACCTTTCAGTACGAAGCAACATGTGCACAGCCACCAGTTCACATTTGATGACTAAAATGATGCACTAGTACCAACAGGTGCACTTGGAAGAGTACTTTTTTGCTGCATTTTTGTCATCCAGGTAATATTTTATTTGCCATATTTGAAAGGTTGTCTTAATATCTCAGTGTCTTTGATCTATTTTTGTCAGAGAAACTGCCTCTACTACACAGTACACAGTACTAGTTATAATGGGTTTTTTTGATTAGCTGAGACATTTCTATTATATGTTTTACAACTTCATGTAGTGTTGTGAGGTTATATGCACTTTAACCTTTGAACCAACAAGTGCATTTGGAAAAAAACATACATTTCATTGTATTTTTGTAATCATTTATTTGCCATCTTGGTAAAAGGTAGTTTTGTGGACCATATCACAATGACTTTGAATTAATGTTCCAATAACTAAATATTTGAAATACTTAATTTTGATTACAAAAAGGGAAAATCACAACTATTTATCGGAACTTTCAGTTCCTCCTGCAACAAAAGCCTAAAAAGCACCACAATTTTTCGGAAAAGCTCATGCAGCATGAGACATTTTAGGCCACAACAATCTCAAAAAAGGCGTGTGAAATCCTGGGGGGACTGATTAATGACATCCCAATTACGATAAGAACGTAAAAAGGCTGTTTCTGCATAATCTACACAGAGGAAATACAAATAACATTGAAATATGATTAGGTAAAAAGCACATTTACATATAGTGGCTGTTTATTCTGCTACACTGCATCTGCTCTGTGCTTGTTTGCATTTGCTACTCTGTGTGTATGCCTGACCTGGTTGCAGATGGGGCTATTGTCATTGGCATCCATGATGGTAACTTCCACCGCAGTACGAGCAACATATAGGCCATCGCTGGCTGTGATGTTGAGCAGATACCAGTCCTGTTGCTCACGGTCCAGTAGGCCACTCACATAAACCTTCCACTCCCCCTGCACTAGAGCCAATCCAAACACACCGTGCAGGTTTCCTCCTGGAGAATACAAAGACAAGGATTATAACATTGACAAGAACATGTATTCTTGAGAATTAAAGTCTTAATAATTCACCAGAGGTATTAAACATGACTAACCACCTGCCAACATTATGCACACACAAATGATACCGGTACCCTTTGACACAATCAATAATAATCTATCTTCATAATTTAAACCATACTGCTAGTGTAGCAGCTATGGCCTTTATCATCTAAAAAAAATTGACCTTATATTACAACCCATCCATTTGGCCAATCAGTAGCTTTAAATGTCAGAATACAAGGCCAAAATATTTCACCGCTGATGTGTTACGTTAATGGGGGAAAAACATTCACAGTGTCAAGGAGAAAGTGCCAGCAGAGAAAGCTTCTCATTGTTTTTATTACACCCATTAAAAAGAGTGACGGAAATTTGGATTTTATTACTTGCAGCTTTTAAGAATTACCATTTAACTTTCTTTCTGCCACAAAGTTTTGCAGACTTCTGCACAGACTCTTGAAGTCCTCTAAGCTATCATTCATATTCACTATGGACAGGCGTAACTGTTTTCACAGACATTTAACCTACGGTGAGTAATGTAGAAGCCTGACTGTAGACTGTATATCACTTTTTTTTTCTTAAATTAAAAGTGAAGTTTTGGCTTTGTGTGACATTTTGTTGCATATGCATATCTTCCCATGTCATAATTAAAAAGGAATAGAATGAAAAAAAGATTATTCATATTTGATATCTGAGTTAAAATCAATTCAAATGTGACCTTTAATAAAAGTTTCATTTGGTCAAAGTATAATTACATTTTCAGCTAAATCTTATCTCTTCGACTACAGCAGAGAACATGTTGAACTTTATTACATGGGTGTTTTTAGGGAAAAAAAAGAAAAAAAAGAACTTTCTCACCAGTGATGTAAAAGCTGACTAGTCGGTTTTGATCTGTGCCGTCCCTGTCTTTGGTTTTCAGAACTGCGACCACTTCACCGAGGGGATCGCTCTCCTTTACTGCACCACGATACAGATCTCTCTCGAACTGAGGGGGGTTGTCATTTACATCTGACACCATGATAGTCACGACTGTGGTGGATGAGAGGGACTGCAACTCCCCCAGATCAGAGGCCACAACTTCAAAGCTGTAGCTGGAGCAGGTCTCATGGTCCATCTGACTCACTGTGGTGATCCAACCTGTTTTACTGTCGATGGCGAACACAGAACTGGTAGTGAAGGGTCCACTGTAGGATTGAGCATCTTTGGTCAGGTCCAGATTGTAAGTTAGCAGAGTACCAAGGCCATATGTTACCTGCAGTCAGAGTAGAGTAAAGAAAGATTTTTTTAGGAGGTTAAATAGAGTGTGCAACAGCTGATTTTATTACAGAATTACTAGAACATTGTAATGTGGCTGGGAGGAATGCCAGGAATATTAAGGATCACAGGAAGAGCTTCAGTTTTAACAAGTGATATGCTCACAGCAGTAGATCATTATACAGTTGTGGAAAAAAATATTAGACCGTCAAAAAGGATGGTTACAAGATCAAGTACCAACTCCTGTGTGAATCATGTGACTAAAACAGACAGAAAAGAAAACATGGAATACCTGCAGAAAATAAGGGTGATCTTATATCCACATTGCCGATCATAGATTATAACCATTGATCAAGCAAGTGATTATTTTTGGTAATTTCCATAAATATTGAATATGAAGCCAATTTCAAGCCTCAGTAAAGTCCAGAAGCATGTTGGTTTTTATAACATTATCCAGTTTCATAGACATTTGGAGGCTGTAAATAGTGAATAAATTGTCAGTTTATTACCTTAAAACAATTGATTTATTATATGTGTTTACTTTTTAGCAAGGACTGCTTAGATATTTTATGGCAAGAGGAGGTAGATGAAAATGAGTTTTCAATGAGTGCCTTTCACTGCAAAACTCAAAATCTTACCAAGTGTATTATTCGCATCTCTAGTCCACATATCTCATTACACTTAAATAAGACCTAAAGAGGTAAAGACCTAAAGAGTGTGAGATATATGAACTTATTTTTAGACAATAGAGCTGGAACATTTTATTTCAAGACATTTTACCAACATTTTCACTTGTTCTATTAACTGTTTTGTGTGTTTGTTTAGTTAAAATTATTATTATTATTTGCTTAATTCAAGCAAAAAAAAAATCTACCAAAGAAACAAGTAAAAATTATCTCGGTAAGATATGATTTTATAGATCTATTATCTAAAAAATAATGTCTTAAGTCTCACTGAAAAGTTACTCTTTATGTGATTATGTCTTATTTTAAGTGTGATGAAATTATTTGGACTAGAAATGAGAAAAATAGACTCAGTAAGATTGGCAGGTAAAGGATTGTTTGGCCTTAATCTTTCACTCTTCTACACATCTTCATATGCACCTAATTCACACAAACTCAATAACCCCACTTAAGCCCTGCACAGAACACAGAACATAATGAAGCATAATACCTACAATGCAATGTGGCAAGAACACCACAATATGGTATTACTCACTTGTCCATTTGAGCCCCAGTCTGGATCAAGTGCACGTACTTGCACTATTCTTGTCCCAGTAGGCATTCCCTCCATCACAGTGGCTAAGTAGGCATTCGTCTCAAAAACTGGTTTGTTATCATTCACATCGAGTATCTGCAAAATAACAGATTCAGCTTCACAAAAGCAGCCGGTAAGGTTAAACATTGTAGAATTACAGTTTCATTTAAATTCCAATATTTTTGAAAAACAAACATTTAGAAAGCCATTTAGACTGCTTACTGAAATGCATTTGTTTATTTAATGAATTAATTTGCAGCTTTTAAACTTATGCATTGCTTTAAGATTGCTCTTGCTCACTACACAGAATTAATTTTTTTTGTTTTTCTCTATTTTTGTATGGTTAACCAGGTCGGCACTAGGTCATCGATAGAATCGGCTTAGGAATTTCACAAAAACGTTCGGGAAACATTTTACTTGGATTTTATGGATAAACTTCAAATTCGATAATTTTGACTCGTATAACGTATTTGACTCTATAGCTAGAAATACTGCTGTGAGACTGAACCACTGGTTTTGTGCTGGAGGGTCACATATATTAATTAAAAGAAAAACAAAAACAGGAAATATGTATGGCTCCTACAACAGCTACTGTGTTATCTGGCTTAACACTTAAATGGAGCAAAAGTGACAGGATTCAAAAGACATGCTTTACTGCTACAAACCTTAACTTCTAAGTCCACAGTGGAGACAGACTCGATTAGGTCTCTTCTTGTTGTGGCCGAAACCTTGAACCGGAAGATGCTGACCTGTTCATAATCTAGCGGCTTAACCAGACGAATAAGACCGGACTCCCTCTCCACCATGAACGTTCCTCCCTGGTTGCTATCCAGTGTGTCTCCTCCGACTGCAGTGAAGAACCCAGTCTGTCCAGGGCCCATGTACACAGATCCAAGGGCTGTTCCTACTGCTGTGTCCTCAGGGATGGTGAAGGAGTACTGAGGTTGGCTAAAGGATGGAACAAATGCATCTGGAGGGACAACGTGAATAAAGGCCGAGACCAGGGAATGTTTTGGCGGTGATCCACAGTCTGTAGCTTTGACAAAAAAGGAAAGTATAGTCCCCTGGAGGTGGTCCACAGTGCTCTTTGTCATCATCCACCCACTGTCTGGCTCCACCTGGACACAACCAAAAGGCTCAGGGTTATCTCCACGACCTTTAACCCATAAACACCCAACCATCCCACCACTGATCAAAACCATCTATTGATTCAAAATAAGTTAAGTGAGTCGTGTTTGAAACATGTAAAGTAAGACCAAATGTTAAATATCACTACACCAGGGGTGCTCAACCCCAGTCCTTGAGAACTACTATCCTGCATGTTTTAGATGTATCCCTCTTCCAACACACCTGATAGCCATTATCAGGCTTCTGAGGAGCTTCATGAGAGGTTTATCATTTGATTCAGGTGCGCTGGAAGGGGACTACATCTAAAACATGCAGGATAGTAGTTCTCGAAGACCAGGATTGAGCACCCCTGCAGTAAACAGATGGCTGTTGATCCACTGAGGTGAAGGTTAGTTAAGAACACCTCCAAAAGTCAAATCAAGGTTACAGCATACATTTGGATTTTAGTGGAGTTTACTCTCATTAAATTAATTTGCTTAGGGATGAATCTAATTGAACAATACTTCACAATGAGTGACAGTACAAATCAGACATTTACAACCCTATTAAGTGTACATCTGGATAATGGAGGCATATGTTTAGTGTCCAAGATCAAATGTCTTTTGATGAGTTTCCGCAGCAATGCACCAACCTCCAGCACATCAACCAGTGACAGACGTGCTTCGCTGTAAAGGGAATAGGTGATCTTTCCATTAGACCCAGCATCAGGATCTGTGGCCTGGATCTGTGTGACGAGGGAGCCTTTGGCTACATTTGCTTTGATACTCATACGGTATTCCACTGCTCTGAACTGAGGGGCGTTATCATTCTCATCAGCAAGGACCACCCTTACTGTGCAAAATGAGGCACGGCCTGGAAAAAGAAGTGAACAAATTTATCATCAAGTTTTCAGTCATTCATATATATGGAAATAGATGAGATCATTTCTGTCAGTCTGTCACACTACATAAGTCAGGCACAGTTTAACCCATACTGATCTAAACTGTTTAATACATCTTCAGCCACTAAACCTATCAATACTTGTAAATAATTGAGGTAAATTGCAGTTTCTCAGTTATAAATCAGAATCAGATATGACCCATTTGGATATTTAGAGGTTCTGTAGTGATTGTGGAAACACTGTGATCTTCTACAATATTGATTCACCAGTAAAACCCATGGAGTTTGATACTTGGCAGTGGATGGAAACACTTGTTTTTATATTTAGTAATTGACACATTTGCTGAAAAAGTAAGTTTTTCTTAAATTCTTCTCTGTTTTTGATATAATATCCTTTAAATTTAGTCTTGAGTTTTCAAGAATATCTACATAATCAGTAAATTAAATAGAGGAAACTACACGATTTACACTGAAAAATCCAACATACAAAGGAATATATTATCATAAATGGTTATGAATCACTTAAAAATGATTAAATACAGGGTTTTTCAAAAAGAATGAAACGAATTCATGACACACTGCTTCAGTTCTCAAGCATCGTCATGGAATGAGTCAATAGCTAACCTCAATGACCTTAAACATTGAATAACAACAGCGATCAGCTCAGTCGATCGTGACATGCTGATAGGCATCCGAGAGGAATTCTCTTATCGCATTGTTGTTGTCTGTGGTGCAGGTGTTGGCCACATTGAACGCTTGTAAAGCAGGAAATAAAAGTTGATTGTAAGTCAAATACTTGTGGATTTGAGTGTGTGAGTTTTCTACTTTTTTCCTTCTTGAAATATTGTATAATGAAATTGGTTCATTCTTTTTGAATAACCCTATATAGATAAAATAAAAAAAATTCCTTTGGGAACTGCCACAACAGTAGCACTGGGTCTTTATGACTTTATGCAAGCACACTTAAGGAGTTTTAAACCTCCACATAGATAAGTATTACAAAAACAAAGTCAAGAGGCAAGAGTAAAATTTTAACACGGAAGACAACATATGCCAAGTAATAATGCATGTAAAATACTCTACCTCCTCCATCCAGAGCCATGATGGTCAGTACCATGTCTTTATTGAAAGGGTTCTCTCTGTCTAACTTCTGAATAGTTGATATGACTCCGTCTGCATCTATATTGAACTGAGATTTTCCCAGGTCATTGATAAAGGAGTAAGTGATCTGTCCAAATAGTCCAGAGTCCTCATCAGTTGCCTGAACCTAGAGGTTATAGAGAAAAAATAAAACAATGTTTATCTTGAAACCTTTTTATTAAAACTTTTGATGTGAATGAGAAAAAAAAAATGACTACCTGTATGACCTTTGACCCTGGAGGGGCATTTTCACTGACCTCAGCCAGATAGAACCTCTGGCTGAACACAGGACTGTACAGATTTGCTCCTAGGACACGCACAATTACCTGAGGATAAACATCAACATTAAAAACAATGTATCCATAATCACGTATCCTCATGTCTGCTGACAGATCAGTAGTACCATCACGACAACCATCAGTGTTTATTTAACAAGCACATTTGCATCGCATGCAGACCAGGATTATAAACAGCAGAATTGCTCATGTGTTCACATACCAGATAGAAAAACACCCATAGCTCTCTGAAAACCACATTCAAGGTTATATTAAATGTTAGGTTGGTTTTGTGTTCTAATTCATGTCATGTTAAATAAATAAAAAACAAATAGAACCATAGAAAAGAGTGAAATGCTGTTTATATTCTAAGTGGCATCTCAGACTGAAAAAAACCCTCATGTTCCACTCATAATTACAACTAGGAGACAGATGTGAACATTTTTTTTACAGTTGGCAGCTCAGCCTCACTGTAAATCTGAAATAGCACAAACACACATTAACCTCCAACTGTGCTATCCGAGGAGCATAGCTGCAAGCAGTGCAAAACTGCTGCTATAGTGGACATCTGTGAGGTCTGAATGTATTAAACCTGAAGCAAGAAGCCATTAAGAGTAGGAAACTGTGTTTAGTGTGTCGCTGCCACAAAGTATAAAAAAAAGAGCTACTTGCTTTCCGGAAGTAAAAAGAAAAAAATGAAGAGAATCTATCTCACCTGAGCAGTGTTGGTGAAGACTCCATCTGACACAGACACATTGAGTTGATAGGAGAGTTTCATGCCTTGTCTCCTCTTGTTAGACAGACTAAGCACTCCTGTATCTGAGTTCATCATAAAAGTCATCCTCTCATTCCCAGAGAGAATACTGTACCTAAAGGCAAGAAAGGGTAATATTTTTCAATAATGCTGTTCTGGTGTACATGGGTCTATATTTTTTTTTAAGGTGTACTGAGCTAAATTCACTAGAGTTAAACAAAAATTAATGACAGAGTGAAAATTATTACAATTTTCACAACCAAAAACAAGATCACGAAATTGGTTTGCTTGTATTGTTGTGCTGTAACATGACAAATGTAAAAATTCCAGATTGCGGTCAATAAGGCATCAACAGAAACCATGTACTAACATCTATTCATTAATACAAGACTTTACAGCAAAAGTATCTAACAGAGGACCGCTTAAAACTTTTTTTTCCTTACCTCAGCCTACGAGCATCGCAGATGTCAGCATCTGACGCCTGAACACAAGTCACAAAGTGTCCTCTGGGAGCCAGCTCGCTGACAAAGGCCTCGTACAGTGCCTGGCTGAAATTAGGTGGGTTGTCGTTTGTGTCAGTTACAGTCACAGTGACAGTAACATCAGTGCTGAGGGCAGGGTCTCCACTGTCTGTCGCTCTGACAATGAAGTTGTAGCGCTGGATGAGCTCATAGTCAAGTAAGCGTGCAGTGAATACCAGCCCGCTGGTTCTGTCAATACTGAAGTAGTCGTTGCTGTGGTAGATGTCTGATAGGATCTGGTAACTCACTAAGGCATTCTTCTCTGAGTCTTGATCTTGGGCAAACACCTATGGGGAGAGTGGCATTAAACTTTACACAGCTTCATGCATTATTCAAGAAAAACTCTTGATTTGTTTCCCTACTATATTCTATTTAGTGGTACAAGACCCACAGATGAGAAAAGTAAATAAATTTGGAAATTTAATTTGTTCAACTCTGGGCTTCAACAGTTGCTGTAGCATGAAAAGAACAGAAAACTGAACAATACACTAGCAGTGGCAGGTTACCAATTCCAAAACACAAAATCTATCTTAATGGTGAGATATGGATGTTAAAGCAGAACAAACTAAACTTTTACTCTTGGTTTAGTCAGCTGTTTTACATTGCAGTGCAGAATTACAATTGCAAATTTCATAATTTCCTCAGATTTTAACCAGAAAACTTGAATCATTGTAATACTGTGTGACACTCCCTTCCACTCTGTGTGTCTGTGCTGTAAATAAGTGAGACATAAGTGCAAGAGTGGTCTGCTTTTAACTGCCTATGTGTGCTGGGCTTATTAAAGACAGAAAAGAGTGTCCTTCTGGCCTTTATCTCAGCCCAGCCTCCATCCACCTGAATCTTTCTGTGGGTTATTGAACCACACAACATGCATTAAACATATTTTCAATCACCCCGGCATCTCTAACAAGATTAATCACTCTCATTTTTCCACATCACGCTACTTATTTAGGCTATTAATTTGAGTGAATAAATGAAGCTTTAAAGTCACATTTCTGCCCGTGGCCTCCATTCTTATTGCCAGTCATGAGCCAGTTGATAACAAAGGTAACAAAAACACACAATGCTTTCTGTTCATATGCATAATAACTGTTGTTTCAAGGCGCTAGTAACAAAACTAGAAATTATGAGCCAAGAGTCAATCATGCATGTTACATAGTCTGCAGAATGTAGAGACATTACTTAAATACCACCAAGCTCTTTTCAGCATATCTAAAATGAGAAACATTCAACTAATACAATATTCACACATGTCCTTTCAGATTCTTTTAAGAGACAATAAAAGAGTAATATATTGCTGGAATTATTTTTGAAACATGTAAGACAGAAATCCATAATTTACATAAATTTGTATCTTGTTCTGTTACCAGTACCACAGGAACAAGGAACAAGTCTATGAACCACAAAAGGTCAAGAGTTACCTTTGGGAAATTCCCAGGAAAAATATCACACCATCTTTAATGAATAAATATTTCAGCATGTGGTATTCATCCACAATGCTCCTGAGGTGCATCTCAAGTATATACTGTACATTCATTCAGTTAGTGCACATAGAGACATTATTCAGTAAATAATAACACACACACCTGCAACACTGATGTTCCAATCATGGAGTTCTCACTCAGTACAGTGGAGTATGAATTATTCTGGAACAGTGGAGGGCTGTCGTTCACATCCAGCACAATAATGTCCACATCGACTTCAGACTTGGCACCTGTCAGTGTATCTGTAGCCTTCACTGTTAACCGATAATACTGGTTTGTTTCATAGTCCAAGGGGTAAATCACACTGATGACCCCTGTGTCAAAGCCAATGTCAAACTGGAGGGAAAGGTCTCCATCAGTGATGGTAAAGATAATGTTCTGGCCCTCTGGGCTGGTGGCATTTATAGACAGAATAGAGGTGGAGATGGCCACGTCTTCTCTGACAGTAACCCCATAAAAAGGTTTGTCAAACACAGGCATGGCTTTATTTACAATGGTGATGGGCAGCTCCACCTCACTGGACAACGATGGAAATCCACCATCAGTGGCCACTATGACCAATGTATACTCAGCATTGGATAAATCAACTTCAAAGGTCCTCTTTAATGTCACTTCTCCAGTCACAGGATTCACCTGTAACAAATATTTAGGAACAAAATATCTTCAGTATATTTTATGGTTCTTCACAGGATTCACATAAACAACTAATTTAACTTTAATTTTTACCTGGAAGTTTCGATGCTGCTCTTTAAGACTATAGGTCACTTCTCCATTCAGACCGCTGTCTGAGTCAATAGCTGAGACCCCAAAGATAGAAGACCCTGGCTCTGCCTCCACTTGCACTGCAGCGTAGTAAGGGAGGTTTACAAACTCAGGGGTATTGTCATTGACGTCCTCCACCTGATAACAGAAGAACAATTTATATACTTAAAATATGGGATTATTGTAAAAGCCAGAAATATTTTTGGTGGGTATTAAATACCTAAGGATGTTTAATGAAAGTACTGTAGAAGCTTTTAACATCTTAGCTAAGCAAAACAACCAAATCCACAAGGAGTGGATTGTGCCTGTTAATAACACTGAATTGCATTCATGCTTGTAATCTGCTCCATTTTCAAAACATCAGATTTTGTGTTAATGACTTGCTGGACCAAACATGCCATTTTCCATTTGGATGCAGTTTGCTCTTGTTTCACATCTGAGTTGAGAAGCTATTTCCATGGTTTCAAATTCCTCTCCATATTTACAAAATGGTCTATAATGAACTCAGCCCAAAACACAAAATCTCAAATTGGATATATAATTAGCAGAAATGCATACTCAGAGAACTCCCTGCAGTCACAAACCAACTATATTGTTTCAAATCTATAATACCTTCTACTGAATTATCTGTCAAAATAATTGCATGATACCCCAAATTCTGCATTGCTGATAATCTGTTTATTCACCACTACAAGTAGTTTCACAAATAAACTGCAATCACAAGTATGTCTCTAAAGAGGCTGTGTGCTTTTATACACTTATGAGTGTTTGTAATGAACCCTGATCTCCATCACTGGTATTAGAACACGTTTATGTTTAAGTGTAGCTGTTAAAGTATTGATTCTCCTCCTGTATTAAGCTGTAAACTACATTTGGCTGCTGTAGACGGTTTAAGTTCAGGTCATTTCAGTTCCTTTATACACTGAAGGGTAATTCAGTCATTCAATCTGGTAATGCATTGTTTTACAGATTACCACTGGAGTTGTATGTTTTTAGTATTATTACCCTGTGAGAACAATGGGTCTAAAAAGTGTCAAACTCAGCTTTTCATGAAAATCCCACCTGCATTTCCTGGAAGTTTCAGGTAATTCACAAGAGTAGGTTGTAGTAGGCATTGCAGTAGACCAAAAGTAAAAGCTGCATACAATGGAAATACTGTGGTGGAATAAGGTTTTTGGACACCCCATGCATTTGTGGTATATTGCATTAAGAATCACTCTTAAGTCATTGATCTCTACCAAGAATTGTTGTTCCATCCTTAAAACCAATATGCTCCCTTCCGCACGTGCTTTATTCCATTGAAGTCTGGATGTTTCAATGAGATAATGCCTTTTGAAACACATTAAGGGCATGACGTGAAGAAACTATCAAGAATTTATGACCTCCACCAAGGAGGTATTAAATTGAAGTCCGTACGTCTGTCTGTCTGTCTGTCAGCAGGATTACGAAAAAAGTTCTGAACAGATTTTGATTAAACTTTCAGGAATGATAGATTAGATAGAAGATAGATAGAAGGATAGAAGGAAGAACCCATTAGATTTTGAGCAATGAAGGTCAAAGGTCAAGGTCACACAAAAGGTCACCAGCTAAAACACATAAGTGGTAATATCTCAGGATTCAGACAAGATAGAATCTCGCAGTTTTTTGCATTCACATCGTCTCACCTTCAGACATCAGATGGGTCAACACCTATGACTTGATCATGTCACGTGTGAATGAAAAATCAAGCCTCTCTGACTTTTTTTTTCTTTTTTTTCTTGTCATCAAAAAATAAAAAAAAGAAAGAAAGAAATTACAAACTTGATTTTGTAGCCACATCATTTGAAAACAAAAATAATTCTGCAAATATGTCATGATATTTGATATTTTGTGAAATTTTAAGGGTATCCGAAAACTTTTTTCCACTACTGTATATATCTAAAGCACACGAATATGTATTTGAAAACAGCATAGTCATTGGGTTAATGCACTTACTTTAATGCACCACTGGAACACACAATATGCAACTCATCCAATTGTTTCATAGTTGAATGAGTCATAAAACAAGAGTGTATGAGGCTAAAAATATTCATACCGACATAAAAACACAAACGTATTTCCACACTCACTTGCACGTGGACCACAACCCTGGCTACCCTGAGGATCTCATCTTCTCTGCTGACCTCCACCATGAGCTTATAACTCCCCTGCTCCTCTCTGTCAAAAGGCACCCCGGTGGTCAGCAACACACCGCAGGTTGGTCGAATTGTGAAGCGGCCACCAGGGTTTAGTAGAGTGTACTTGAGCGGCTCATTAAGTCGGTGGCCGACCGTGTTGACAACCGTCACCAAGCTTATGTTAGGTACATTCTCTGGAATAGAGGCAGTGTAGACTGGAAAAGTGAAGAGAAGACCGCTGTCTATAGCTTCTCGGACAAACACTGTGACCAATGCCATGCTGGAGAAATGGCCATCCCATACCTTAAACCAAAAAATTGACAAAAAGATGTCTCATTAGAACAATTCCACTGAATACAGAGGGGATCTTTGAATATTTCTGATAGCTGACTCAGAATAATCTCAATGCAGGTAAAGCTCTGCTATATTATAATGTTTTGCCCTTTCTAAACAAAAATAACAAAATAACCAAAGGGCAGTTGGATGGCACAGGGTGCTTAGAGACAAGTCCTCTACAATGAAAAAACTGTGCCAACAAGCTGAAGCATCCTGAAACAAGACAGTGAATTAATATGGGTTCTGGGTGCACAACTCTGCAGCTGACCCTGTGTGCTGACCTCCCTGAGGAAATCATTATTATATAAGCCTTTTTAGGTCAACTGTATGTTGCTCATCCAAGCTAGTAAGAGAAAAATATCGAAATTCAGTTGTGTGTTGTGTGGAATCATTCACCTTCAGATTAAACCGGTAGCGGTCTTTGCTAAGGTTTGGATTAATGACAGTCACGATCCCGGTGTTGGGCTCCACAGAGAAATATTCCATATTGCTGTCAGCCAAGGAGTAGATTAGTTGAGAAGTGGTGGACTTGTCAGGGGTTACGCTGAGGTTAAAGGTCAAATCAGGATCAAAAGCCTCAACCCTGCAGACTTCAACCCCCATGAAGGTTGGCAGAAGGAGGACAGTCTCATAAATGTCCTGGGAGAACTTTGGAGGTGAATCATTGATGTTGATTACCTAAGACAGGACATACACAGATTTAATAAGCAGAAGAGAATGTCATAGCATTACACATCTAAGAAATCAATGGAGGAAGTTCATAAATCATTTTTGGGAAGAGAGAGCTGATTCATAGTCCCTTCCTTACCTTTATGATCACTTCAGCTGGACTGTCAGCGCTCCTAGGAGGCTGACCACTGTCTCTAACATGAACTCGGAAAAGGAACTCAGAGAAAGTCTCATAGTCCAGGCTGGCAATCGTTCTAAAATTTAAGAACAGTTAAAATGAGAACAAATCTATTCTTCCTCCCAGAAATCATGAAAAATATATAACCAAGTGAATCAGACAACCTCTGCAGAGATACTCGTTGTAAAATTTTGATCACTAACCGAATTGATCCAGTTCCTGAATCCACACTGAAAAACATACAAGCTGTCTCTTCTATGATCTGGAAAGTTAGCAGCGCGTTGTGGTTGCGATCCTTATCGGTTGCCTGGATGACGAGGGGTTTGCCATCTTCTCCCAGGACAACACTGTTCACTGGAGCGGCTTCACTGATAACTCCAACATACCTTAAAAAAATAAAAAGAAGACACTGTTAAAACACAGAAAGTCTATACTTAAGTGCCTGCAGAAAAACAAACATGTTGTCAGCACTCCACACGGCTCAGCAAACAGAGCAAAAACTTTTCACTGCCTGGGTTTTACTCATACACGGATACCTGATTTGCTGGAAGACAGGGGGGCTATCATTGACATCCCCCACTTGGACAATGACAGTAGTGCTGGCTTCAACTCCAGACATACTCAAAGCATGCACCACTAGAAAGTAAGATGTCGTTTGCTGCCAAAAACAACAAAAATGCAATTAGTAAAAGTGCTATTTTAAAACTCTGGGTGCATATATTGGTAATGCCTTCAAAAAGCATCATGTCAACAAATTTTTTTTGGCAGATGATGCAAACATTAACAAACCTCAAAGTCGAGTAGTTTGCGTGTGAGGATTACACCAGTATGATGGTTTATAAAAAAACAATGCTCCTCATTGCCCCTGGAGATATCATAAAAGACAGCGGATCGACTGAGGGCGCTAACAGTGATCACATGTGTTCCTATTGTACTGTTTTCCATTATCTATAAATACAAAGACAAGAAAGTAAAGTTAGATGTAATATTTATCCATACTATTCCTGTTTACAGTATTACCATGAATTATTCTCTACACACTTCACCTCAGCCGAATACTCCTTCTGAGAAAATTTTGGTGTGGAAAAGTCAGACAGAACCAAGGAGATGCGAACTGTGGATGTGGCCATTAATGGAGGAAATCCACTGTCTGTGACACGCACAGTGAGAGTGTAAAAGCCAACAGAGGTAAAGTCCAGGTCCTTGGCAATCGAGATAAGACCAGTGGCATTATCTATGCTGAACACACCACCAGTGTTACCTGAGAGAAACAGGAAATTGAGAGACATTGTTTACTAGTAAATACAAAAGGAGGATTATTTCTAGCACTGCTGTGTTTTCTTTTGACAAATAATTACTAGCCAATCACAGGCTGCACACAGTATTATGAAGAGAGGAAATATGAAGGTAGCAGACTTTTGCACACTTGTGTAGCACCACACCTGCTTCTAAAGAGTAGGAGAGTTTTCCATTAATGCCATTGTCTTTGTCTAGGCCAGTCACTTGCAGTACTGATGTTCCGATGGGAGAAGACTCATAGGCAACAGCGTCATATACTGTACTGGTAAAGTATGGGATGTTATCATTGGAGTCCTCCACTGCCACGAGGATTCGAGCCAGGTCACGGTTAAATGGAAACTCCTGATCCTTAACCTGGAGCAATATCAGGCGAAATGAAAGATGAATATGGATAACGTTGTGGGAGGCAATAAAGGAAATCAGCTAAAATTAAATATGGCAGACAGAGCTGCTGAAGGGTGAATAATTTAGAAAGGAGCACACACACAGAGTGAAAACTAACCAAACATGCACAGACACACATACAGTAGTGGGGGAAAAAAAGTTTTGTGCACCCTTAAAATTTTACACAGTTTCCAACATTATCATGAAATATTTGCAGAACTATATGTTTTATGATTCAAAACATGTGGGTGAACAAATGCAAATGATTTTTTTGTTTTGTTTTTGCTTTTATTTATTAGGAAATAAATTAACAAAACTAAATTAATGACAGTTTCAACATGTTATGCCTTAGATGCTTTTTTACTGAAACATCCAGGTTTGACATCGACAGAACAGAGCATTTACAGAAGGAAGCATGTGGGTTTGGAGAAGAGAGCAATACTTTTGCAGATTTCAGTGACTTAAGAATGGTTTTTAAAGCAATATATCACAAATGCATGGGGTGACCTGAAACTTTTTTTCACCATTGTATCTCTTACCATAATAGTGAGGATGTGTTGTGTTCTAGCCTCATAATCCAGTCTGTCTGCAGTGTAGACGACACCTGTTCCAGGGTTGACTCTGAATAGTCTCATACTGGCTGGGTCTACAGAACCGTAGATGGAGAAACTCAATCGGGCACGTTCGTCCACGTCTGTTGCTCTAACACGCAGCAGCTCCATATCAACTGGTATATCCTCTGAAACACTGACGTCATAAGCTGACTGTGAGAAGACTGGAGGGTTGTCATTGTTGTCTAGTATTCTGATGAACACCTTGGTAGCAAAGAGAAAGAAGAAAAGTTACAGTAGATTTTTTTCCAGTATTATTATCATTCTTTGTGATAACAGTCCTGAAATAGTGTAATCGTGGGATACTGATAATACCTGATAGAGGTCTATGATTGCATCACCTCCATTTACAGTTACAAGGTTGAGATATTAGAGAAATGGAATTAACACTGAGCTACATTTTGGTGTTTTTTCAAGCAGAACAGAGCATTGTTAAGAAAGGATATGAATATGTTTCGTTATACATGACCTTTATTTGCCTAAACTAATCCCATTAATCCGTTGATATCAAGGATTTCCTTTTCAAGACAGCCCTTGTAGGGCAACCAAGACATCAGAAGCACAGGAAATGTGGGAAAACCAAGCAACAAAGGGAACATTTCATAGTCAGTAAGAGATAATTTCAAGGATAAATAAGAGTGCAAGTGTAGGATGCAAAGAAGCTGGGAGTCAACAGCTCCCCTAGGATGAAGGAACAATAATTTAATTTGATGTGAGTCTGAAGAGTATAGGAGATGGTGCCAGTGCATAGCGGTGTACCTGTGCTGAGGCAAGGCTGGTACCATCTGTCACCTGTACCGTCATGTTGTACACAGACTGCATCTCTGCATCTAAGGGCTTGGCAACAACGAGAGTCCCCACCCCCACCTGCAGGTCAAACTGCATGTCAAAGCTCCCTGGAATCACACACACACACACACGCAAACACATACACGTTACGAGGAGTTTTGGTCATTAAGAATTCACTGTGCGTGCTAAACTCAGGTGCTCTAAGTTATTACTGTGTAATTGTTTTGGCCAGGTGCCTGCGTCTAGAACTGGAGGGTCTGAAATAAAGTGAACTAAAATGCAATGCAATGTAGCACTGAACTTGCTTGCCAGTCTGAGAGCTGTTAACAGTCACACAAACATCTGTCTTATCAGTCCAAAACACAACCCATCTCAGAGATCAAAAACCTGCAGCCGGGTCTTTTCCACGGGCGGTGAATGTACAGTTTAGAGGCTTAATGTTTGATTAGAGTGAGGGAGAGGATTGATGTGCGTTAGGTATTCAGTACCATCCTTCGTCTCATTCCAGCTTCTCTCTTGAGATATCTGGGAGCTTTAGCTCTCCTCAGCATATGAATACTGATTGGGCATTTTTCACAGAAGCACCGAAGCGTGTTGAGTCAGAGCAAGCCACGGGGATTCACTTTTTCAGTTTTTTCAAGGGAAAAGGTTGGTCGATATTACACTAAGAGGCAACAATCTCACAGTATTAAGAAAAACAGAAATCAGAGCCAGTAGTCTCTAAATAAAAAGAATTTTCCGGTTTACTTCCAGTCTAGGATGTGCCTCTAGGGGTCATGTATAGGTCGTAATTCTACTACTTTTGGTAAAATTCTTATTTTTCCAGCAGAGTGATACAGATTTAACTAGATAATCACAGTACATTCGATATGTTATAGAAACTTAAAGACACTTAAGATTCCGCTAATGTATTTCCAAACTGGAAAAGCACTCGGAGAGCACAGACTTCAGCCAAGGCAGATCAGTTGCCAAGTGAGATCAGTCTCTATCCACTACCACTAACATTTAATCACTTGTTCAGCATCAACATTTCCAGAAAATGTCATCAAAATCCATCCATAACTTTCAGAATTATCTTGCTAACAGACAGACAGACAAACAAACCCCAGTGAAAACATAACCCCGTTGGCAAAGGTAATTAGCAAAATAGCAAATAAATATTTATACAGTAGTTATCCCACTTATCCATCTTGGGCATTGCTTTTGGCAAGAAAAGTCATGGACATAAATAAGGAATTCCCTGATTTTTCTTAACTTTTCTGATGTAGAGCATTTATGGCAAAGATGTGTCAAACTCAGTTTGACCAGACCTGTATCAAGGGAGCAGTTTCTTCCACATGCATTCTGAGGAATGTAGAACATTTCTCTGGCCAGGCGTCCACCTTAACAGTGAAAGAAAATAGAAAAAAGCATGAGAGAATATTAATATTTAGGGAATGAAAGATATTTGTATGGTGGTGTATCATCTGTTGAAAGCACTATGTTGACCTTTTGACATTTTCTACCTTTGACTTTTCATTACTATATGAAAAATGTGATTAATTTAGTCTAGTCCTGTCTAGGACATTTTGAGAGATGATAGAGTTAACATGATGCTTTCACTTTTTGTGATAAAACGTGTGAAGTACTTATTTTTTTCCACAATGAGTATTAAAATGGAATAAACCGGTTTGCAGTAGCATCAAGTGTGACTGTAACACAACACTTTCTGAATAACTGATATGTATTGATTCAATAAAAGATACTAGTAATTCTACTGAATCATAAATGTTGAATATCTAATTTCTGCAATAAAATATTCATATATTATCCTTCATTAGGGTAAATCAAGAGGCATTATAGAAATAGAGTACCTCAGTGCTGAATACATGGATAGATATAGTAAAGGAACGGGTTTCTCTAAAGCCAAAGCAGCAGAACAAGACATTCTTCTTACTTTTCGTTGTTTTCTACTTGACTGCTTGTATGGAATAAGAATCATAATATAATAAGATAAGATAATATATTCAGTGCTATTATGCATGTGCAAAATGAAGCTCAGCAATGATTGGCCCTGTGAGTTTGATTATGCTAATTCTAATTATACAAAAAAACAGCCACACAAGTAAGTTAAAGCTGACAAAGCAAACAATTCTGCCAGCAGCCACTGACAATAGGAACCATTTATTCCTAAAGAACATTATCGTGGAAAGATTTACGGATACTTGCATTTTGTAGCAGGCAATATGATATTCTCACAATTGAACAAATATTAAACTAAATTAAAGGGCACTTAAATAGTGATTCAGAATGCATGCTGTTCTGAAAAGCACAACTGTTGGCACTAGTTGCTACTCATCAATCCCAACACCAAATTAAAACTGTCAGTAGCACAATATAATAATATATTGTTGCCCATAAACTTGGAGTAAACACTTGTTACCTCTTATCATGAAATGCCCATGTGACTCATCCTACTTACAAAACATAACTGGGACTCAGTATGCAATCACTGAACCTGGTTCAAGGTCATTGCTGATGTATATGTGTAAAATATACAAATCTGTTATGCAGGTTATTATTGTCCAACTCTATCCTGTGGCTCATTTTACTGATATGATACAGATATAGTTATTTTTCATGAAAAAGTGAAAAGGTAACATAGCATAAATTAAGAACAACTTTTGAAGAATAGTGATTTATATAGTTTGAAGTTTAAAGTTTCAAGATTTAGGATAACTGTACTATTACCACGCCCCCCCCCCCAAAAAAAAAAAGGGGAGGCAAGATGTATTGTTTTTGGTCCAGTTTGTTTGTTTGTTGTTAACACTCTAGCAGCAAAACTATTGATTAATTTCATACCAAATTTGGTCTACAGATTGCCAGTGACCCAGAATACATCTGAATACAATTTGAGAATAGTTCGGTCAAAGTAAAAAAATAAAAAATGTACTTCATTTTTAAAAAATTGGGTGAAGTAATGTCAATTTCAGTTCATAGACTGACAGTGGTGAAGAATAGATGCTGTCACATTTTGGGAAAAGTAGGACATAGTAAAAAAAATTCTATGAAATGTTTAATAAATCTTCCCCTTTACTTATAATGGGGGAAATGTGTGTGAAGGGTGGGGTTTGTTGCACCTGGTACCACTTGTTTGTTTTTATATATATAAAAGTTCCCCTCGCCCCACGTGGGCGGTGTCTCCTTCAGACTCGGGTCCTCTACCAGAGGCCTGGGAGCCTGAGGGTTCTGCGCAGGATCTTAGCTGTTCCTAGCAATGCGCTCTTTTGTACAGAGATCTCTGATGTTGTTCCTGGTATCTGCTGGAGCCATTCTCCCAGCTTGGGGGTCACTGCCCCTAGTGCTCCGATCACTACTGGTACCACTGTTGCCTTCACACTCCACATTTTCTCTAACTCCTCTTTCAGCCCTTGGCATTTCTCAAGCTTCTCATGTTCTTTCTTTCTGATGTTGCTATCACTGGAGACTGCTACATCTATCACCACCACTGTCTTCTCATGTTTATCCACCACCACTATGTCAGGATGATTGGCCATCACCATCTTGTCAGTCTGGATCTGGAAGTCCCACAGGATCTTGGCCTGTTTGTTCTCTGTCACCTTTGGGGGGTTCTCCCATCTTGACCCTGGGACCTCCAGTCCATACTCTTTACAGATGTTCCTGTACAGTATGCCCGCTACCTGGTTATGCCTCTCCATGTATGCCTTGCCTGCCAGCATCTTACACCCTGCTGTGATGTGTGTGTGTATATATATATATATATACATGTATATATATAAAATTTTAAGGAATGTGTAAGGAAGGAGTCTGCATTTTCCCTATCCCAATACCTACACAGTAACTAGCATTAGGACACAGCACGTTAGGAGCAAAGAACTGTCAATGAAGGTGCCCAAGAATCAGCTTCAAATCAGCATCAGTACCATGATCAGAGGCACCAACAGGAAAATTAACTTATATTTACCTGTTTTTTAATTAATTATATTCATAACTAGCATATTTTTTCTCAATTACATTGGATTGATTACCGATTCGAAATCTGTATTACTGTAAAATACATCACTTTTGGCATGTAAATTGCAATTATCAATCCAAACACTAGATTAAAAACTTTAGTTACGCAGTTTATCAGTGTTCAATATTTTAACTCTCCCATGTGGTATCTCCTTACCAATGATATTGAACCAGACAGGTGTGGTTGACTGGCTGACGGCGACCACTCCTACTGGCTGAGCCACAGTCGCTGTCTCCGAAATAGAGAAGTTGTAGTACCTCTGGGTGAACATCAGGGGCATAGGTGAGGGCACAGGTTTGCGAATCCACTCAACATGGAGTTTGACAGTAGACCATAATGGGGGATCACCGCCATCCTCCGCTTTAATCTAGAAAATGAATAGTGCAAAAAGCCCATTAATCCAGAAGCACAGTCAATCTAAGTTTTCCATCGAATAACAATAAACCAGACTGGTGAACAAAATAAATTCCCACTGTTGATGATGTAAAGAGAAAACCAAGAAACTTATTACAATTCTGAACGCATCACTTCACTCATACTTGTCAAACTATATTAATAGGATCTACATGTGTCTTCTCCACAGTGACACTGCAATGGCATTTGTTATACCAACCCCTCAGCAATAAAGTCCCATCCATAAATTATATATTTTTTCTAACCTCAGAATTGATCTAAGCATTTTCAGCCTAATAGGAAGACAGTGCCTGCTGGCTTCTTCCACTGTCACTGACATAATAAATAGGAATGTCATTAAACAAAATAAAAACAACAAAAGTGTAAGTGAAAGACCTTATATAATAGAAATACGTAAAAAGATAGTCATACAGCTTGTTTTGGGCCCAGAAGACAACAACCTTATCTGAATCAAAGCAAAACAAAAAAACTTGACAGTAGAGGGCACAACTTTTGTTTTGTTTAAGTTCATGATACCGAAGCATTCTACACAAACTTAGAATAGGAAATATCAGGTAGGTCACTCTGGAGTTTATATGTACCTAAAAGAAGCAGCTGCAGGGTTTAGTCATTGTTCATTTATAATACAAAATTAAAAACCAGTATTAGAGGCATGGAAATACAGAGTTTATGAAGAGTTGCTGCAGCCGAAAACTCATAAAATGGAGGAACAAACTGGCTAAAAACAATGGAGTACATGACTAGTGGAAATAAAAAAGGTGGAAAGGTAGGGGCATCAGTGTGTGTGTGTGTGTGTGTGTGTGTGTGTGTGTGTGTTTTTTACCAAATACATATGTATTATTTAAATCAGGGGTGTCCAGTCCTTATCCTCAAGAGCTTCTATCCTGCATATTTTAGATGTCCCCTCTTCAAACGCACCTGATTCAAATGATCAGTATATCATCAAGCTCTGCAGATGCATGATAATGACTGTCAAGTGTCCTGGAAGAGGGGAAACATCTAAAACATGAAGGATAGTAACAGGGCAATATGATACCAGGGAGTCAATGACCCTATACATTAGAGGTCGATAGTTTTTTAGAAGTACGGTATAAACTATGATGTAACTGTAACCCTTAAACAACAACCACCAGAAACCAAAATCATATACTGATATATTGGTTCATTGGTTCATGTTTAGCTTGTGCACCCTATGTACAGTGTTTTTCACAATAACACAATTTCACAATAACACAGAGTTAAAATAACAACCATATATAATATACACATCATTATGTGTGCACAAAGGTACATAAGTACTTATATGTGCTTTTGCAGTACTTATGTGTTTAGAATCACACAGGCAAAAACAGCTTATTGATATGACCAATACTTTTAATTGATATGGCTGTAAATTACATGGGGGGGCTGGATCTGTAAAACTTAAACTGCCCAGACATAATGCGAGAATTAGGTCTGGCTGTCATCATACAGTAACAAGGTCAGCCTGGTTGCTACTGTGTCCTGGTTCCACAACGAACTCTGATCAGACGGAGTGAAGTTCAGCAGGTCATGTGCTCACTAGAATAGTAACAGTCACAAACTGTCATGTTCAGTCCTGTGTAAAAGTCTATCACATATGTCAATGCAAAACTAAATGAGGGCAAACAATTTTTTCCTAATATGTGTATTACATGGGTGCCCAAATGTTTTTTTAGAGATGGGCCAGATCTGATAATGTGGAGATTACTGGGGGACAGTGGTCCCTTCTGACATTTTTTAAACAGTAAAAATTAAAAATAAATCACTGTTCTATAACAGTTTTATCTTCATTGTTACAATACAATTGTTTAAAATGGCAATGAAACCTAATCTTGGCCACTCAGGTGTAAACAAATAAGAAATATAGCTATGTCTTTCTTTTCCCTCTGGAATCAGTAACATAGAATAAACTGTGGAGGATCTGGAGTTGATAAAAATCTGAACCCCATGTTCACATTGAACATGACTTATATGAGGAATCATTACTCATCTATTACTCAGTAATGCAACGTCTATTCATAAGATTACAACATATGACTCTTGCTATTGTCTTTTACAGGATCACTGAAAAAGTAATAGTTTTGTTACATGTACAAGTACACAACGCCAACAGTTATAAGCAACTATCATGGCAACTTCTTAGGTTGCCATGGTAACGGATTAACGTAACCCACGGAGTCGTAAGTTAGCTTGTCATATGTTAGCATTTTGTCTGGTAATGTCTCTTTACATTAAATTAGTTTTTTAAAGGCAGCAGTCTCTAGACAAATTAGACAAACACAAGCGCTTTGATTTTCAGTTTATAAATATTGTAGTTACCTTCTGTCCTGGAAACCTACGTACGGCCTTCACTGTCAATTTTCCTCCTTTTATCTACAGGCGCCATTTGCGAAAAGGGTTCACGGCAAAATCATATAGAGTTAGAGTGGTGCTGCCACCATGAGGTCAAAGGAGGAACTGCATGTTGAAACTTTTATTGTCTGTGTATTTATTTATTTATTTTAATTTATTTACTGTGTTGGACAGTCTGAGCAGGCCATAAATAATAAATTATAAAACTGAAGTTGCAGCCCATATGAATTGACCATGGCCCGGACTTTGGGCATACCTGGGTTATCCCACCTATAAGCTTAACTCTGCTCCCCATTTTATCAACTCCACTGCTTCTAGAACATATAGATTCCCCTGGGTCAATGCACTAGTTTCCTGACATTTCCATTTAAACTGCTGTATATTGCACTCTACTTTAATTGAGCCTCCAAACTGTACCCCACACACAGGATACACCAAAACTTTTCCTGGTGGTCATCACTGTCTTGACCTTAAGGTGACCACACAAAAGGTGACCACACACCCTCAAGTTGTAACCTCTTTCTATTCAATGAAATACTTTTGGATACTATAAGATTTGTGCATTATAGAAATTGACGAAATCAGAGAGCTTAAATAGTTTAAAATTTGTTAGTATGATCTAAATAACCAGCCTTGTGAATAATTCAAACTGCTCAATACCATATATTAAATATAGGAACAGAAGACAGTAATACAATATCTAGAGATATTTATAATCTTGAAAATATTTTGCTTTGTTTATTATGAAGATATTTTTGACAGCTTCCTTTGCATCTGAAAGAAAAAAAGAAAAGAAAAGAAAAGAAAAGAAAAGAAAAGAAAAGAAAAGAAAAGAAAAGAAAAGAAAAGAAAAGAAAAGAAAAGAAAAGAAAAGAAAAGAAAAGAAAAGAAAAGAGAAAAAAAAGAAAAGAAAAGAAAAGAAAAAAGCTGACTTTAAAACTTACGGTAAGAATATCTGTGCTTCCTGCTGTCACCATCTTCTTTGATGATACCATGGCTGTTCGTGGATCAATACTAAACTTGTCATCCTCATTACCAGCAACAATAGTGTAGGTGATGTTGCCATTAACTCCAAGGTCACGGTCGTAAGCGAAGACACGGTAGACTGGTTCGCCACGTTTGTTACGGTCTCTTTCAGGCAAGCTGATGCGATAGGTGACTTCTGGAAAGGTGGGTGGGTTGTCATTTTCATCCTCGATGTGGACAATAACCCATACAGTAGACTGACGGGTTGTCACAGGGCCATCTATAACAGTTACCTGAGAAACACAACAAAATGGACTTGACAACAAAATGGACACAGACTTGACAATCTCATATAATTCATGTCTTTTGCTTGTGTTTTACTGTATATATTTACTGTATTTGTCAGGGGGAAATTATGTATTTATTCTCATAATCTCAGATCTTTACTTCCACTGTATGGCTGTTGTGTACGCTGCCACGTGGAACAGAGCTCACGGGAAATCTCTGTATTATTGATCCCCTGGAGGCAGAGGCAGAGGTCTGATCAGAGATCAATTAGATCAGATAAGGGTGAACACCATTGCTGCCAGCCTGCCTTGCTCACTAGACTATTAATTACAGACAGGCAGCAAAGAATGGCAGGCGGAGCAGCGCATAGCATGCACGGACTGGCACTCATATTGAAACAGGACAGGGTGGGACAATGTAACTACAAAGACCTTTCTGCCCCTAATTTTAAGCTTCTATTATCTCAGAAGTAAATAATTTTTGGAGACACAAGCTTACATCTACAAACCTCGCAGCTTTTACACTTTCATTTTGTGGCGTGGTGTCACATGGTGGGTTTAAATTTATGTACTATAGCTGAATAAAGAAGTGAAAGGACTCAAAAGAAGTCAATTGGCAATACAAAAAACCAAGCTGCAACACTGTGGGTCAACTTTGGGTTACTTCATTCCATTTTGTTGGGGGGCAAAGTGCTTCAACCGCATTTAATAAGCTGTATGAAAAGGGCCCGTAGGTAAGTTTGCTTACGTTTCTAAAGTTGCAAATCACTGATTATCAGGTTCATCTGCATGCAAAGCAGAAGGAGTAACAGAAATGGTAATCACTGAGCTATCTGTATGCCCAGTGTCGGTGCTTATCAAATGCTGGGCAGACCAACTCCTCTCCTCCCTGTTCCCATCCTGAGTAGAAGAGATAACCAATGATGAATGATTACATTTAGAAAATCCTAAACCTGGGTCCCAAAACTATAGTCATTCATCACAGTTTATGGAGCCTTGAGGGCCTGCCAGGGTTGTCCTCCACCTTGTCTATGATAATAGTGGGCTGTGGCAGGTGTCACAGCCAGATAAATAATAATATTGTAAAGCCACAAACAAAGTTCAGGTTTTACTGTACCTCTAAAAAGTGCTCAGCTTGTTGTTCTCTATCCAATTTCCTTGCGGTTGTTGTAATCAGTCCTGAAAACCATAAAACAACCATAGATTAAACAAGATGAGATTTATTAACAGTTAACAACAAACCTTTGTTATAGGTGCTGTGTCTTTATCACTCACTGTGAAAGATAAAAATTCATCATCTGTCTGATGTTGTTTAAAGCTCATATTTCCTACCATCACAAAAGTGTCATCCGGGTTAAAACATAGTTTGTGTGTACACTAACACACACACACACACACACACATTGTTCCAAATACTATAGCCTGCAGCACTGGCACTGACTGCAGCGTTTGGCACATGTTCATATGGCACAGTATAGCTGAGGGTCATTCATGCTAACAGGACAGGGAGAAAGGAGAGAGACTATTGATAATAGGTTGGACTGAACCAGATTATTCAGATGATGGTGAGATGGTTTGACAAATGCTAGTAGGCTGAACTCGAGCTACGCATCACTTTCTCTACTGTTGGTTTTCTTTTTTCTTTTGTTATTTTATTACTTTGTCATATCTTTGCTAGTTTCCTGTCATTCAAAAAACAAATAGTTGGTGTTCAGGTTCCCATATGTTAACACTTAGTGACATATACATATACACACACACACACACTCACACACACACATATATATATATATATATATATATATATATAGAGAGAGAGAGAGAGAGAGAGAGAATATTTTATCAGTGCTGATCCAGACCCCCATCCATATTCACATTACTCCTTTGATCATCATTCCTTACATTAGTACCATTACTTCGTGGTACCTAATAAAGCAGGTAAACTCACTGTTCATCCAGACATAGATCGTACAGACCCTATAGACCACATTTGACATAAGATTGTTGCTGTTGCTGTCATTACCTAGTAATACCTTATGTCTGGACATAACCAAACAGAGTAACTAAAAGACTTCTGTATGACTTCCTCTCTCTTTTCTAAGCACTTCCCTTATATTTACTTTATTCTTCACCTAAACTCGTCTATATCTGCATCTTGTCAATTTGCAATCTTACTTCCACTTTTGACTATAAACACAGATACTTTACTATTGTCATTGATACCTTTACTTTACAAAACATTAAGCACAGTGAAAGGATGTTCAAACAACAGAAGAGCAGAGATTAATTTATTAATCAGAAGTGTTTTGAACTATCATTGCTGTGAGGAGTGTTTTATTAAGATAGGCTTGCTGTCATTCACTTTACTCATAGATTTCTTTTTGGGTAATAAACAGGTGGAGGCTGTATATAATCAACCTGACAGAAACAAAGTTCAAACACAACATAGGGCTTATTATGTGTATATTATGTACACAAGAATGGACACCGCTAAAAATCATGTCAAAAAGGTTACAATATTCTTATACATATGTGTTTTCTTTTAGTAACCAGTGCACGTTGTGTTGATTCGGTGCATTTTCTTGGCTGAGGTTGGCACTGCTGCACATTGAAATCATTTTCTCAAATGAAAACCAACAGGACACTGTAAGACAAACATCACCACCCAAACTCTCTGACTGGCTACACACTGATCAGCTTACAAGGCGTTTGGGATTAGAGTTTGACATAAAGCTACAGTAAACATGAAAAATACATACAGCTACATCTACAGTTAATACTCCTCATGTTTTACACTGACAGGCTTGTTAGCATTGGCCATGAGTAGTAAATAAAACACAACACAGTCCAGATTTGTTTGTTTTTTTGCTCACTACATGACAACTAACAAATCTATATCTGTCCTTCTGTTATAACTTGGACTGAGAATATTCTCATACAGAGTGAGCTGACTGTTAGTAATAACACCGTTGTCAACTCAGTTATGTCAGCTGTGCTGCACAAATCTAAAAAGACAAAACATAAATCTAAATAAATCTACAAATCCAACCCAATCATATCCATTTCAAATATTCTCCTAAAACAAGAGTTAGATTAGAGTTCTTAACCATGACAGGAGAAAGTAGTTACAGGTTATTTTTCCTTTTTATTTTGATGATATGAAGATGAAAACAGCTTCATGACAGATAATAAAACTGCTGTAAATGGACATCACATTGTCACATAACTCACAAAATCAATCAATAGCCACTTTTACACAGAAAACCCATAAAAAAATAATGAAAGGATGATGACCCCACTTTTTGCCACTATTGACAAAAGAATAACAGAGGAAAGCTAGGCTGGACTTTTACACAGTGAACCTGTCTTCCAAAATCAAAGGGGTGGTGACGCAGTGCAATGTGATGTATAATCTGCAGTCGGAAATACCCTGAGCATAGCAGTGTCTTAGATCTACTTCAAAACACTATCTGCACGTTATGATCCAATCACTTTGTATGTTATTTGTAGTAGAATATTTACAAATCTATTGTGTATATGTACACCATACTGTATATGTAATAACACCATCATATAATATTAAAAACATGAACCAACCAGCACTTTTGTCATTTGTTTTCTGATTCATCTTATTAAAGTATGTATGATTTAGCACATTTAATGTCTGAATAATTTCTAAAAAAAAAAAAAAAAAATGTTGACCAGCATAATAAGTCAGGACTACTTGATTTCCACATTATGAGAAATAAACTCAGAGTGACTCAGAGGGTAATGACCTCTGCCAAGAGAGTGTTACTATGTTAACAAAGGTTTTTGTTGTAATTTATCAGTTGGTGCCAGATTTGCTTAGTTAAATTAATGATTTTCTGACTGAAGACAAGATCCCAACCTTTAGGCATGACTATATCACAGCCTCAGGGTCTATGAAGGGAGGCCAGAGGCTGTGCTTGAATGGAGTCCTGTGGGAGAAGTGGCTTAGTTCCCTGAATAAACAAGTATTCTGTGAAAACTGTGGGACTCAATAACAATCAGATGACTTTTGTGATGATTTTTAACACCTTACCCATAGAGTAACAAATTCTTAAACCACTGAGGCCCAGCATGAACAAAATGGTTGTTTTGTGAGCTTGTTGAATTGGAGGTTCGGTTACAGCTGCTCTACTGTCTGTGATGAAACATAGATCTATACATGCTGTTTCTTCTTTATATCAGGGTCTATCCACCAAACTGGCTGTATTTTGGTATGTGGCAATTTGCCAGGTTTTTTAGACCCAATTATAAAAGTAAAATTTAAGTGAACCCCCCTATTTATTTTATATTTTATTTTTAAAATGGACCCAAAGTGCTTCCAAACATGCTTCATAACATCAATCTACATCCGGTTTTAATTTTGAACCACTCTGTCATGCTTTTAGGGACCAGTTACATCGAAACACCCATCATCTAAAACAACGGTAAAAATAACTAAACTCTCCAAACATCAGAGTGAAGAAACAAAAGAATAACTATTATAAACAGGAGGAAAGTGTTATAATTGGCTCAAAATAGCCCAAAGTTTATGCTAATTAACCACATTCATGAACAACCAAACCAGCCAGTCTGACAATTTTAAGTTAAATGTGCTTTAAACGTTCTGTCAAGTTCTAGAAAAGCCTGGAGCGCTGCAGTGCAAACAATTATTATAAATGTCCACCAAAATCTAATTATTACATTCATCAAATTTAATGGTGGAAGATGTGACCAATATCTAAGACTTCCACCAGGGTGAGTAATCCTGCTGAGAGACAAACAGAAAATTGGGAATGATCACATAGCCTACTTTGTGAAGATAAATATGGACGTTACATCTGTGTTGACACATCTCTTTTACGGTGCAGTCTTCATATCCAGTCATGCTCGTGGTGCTGAGAAGGATTCATGAGCACAGCTATCCTTAGCTATCATTTGAGCTAACAGGTTGTGACAGGTGGAAATAAAGTCAGACTACTAGATATTTCTGCAGTATGTATAGTATTGGTACTTCACTGCTGATGTTTAATGTATTTGTTAATATTAGTAGAATTGTTAGATTGTTGAGTTTAATGCAACCTTAGGGTGGAGTCAGGTTGTTTTTGGATGCTTATAATATCTGAACAGACAACACACATGCATATTTGCTTTCACATACACACAGATATATCACAGGGTCACCTTGAGCTTGCTACGCCGGCTAACTTCAATTAAGCAAATTAGGAGTAAATCTAGAGCAGCGGTCACAAGCTGTAGGAGAGAGACTGGAGGGAGGAGGTGGAGCTTGCTCAGCAGAACATAGTGTGAGTAACATCTCTGATAAAAATCAATGATCTACGCTTCATAGCACATCTGCATTCCTCCTTTTTAATTGGACATGAAAATTTGAAGAAAAATGTTCAAATCCCCTCCCACACATTTACACATGCAAAAAAACTATATATATATATATATATATATATATATATATATACTGGTCTATCAAACTTTTCCCACCTGGTTATAATACAGGTGGTTATAATACAATGCCAGTAATTATTTCTTAGCTATGTAAAAATAAATAAATAAATACATTTTCTAAGGCAAAAAACTTGAAAATACAAGTTTGTCAAATTCCAAAATCATCAATATCCAAAAATTTGTGAGTTTGCTTAAGTAATAAAGTGAACTAAAATATGTCCTGGTGCATCTACAGCCTGTCCATCTATGGAAGTGGATCTTTCCTTCATTGTTTCTCTGGAGGTCTTTCTTTATCCTGCTGGGTGTTTAGAGGTTTTCCTTGCTAAGGAGGGTCTAAGGACCTAGGCCTGGGACTTTAATCCATTTGCTTCATCTACTGTTTATTTGACTGTTATGTGTTTTCATATCCAACTAATTGTGAAAATACTTGTGAGGCAGCCTTGTTGTGATATGGGGATCAACACTGTAAAACATGATCATAAAATTAACAGTAAGAAGTAGTAAAATTGTAACATTAAAAAAAACTGCAAGTAAAAATACAATTATTTATCTGAGAATTATTTTGTGGCAGTGATTGAATCAATTGTAGCTGTAATTTACCAGGAAGACTATGTTAACAAAACCAGATTTGTATATAGAAATTATGTATTTCTCTTGTTTAGAGAAAATAAAACCATAAATTGAAAAACAATGTGATGCCGTTTAAATTACAAGACCACAATGTTGAAATAACAACCTATTTGCCTCTTTTTTTTTTTTTTTAAATGCAATGAAGAAGTAAATATTTAAGAATTTAAGGTTTTAAACATGTAAATTAACAGGTGGCTGTGGTTCATGTGGTAGAGTGGGTCATCCAATGACCAAAGGGTTGGCAGTTTGAATCCTGTTGAAAACTGTTCACATGTCAAAGTGTCCCAGTTTAGACCTGGTGGCTTTACAAAACATGCTCCATGCAGGTCTATGTAAGGTACAGTACTGAATCTTATTTCAGCCCTTACCCCTTCTCCTCTATTTTGTAGGGGTAAGGGTGTCTCAATTCACATTAAGGCAGAGGGGGAGGGGGGAGGGGGTTTATGAGAAATTTCCCAGAATACAATGTGAATCATTTTAAAAATGGTGGCATTGACGAAATAAGTACACAAATGTATTTTCGCCGTAATTAACAGTTTTTAACTTGAGATAACTGTTGTATTGTATAAAGTTTGACATTGTCACAATGTGTAATGGTCATTTTCTGCATAAAAAGCAAACGTGGAGTAATAGGTCGATACATAAAGAAATATGTACTTTTATACATTCCCCACCCTGGAATGTTGATTGACCAATCACAGCGCAGCAATGGTCCGACAGAAGGAGGGGGTTCTGCATGATTCTCTCTCTCTCTCTCTCTCTGTGTAGGGGGGCGAAGGTGGAGGTTTTGTGTGTGCGTGTGTGACATCTGACACCATAGGAAAAAAATGAATGAGAAATATGAAAACGGTTCCCACTCAGCCACGACTCGGCTCCTGTCGTTCATTTTAAAGGATCGTTCAAAAAAATAAGAGGTGAAATGAGATTCAGCCTTACTGTTTATGTTAAATCTACATGTTTAAAATGTAACGCTTATTCTACGGGTTATTACAGCTTATTACTGCTACTACTCTAACAGATTGGATAAAATAGTCGTTACAACGTAGAGAATATTTACGTTCAAAGTGGCTGAACTACCTGCGGAGTAATATGGTACTGTGAATCTGAGGTGACAAAACTTGTTGCCATTGGCAGCGGGCGTTAATGGTGCAGCAGGCGGTTATCGAAAAAAAAAAATAAAAAATCCGCCCGCAAGATGCTGGGCACGTCCGTTCAAAGTGAATGGGAGCTGTCGCAACAGTAGAGGGCCGTAGAATAATTCCATAAAAACAATGGGATTTGTTGTTTTACCGTGTACAAATAAAATCGACCTTAACTAAAATATGTGATTTTTTTTTTTAACTAGCACAATCAATCAAGCACCAGGTTGTCACAAAGGTCACACACATCTAACACCCAGTGTTTTCATCCCCAAAGGAGGTACGTTTCACTCACACACTCAGTGACAATCACACACCACTGTAACCTGTCACAGCACATTTACACACTTTTGCACTCATTCAAAGTTCTGCTTCAATACATTTTGGGAATTGTTGCATACTTCAAACCCATCAAACTGACATTTTTAGAGGGAACTGGAGAAATACGTTTTTTGAAACACCCCAAACCTACTTTTGAAAAACAATTTGAAAGTTGAAGACTTTGCAGCAGTTCAGGTCATGTAGCACTGTGGCTGTCACCCAGTTCTTGAAAGCAAATCAATCAGTGTCATTTTGTTTATCCCAACCAATGAAATCAGACTATTACACAGAAAATTCTGTGACTCTGTAAACTGCAAGGAATGAATCATTTAATTTGCATCTCTCATTCACGCATGCCTTATTACCAGACTAATTGAGTGGCACTGTCAGTCACATTAGTATGAAAATGATTATTCATATTCACATCGTGCTGTGAATAGCTGCAGTTTGACAGAGCAGCATTCAGGAAGCTGGAGGAAGTCAACCTTAAGCGAGAGAAAGAAGCTGGGAAGAATAATCTCTCAACAGTGCTTTGAAAGTTAATGTATGATAATATGTACAGGACACTCATCAATATGCATTCCCTTGTACAGATTTAATGAGTTACAGTTTTAAAATAAATAAATACTGTGGGTGTTTGACAGATAAAGACAGTAGGCATCAGATGGCTTAAAACTGTCCCCTGTGACCCCCCCCACCCCCACCCCTAAAAAAACCCATTGCAGACAGTTATTTTCAGTGTATTGGTGCAAATGAGCATGTGCAAACACAATCATCAGTGCAACATGTTATTTAAAATTCTTCTATTAATTTTATGTGTTCTGCAGCTGTCTAACACAATAATGCACCTGACCTCTTTAACACAGTTAAGTATCTAATCAATGCACTGATTAAACAGCAATAACAAATATCTCTTGTGCTTTGTCTTACACACAAACGCAAAACCTATCACAGTTTTGGAAAGACAACTCATATGTTGTGAGACAACTGAATCAGCTCTATGTCTGACTTTTGAAAGGGGTCAAAAGTAAAGCATGTGTGTGAGCTCAGTATAGCTTGAATATTAAAGGGTGTGAGAAGAACAGTGTCTCTTTTGGAATCAATAGTAGCCTTTTCACCCAGCCCAGTCCACTTCCCCAAGTATTCAATAGCATAACCACAATGCTTAAATAAACAATAGTATATTCACAGAGGAATTGAGGAGGAGAAATGGAAATAGCCTTTTGCCTTAAAGAGTGAATCATACAGCAGCACACCATTAGGGAATTTCATTAAGTACAAACTTGATGGCTGACATACTGAATCTTACACGTGGGCCACCCAGTTTGGATCATTACATTGACATTTCTTTAAATGAGAATACAGGTCCTTGTAACTGCTCAAATGTGAATATTTGCCTTTTGTTGTTTACTGAAACACTCAAAACTTAATCTAGGGCAGAGAGAGCAAAGACTTCACAATGTTTTCTTTTTTTTCAAGATCTGAATAAAACATTTCACCTCTTCAATAATTCTTTAATGGAAGCTTCAAGCAAAGCTTGTACTGAGAATACATCAGGACCTCCCTAAGAATCAAACTTGGCACCTAAAACTGAAGCAAATCTGAATTTATTTTATTAAAAATCATTGAGTGCAGCTCAAATGTTAAACTAATGCCTTGCATCATTAAAACATAGACATTTGTTTAAACATTACAGTAACTTGTACTTCGCATCTTTTACACAGAGGCTAAAACATTGTCACTTCAATGATATTCTATTTGCAGGTGACTTTTTTTCTATTAGTCGAAGAAGCTTGAGGTAGAAACTTATGTCTGCAAATCTATAAAAGCACAGACAGTGTTTAAAACTTACACAGAGGGTGTCAAGATCGGGGTGAGGTGAAGGAGGACTCCATTGCACAGTACTGAAGGGAAAAATAATTTAATAACAAAACTAAGAAACAAAGACAAGACAGAAACAAAACCAAACCAAAACCTGGGAACAAACAGCCAGAGTCCAGAGGGTTATTATAGAAACATTATTAATACACTATTCTATCTACTACTTTAGTTTGGAAGTAACTCTATCTACAAACTGTGTTTTAATATGTTCTCAAATTTTAGCTGAACATGCTTTCTACAGGCTCGCACAAGGTAATACACACCCACAGGTTGTCAGAACATCCTTTTACAGGCTCAGAAACTTAAACACCCTGTCTTACTCATGTCCGATAGCATTGAGCTTGTGGTAAAACCCAAGGTGGTTGGCAACATTTTATACTTTAAAACCATAATTTGAAATCCAAGTTAATACTCCTAAAACCTTTTTAGCCAACTTCAGCTGTGCTTTTGACTTTTGAGATGTCTAACTTTCTGAGAAAAATGCATTCTTTTCATGCTGCAAAACACCACATCCTGCATAAAAATAGCACTATACCTTAGATGTCACTCAGTGAAAGTAATAGAGAAGAAAAGTGCTTTGAGTATTATGAACTCCTTGTGGATGAAAAAAAAAAAATTCCTTCATGAACCTAGTACATTCACCCACATGCTAACGTAATAAAGCACCAAACAACAGTAATTTCCTCAACACTGCAGTGCAAAGTGCAAACACACCATAGAGAGAACTCAAAGAAATCTTCAGTTTGGGGCACAGTAAGGATTGTATGGGTGGCTCATCACTGTCCTAGATGTTTGACTGTGTGGGCACAAAAGTCGATTTAATTTGCTGTGTGGGTACCAAAGTGTTTTATTGACTGGAAGTATAGTAGGTGGTGCATGATGAAAGAAAATTCATCATGTCAAGCCAGTTCAGAGACGTGTAAACATATACAGAAATGTGATTATTTCTTTGTTTTAAAAGGATACCTAACTAATTCATCATCATATGGTTCTAGTTTATTATACTGTCAATTATTATACCCACAAGGTTTTTGTTCTCAAATCGTTTGTCAAACACAGTCTCACCTGTTTTGGGGTTAATAGAGAAGAAGTTTTGAGGGTTGCCAGCGCTGATGCGATAACTGAGACGACTGGGCGTTGCTGTAAGGTCAGGATCCTGCGCTTGGATGCGAATGACTGACACATCCTTTGGGGAATTCTCCATGACAACAGGGTGGTAGATAGGATCTGAGGTGAGAGGAGCGTTGTCGTTTACATCCTCTACCTGAAAGAATAAAGCAGACAAGAGTCACTGAGAAGAGCTTGAGCTAGGAGAGGCGACAGACATGAATGGCCAGTGTTCACCTCGTGTATTTTATCACGCGTCTGCATCTGAGTTACATGCAAACTGGCAAAAGACGTGCTGATAAGCCATTTGACCTTGTAAAAGTACATCTTTGAGAGGCCAGTCTATGGACTTTTATTATCTACAAGTACCTACTTTAATCAGCAAGTCATGAAATGAATGCCACTTGGACTAGATCTGGATTGATCTGTTATCAATCATAAAATGGAAATTGATTTACCAGAAAATGTCACAGATGCCACACATTAAATTCACTGCAAATTAATTTCCTTACTACAGCATAGATCTGGGATATTTATTGCAAACAGAGCTTTGATTGAGTGTTTGCTGCGAGGCTGGGAGAGCCAAGATGCTTCGGCTAGTGAAAGAGGAGCACCTGTGCCTGATTAATCTCCCTAGTTTCGTCTGTGATGAAGCGGGCCAGGAGTACAGCACCCGATCACATTGGCACACCTGACTACCCCGAAGCCAGAGAGAAAAAAAAAGGCTGTTTGTGTTTTCATACACTACTGAACCCTTCCCCAAAGGGTGAACAGTAGCAGCAGCAGTGATGTGAGCCATTCAGCATTCAGAAATGTGGATTATTTAGTGCCAAATAAAATGGGAACTGAACCAGAGAATTCCCCCCCAGTGTTTCACGCTTACTTAGAGAGTATTTCTATAGTTATCCACCACACTGAGCATCATTAGCATTTAAGAGGGTAACATATTGGATTGTTTAGCTTCATGCTGATATTTTGGATGGGACAGTACACATCCAAAAATAAAAAGGTATGATAGCTATTAAGAGTCAGTGATAGATAATGATAGCCGTTGATTAGAAACCTGTTAGCATCATTGCATTGCTTAAAAATTGACATAATTTTCTTATTATTGTCAATAGGCTGATTACAGTTCAACCAAAAACACACAAAAAAATGCAATTTGTGTTCAAATTAATTTAGTGCAGAGGGATTTATCCAAATTAACAATGAATTTAATATCTGTGTAGAAAATGTGACTGAATATGACTTTTACTGTAAGGCACTTCACGCAAAATCAAGCCATTATATGTGTATTTTGGGTTACTTAATATTTCAGTCCAACTCTAGCTATTTAGTTTAGTCATAATTAGCCTTAAATTAAACAGAAAAAGATTTGAAATGATTAAAAATGTTTTTGGTTTTTTTTTCAAGAGTGTCCTGGCCACACAGCAAATTTCTAGAGTTGAAAAATCTGGAGTTCAACTAAAAAGAGTGAAAGAGTTGAATTTTTGGAGTTTATTTTTTAACCCTGACTACCATATGTGTTAATGACTACTACCAGGCAGTGTAATTTTTTGGATCAACTCCAAAAGCAGAGTTATAATAACTCTCCTGTGGAGTCAATGGATGGTCACGCATGTACACTCAGATTGAGTTGATTTTAACTCACGTGGAGTTTATTCCAAAGACCAAAATTTGCTGTGCAAGGCATCATCAGCATAACTTATCGAAAATAGAAATTCTAGTTTCAAGCAAAAATTGGTGAGAAAAATTCTGAATAATATGATGATTGTGATCCCTTCAATTTATGGAGAAGGTCTATCATCAGACATGGACGCTTAATGTAAATACTGCATTTCAAGTGTGTATACCTGGATGAAAACGTCAATAGAAGCTGACAGAGGCGTGAATCCTCTGTCTGTGGCATAGACCGTAAGCCAATAGGAGTCTTTAGTTTCACAGTCCAGGATACCAGCGGTGTAAATCACCCCTGTTGAGGCACAGAGAAGATTAATGCAGTTGTTACTCGAGCTTGAGAATACATATCTCTAAGGTGTGTGTGTGTGTGTGTGTGTGTGTGTGTGTGTGTGTGTGTGTGTGTGTATTTATGTGGAGGGTCAGAGCTGGTGCCTTCAGTAAAAATATACCCCTGAAAGATTTGAGGTGAAAGTCTTTGAATACTAAAGTTTCAAGAGGCAAAGGCACAAAATTGGGAGTAAACTTTGTGTCCTGGCTTCAGTGACATTCACAGACATTAGTGTTGGCACTATAGTCACCTTCAATGCTTCAGCCTTTCTACAGCTAATCACTGCTGACCAAACTGCTCTTGCTGCTATTTGCTTAGTGCTAAGCGTCTCCTCAACTGCCTTCAACTGATACAGACACACAGACCAAAGCACAGACACCCCGCACACACGCACACACACACACACACACAGACATAAAATTGACTGGCGTGGCCTTAAGGAAGATGAGTAGCTGACAGCTCAGTGACCTCTTGAGGGACAAAGACAAGTCTCACAATGGGTGACAAATGGATGCTTCTTCTTTTTAAATCACTCATGCAGAGCTGTCCATGTAAATACAAAAAAATGACACATATTCAATGACTTCTCGCCCTTAGTTATAGGGGGTCACCTATGGCATGGAATGTCAAGACACACACTGCTACAGGCAAGATAGAAAAACCAGGATAAAAACACAACATTCTGAGCACATGTAATGGTTTTATTGTCTTTATTAGAAAGTTAGTCAATTATAACCTGACTGAATTAACTCATGAATGTCCCTGTTAAGCATCTGTGTAGTACACTGTACAGTTATGGAAAAAGTTTGTTGGACACCCCATGGATTTATAATAGAATACTTATTCAGTCATTGAACACTACCAAGTATTGTTCCATTCTCCAAACCCACATGCTCCCTTCTGCATGTGCACTGTTGTATCAAGGTCAAAACTGGATGTTTCAGCAGATAATCAAACACATCCAGGACCATTTTTTTTCTTTTAACACTTAACAAATAAATTAATTTTTACTGTCTGTCTCTACTTGATGGTGTTTCAAGGCAGCAAGTTAAGTCTATTTAAAATCAGTGACTTAGAGTACAGAAAATCAGAAAATCATCCTGACCAAAGCAAATGAAAATCTTTATCAGTGACTCCATGAACACAGATGTAGCCGCAATAGTTCAGCCCACACTCCGCACCCCTTAGGGTAAACAAACACAGTCTAGCTTGATTACATGCAAAGCCCTTGGCCATCGTATTAAAAACATTTTGGCAGACACATGTTGATCCTTTGTCATATAAATGTGTTTGGGATGTGGGATTATTAACCTCATCTGCTGTCATAAAGTAGCTGTCTCCTTTTTTTTTTTCCAAATGTGACTGAAGGTGTGACTGTGTAGTCTTTTTTTTTTTTCTGTCACTCTTTTTTCAGCCTTCCTCAACTGCATGTTGAAGGTGTTACCTTATCACCAGGAAGTGTGTGAATATGTCAGATTATGACTAAGCGGCCGCCCAGTGAATGCACAGCGCATAGTAAGAGTGTTTGCAGAAACACATCCTTTGCTCTATCGGCCTTGACCACGTCCTTTTCAAACCACATCTCATCTCTGTCAGAAAGCTAGACACACACAGACGTGGAAAACAGAGTTGGCTTTTTCAAAACCTCTTTGAACTTTAGACCGACAGACACTATTCGGTGAATTCAATATAAATCTAACTTGACAGCATCCATTCTCACCATAAATAACACACTTCAAAGAGTGAACAAAAAAATTGAAGGGTCATGACTTCTTTTCTAATCTAGCCGTTTGGGGTACGCTCCAGTTTACATCCATCCGTCACCTCTCTTCAATTTATGAAATCCAGAGAAACACGTTTAGTGGTCCCACTCCTTAATTAATGGCACCATTTAACATAATCAATCACCAGACTAATGGCAGCATATTGTGTGTAGTTTTCTGTATCTCCCTGTGTGTGATAGAAAATGGAAAGTTAAAAAAAAACAGCTTTTTAATTAAAAAAAAAAAAGTAGAATGAATTACATTTTAACAGCATGTTTGTCTGTAACCTAAAGAATGCTTTATTTTGACTGTGACAAATCCTGGAGCTTGCAAACCCACTAATAGAGGGAGCAGTGGCGTCTGACAGCTGCCCAATGAGAAATAGCAGGGCTTGCTTTCCCCTTCGCCAATGACAAGAATACCAATTTTTGTTCAAAGTGCAGGAGTGCTAAGGATTTAAGCCAGAGAAGATCCTACTTTTCATTTGAAAGACACTCTCTGTACTTTCCGCCTACATAAGTGGGAATCACCTAATGCATCTAAATATCAAAAAAGAGCATTCATAAAAGACAGATTTGACACAATTGTGCTGTCATGGGTGCAGATGATGACATGAGGTAAGATGGAGTTCTCACACTTCTTCATATTCTCTCTGTCCTTTTCACTATTTCTCACTGTCTCCTTTATTCGCTTTATACATACTTAGTTTTGGCACTAAGAGCCACAGATTGACAGGTACTCAGTGCAACATGGCAGCTAAATGCATGGTAGGATGAAAGAGCAGTGCAATACTGTCCGTGTCTGACAACACAGACTACTTCACCACAAAATAAAACACTTGAAGACTAGAAGATGTGGTTAAAACACAAGTTATTTCTATTTGCTTTTCATATTAATTCTGCTAAATGGGTGTGTTTTCTCTTTCAGTGCATCAGTTCCAGGGTTCTGGTTTGTGGATGCTACTACACATAGCCAGTATCCTCAATCCAAAACAATCACTAATGTTCTTAATCACTTGTGTTTTTCCTGCTGCAATAAACCAAAAGTGTTGCATAAAAAGCACTATATAAATAAAGTTGGTTTGTTTGAGCATACTCATACCTAAATGACAGGACAGACTGAGTGCTGGTAAGTCCCAAAATGACAAATGTTTGCAAATTTGCTGCTTGCACTCCTATGGGATGATGGATTAGCCCCCCTGTAGGCAGCAGGAGAAATGATGTCAAAAGATTCCTGGGGTAATATTAAAAACCATGAGATAACTATTGCATTTAGGCAGAAACAATGCCAAGGTATACATACAACTTTGTGAGAGTTAGATTAAAAAAAGGGGTTACAGCTGCCATTCAATCATTCATTCATTTATTCATTCACTTATTCACTAAATTTGAAGATCCTAGTGTTTTTTTCTAATCCAGACATACTGTACAGGTTGTGCATTCCAGGTTTTGTATGAAGTCCATCATGTCCACTTGCGTTACATGCAGAACCTGCCCAGTAAAACGCATCTAAATTGTGAATTATTTTGCATCAGTGGTCATTTTTGTGAAATACTCTGCCTTGCATAGTTACTTCAATTCCCAATATGTAACCGTGTGAGAAAAAAAGAGAAATTCAAAGAATAGTAGCGTTTAATTTTCAGGTTCTTTTGACCATGTTACATACAGATTTTTGTATTAAATATAAAAGTGTTTCATCTGAAAATGGTTTATCTTCTGTCTCAGGAAGTTTTTTTTTTTTTTTTTTAAATAGACCCAAAGTGCTTCCAAACGTGCTTCATAACATTATATTATGTCTTGTTTTTAAGGACCAGTTCCATAGAGACACCCATTTACAATAAGTGCAATGGGACACCCTGGGAAACTGAAGGGCTTTTTGAGAGGAGCTCAGGCACAAAGAATAAGTAACACCTCACAAGTAATACAACACATTTAAATAAGACAAACCCCAAAAATACGCACCCTTTTCAAGCGCCCACACTTTCACACTGCAGGGGTTTGCAAGATATACACCTTGATCCACAGTCTCACTCACATACACAAATAATTTCCCTCACCTAGAACTAACGTAAGCCAAGTGGTCTCATCCCCAAAAATCAAAGTTACATGTAGGCAAAGAAAAATATGACAGTATTGTAATTTATTGTAATTTGTATTATTGTAAAATGACAGTATATATGCTCACATTTGAACATATTCCAGTAGCAGTTGCTTCCTAAATCTTGTTTTTTAAAACATGTACAGTTGGAGACACATATTTATCAGTATTATTTCATACCGTCGAATATTTGCAAATTATACTGAAACAAGTACATTTGAGTTTCTATTTTTTCTCCCTTGATATGATGCTTTTTCCTAGTCTGGTAATTTTCATAAAATAAGACAATGACCCAAAATTAAAAAAAAAACAAAAAACACCGGTGACCTAAGAAGTTTCTGACCCCAAGATGTCATCACCATGAGTAATAAACCGATTGCTCTATTGACTCATAAATACAACTTCAGCAGCAGAACCGTCTCGATTTAGTACATGTTTAATATACTACATCTTCTCACCTGATAGACATGATATCAATCATATTTCTCCCTTGCAGAAATAACAGTAATAAAAACAATGACAAAACTAATAACTTGAAAGAGGCTTAGAAAAAAAAATTAGCAAAAGGCAAGGGAAAAAGATAGCACTATTTTCTTCTGACACTTTTTATGTACTCCACACTCCCCTGCATCCTCTTCCTTCCTCTATTCGCTTCACTTCCACTCCCTTCTCCCTTTAGTTTCTGCTCTAACAAGCACTCTGATTTCCCCTGGAAAATCTGCACTCAATAAGCTTTCTCACTGGCTGTGTTACTCCTTACTGAACTTCTAATACCAAGTGAATAACGGCACCAGCTTCCATCACCAAACCTAGAGACTGTCTTGAATGATACAATGTCTATGATAACAGTATATATTTAAGACAAATTATGTGTGTATAACTGTATATATATAAAGAGTTGTGAGAGAAGGGGAGGATTCTCTCTGTTGGTCCATCTGTCTCTCTGTTCTGTTTCATTCTCCCTCTCAACTATAGTCAATACTAATTAGCCTAGTTAAAGGTCAGAACAGGCCCACAGTGCCAGTCATGTACAGTAGGGACCACTGTGACAAGAGGTGAACACAGAGGCTAGAAGAGGAACACCATCACTTATTCCCCGGGACATTTCAGTGGTGACACTTACTAATCACCAGATGTAATTAGGAAGATTGAGAAGTGTCTAAAATCTTAATGAACTGCTCAGTGTAAAGGACTTTATCATACAGACAGAAGGAATGAATAGGGACCTGATTGTGGCGCTAAATGTTTCAGTACCATAGAGCCATAGAGAGAGAATCTGAGAGGGACACGAGATTTAAGAGTGAGCAGTTGTTGGCAATGGCTGTAGATTCCCTAATAAACTATTACTATTCCTGGCCAATATCATATATCTCATCTGGTTTGTACTTTATCTGCAGTGCAATTAGTGCTATAGTAATTTCACTGGGAATAACATTAACTTACAAAATACCTCAAAGTCAACAGAAAATATTAATAAAACTACTCCATTTGGAGACAAAATAATCCTCCATTTTTATTTGCTTTTATTGATTTTAGTTGTAGAAAAAGGTAGAAGTTAATGAAGCACAAGGTAACTTTCATAGCTAAAACATCCAGTAGACAATAATAGATTTCTGTCATGGATATGAGTTGTATTTTCCAGACATATTTTATTGGTGGTGTAAAATAATCTATTTATAAGATAAGATAAGATAAGATAAGATAAGATAAGATAAGATAAGATAAGATAAGATAAGATAAGATAAGATAAGATAAGATAAGATAAGATAAGATAAGATAAGATAAGATAAGATAAGATAAGATAAGATAAGATAAGATAAGATAAGATAAGATAAGATAAGATAAGATAAGATAAGCTTTATTGATCCCACAGTGGGGAAAGTTCACTGTTACAGCAGCTCCAGAAACAGAGGAAATAGAACAGTGCTAACTTGACACAAAAAAGTGTGCCAAATGGACTGCCCATCTGGTGTTATGTTGTCTTAAACCTTTCTGGAGGCTTTGTACTTTCCTCTAATTCTATCAACATTTGTACATGTGTTGTCAAGGAGTAGCTGAAGGTGATCAATAGTGTCTACATTCATGGAATCATTTTTAGAAGGGTGTTATCATGTGTCAAATAAGGGAAAAAAACGGATGAGGATAAAAAAATTCAATTTTGTTTTTTAGTTTATTCCAATTTACTCGGTCATAGTAATAGCTACAGTATTTTAGACAAAGGCAATAGATTCTGTGAAGTCTGTAAATGTCCATAGATACAAAGAACATCCATATAAACCTTAGGATTGTTGAGTAATTCTTCATTTAATTTGGGTATGTTTTTTGTGCATTTTTCCCTGAAAATACGGTCAGGGTGGAAGAGGTTAATTAATAAAAAAAGAAAGAAAAAAAAAATCACTGTTGAAGACAGTAAAACTTGTATATATTTTCTCATCATTAATATGAACCAGTAGGATCAACATGTATTCAGCTGCATTTTGACAGTGCAGAATATTTTACAGGTAACCACACCCTCTTTTGTGGGTCTGCCTCCTTGAGTAAGTCACAGCAATTTTACTGTCGGAAGAGGATAGTGATGCTGAGCCAGGGAACCTTGATCAATGCTATGCACATAGCATTGAATCTGTTGTACTGAGTACCCTGAGGCCGAGCCAGTGTAGCTGCCATGCTGCCCTCATTACAGTAATGATCTCCCACGTGAGGCCCTATCAACACTGTGACTATGAAATACCTCACGCTTTCTTCACCTCTTTCACTCTAATACACAGAGAGATATACAAAAACCATCACAGTAATGACCCTGTCAAAATGGCTAGACAACTATAATTCCTTACTAAATTGGAATGATAAGAAATAAAGTGGATCATTGCTATTTCAAGACCAGCTCTTTGGGTTATTGGCTTTTTACTTTACATAAATAAGGTTCAGAATTGATCTTATGTCACACCTGTGTCTTCATCGATGGTGAAAGTGCCCAGTCCACTGCCTCCTCTGACAGAGTACCTCAACATGCCATCTCGTCCCTTGTCATCGTCCTTAGCACTCACAGTCAGGACACTTGTGCCTGCACGAGAATTCTCCTTCACTGAGCCTCTAACAGCAAAGTCAGGGAAGTATGGTGCATACAAATTCTCGTTGACATCCACCACCTGGGCATATATAAATATACACACATATTTATATCCAGTATATATAACAGGTAAGAATTTATAAAGTACCAGCAGTAAACACCAAGACATGTGAATCATTGACTAAGATTCATCCTGTAGGAACGTAGTAGTGATTGTGTTAAAAATCTTGTTAGAATTTCATTTGTTCAAATTCACACGATGCTTTTGGTATGTGTAGAATGTATGAGTGTGTGTTGCACACCTCCACTTCCACAAATGTCAGACTGCTCAGAGTGGGTGCTCCCCTGTCTTCGGCCAGCACTGTTAGGTTGAAAAGCTGCTGTTTCTCAAAATCCAGCTCTTTCCTTAACCTCAAATACCCACTTACAGCATCAATCTGTACAAAATAGTACAATACATTTGGTTACACTGCTCTACAATTTTTAGAAAGTATCTGCTTCAGACATTACAAGTGTTAAATCTTACATACTTTAATAAGATGAATCAGAAAACAAATGACAAAAGTGCTGGTTAGCTCATGTTTTCAATATATATGATGGTGTGTTATTACATATATGGTGGTTTATGTACATGTATACAATGGATTAGTAAATATTCCACTAGAAAGAACCTGTAAAGTGAATGGATCATAATGTGCAGACAGTGTTTTGAAGTATTCTTCTGTTAATTCTAAGAATTTCACACTTTGACCCAAAACTTATTTTGGAAAAGAGCCAACCAGCATTTAAGACTTGAGTGTTCTTCATCACACGTAGTAAAATGTTATTAGTTTTATTATACTTGTAGTCTAGTGTTATAAATAGCCACTTAAAACCTTTAATAATGTCTAATGGCATTAAAAACTACATTGCAAGCTATTTTATTTTCATAGTATAAATGTATCCACATGTTTTCAGAATGGTGCAAATATAAAAAAAAATGTAAGTCATGAAATGTCTCGCTCTAACCAGAACATTAGTATTTTTCATTACCCAAAAACATCTGTATCATTGTTTCATATACATAATTACATTGAACAAAATGTTTTGTTCATTAAGATACATAAAATAAATACTTGCCTCAAAAGTGCCACTGAAGTCATCAGTCAATGAGTATCGGACTTGTCCTCCCGGGCCAATGTCTGGGTCCTGAGCCTGAACCCATGTAATCACGGCCCCAGGTGGGAGGTCTTCCAGTACTTTAGCACTAAAGCTCCTGGGGATGAAAGCTGGAGCACAATCATTGACATCCTCTACGATTACACGTAACGTCGTCACTGATGACCTCCTTGTGCCTCTCTCCGCCTTGTCTCTCACTTCAATTTTCAACATGAACACAGGAACTGTTTCCCTGTCTAAGTGGTTAGCAACAAATACACTACCAGTTTCACTGTCAATACCAAACTGAGGCACACTAGTCAGTAAAATGTAGGACAGCTGTCCATTTTGACCCATGTCTCTGTCGAATGCAGTGATGGTAATGACCTGCGTACCAATAGCGGACTTTTCTGAAATAATAGCAGAAAAACTCTCCTGATAGAATTGCGGGTCATTATCATTTGCATCTTCAATGATCACTGTCAGGAGTCTCCAACTGGTCATCTGTGGATATCCCTGGTCATTGATGGTGATATTTAGGAAGTAACGATCTGTTCGCTCACGGTCAAGTGGCTGTAATACAGTGATCAAGCCACTCTCCATGTTGATATTGAAACGGTTCTCTCGATTGCCATCAGATATGGAAAAGAGAACCTGGCCATTGAAACCTGTGTCACTATCACGTGCCCTCACTTGAAATACACTGGCACCAGCAGGGAGGTCTTCCCGCACTAAGATACTTGTAGGTAAGGCCTCGAACTGTGGAGCATGTTTATTTGTAGAGAACAGGTCTGTGTAGCTCTGATCTAGTCTTGGTCTAGCCATAGCAGAGGCTTTTGCCAGCAGTTTTTCAGCCAACAGCTGTGCCACCCTGGTCTCCTTGCAATTAAAACCCCCGGGTGGCATTCTACCTCTCACCACAGATACATTGACAAATGTAGGTTCAGAGAAAAAGTCACCATCTGTTGCGACTATTTTCAGGTTGAATATTCCATTTTTTAAATTAGCCACTGCTAATGATCTTTTCAGTGATATAGCCCCAGAATCTGGGTTTAAATTAAAATAGTCTAATTCATTACCAGCCAGTATCTTATATTTCACCATTTCTATCTCATCCATGTCCACTGCAGACATAGTGACAATAGTCTGGTTGAGAGGGAAGTCACGGCTAATCATACCTTTGCAAGAAACTCTCTCAAAAAGAGGCTGGTTGTCATTAATATTTATCAGACGAATGGTAACATTAACCTCACTTTCCCTTCTGTAAGGTGAGCCCCAGTCAGAGGCTCTCACAGTAAAAGTATAGAAATCTTCCGATGATTCAAAGTCTAGCTCTCTTGTGATCCTTATTTCCCCTGTAGCCTGATCTATGTTAAATGGTAGCTCTGGATCATTACTGATTGTGTGGGTTATGTACCCATTCTCTCCTTTATCAGCATCCACAGCAGACACTACTAAAGCAACAGTCCCTACTGGCAAGCTCTCATTGACTGCAATGTCATAGTATGGCTTGTTGAATACTGGAGTGTTATCATTAGCATCTTCTATGTTTATTTGTACCCTTGCTCGTTGCTGGGTGATCATTTCAAGCACCTCTATTTCCATAAAACTCTGTGATATCCTTGTCAGCTGCCTTGTGGTCATAATAACACCAGTCAAAGGGTTTATATCAAAGTACATTGGATCTGAGAGGCTGCTGAAACTGTAATTGACACTCAGAGGAGCAGGGGAGATTTTCACCACCTCTACAATTGTGCCTGGGGGAGCTATTTCACTCAGCCTGACTACATAAACATCATTTTCAAAATTCGCCAACACTGGCTCTGGCTTTGTAACCAACAGTTGAAAAACTTGGATATTTGAATACTTAGGAGGTATACCCCTGTCTTTAGCTTGAAAGGTTAAGTTGCAGCCATAAGGGAATTTATCCCAGTCAACTAAGTCTGATGCTTTAACTCTATACTCATTTCCTACTGGTGATCGATCGACCACAAACTGTTCAAAGACATCTCCCTCAATGATGGACACCCACTCTATATCCCCAGATACCCCGACATCTTTGTCCTCCACAGTCACTATGGCATACACTGGGTCCAAATCAGTCCATGACGGAACAACAGGTGTCACACTGAGAACAGGAGCAAATTCATTAACACGCTCCACAGTCAGCACCAGCTTAGCTGTACTACTAATGCCATTGTTTCCATACAGTTTCATCCCCCTGTCAACAACCTGCACCTCCGCGTCAAACCGGTCTTGTTTATCCATCCTGGGTCGGCTTGTCAGAGTGATGATCCCACTGGTTGGATGGACGGCAAAATGCTCCACTTTGTTTTTGAAGAAGTAGTAGAACTCACCATTAGAGCCAACATCAGCATCTGTGGCTGTTACCCGTCCTATGCTGGCACCTAGAGGGGCACTTTCAGGAATGACAAAGAAATAGGAGGTCGGAGCAAAGAGAGGTCGGAGATCATTGGTATCCAGGACTTTTATATAAACAGTGGCTAAGGCTTCTAGGCCACCTTGGACAGATGCTTTTACAGTCAGGGTGTAATTGTCTTGAACTTCTCGATTCAATATGGCACCACTGCCTCCGTTAGTGCGTATTCGAAGGAAGCAAAAATCTCCCATCACAAACTCTTCAGCTTGAAAGATTCCCTCAGTGTCTCCAGACGTAATGGAGTACTTAATATCTAAGGAGCGAGGGGGGCTAAGAAAGACACCCATTTTAACATCACTCCTGGTATAGGTCCTTGCGGCAGAGTTCTCAAAGATTGAGGCATTATATGCAGGCTGAGTGAAAAGCAGCAGGCCTTGTCCTGTCCTTGGTTCCGGTATGAACTGGTGATTGGTAAAGGGTAAGTTAAGAAGGAAGTAGAAAATAAGACGGAGATGAAGAGAGATGCAGGACAGAGGAGACATAATTCCCCACTGACAAGACTTCATTACTATTCCATCACCCAGTCACCCTATATTTGGAAGGAATGACAAGGAAAAAACAGAAGCAACATTCAGTTGGTGAGCTGTTAGAGACACTCTGCATGCTGAACATTTGATTGAGAACTGTGGAACAGAAGTTGAAAATATTTTCCAGGGGTACTGCTTATTACTACAGGGATATGATAGCATATTCAATATTGTGCTCAAACACAGAATATTACACGCGAAAGGTTCCACAGCAGAAAAAAATACATGTCTTTAAAACAAATCACATCAAAACACAAGAGCACTTACTCAGCTTCAGTAAAACACAAGCAGGTCTGTCACCACATAAAATAGCAGTGACCAGGAATAATCACTGTTTCTAACTCTTGAGCACAAAAACACAAGAATATACACACACATACATACATATATATATATATATATATATATATATATATATATATATATATATATATATATATATATATATATATATATATATATATATATATATATATATATATATATATATATATATATATATATATATGTGTGTGTGTGTGTGTGTGGGTGTGTGGGTGTGTGTGTGTGCGCGTGTTATTGATTAATTAATTAATTAATTAATAAAACACACATGAATTAATTAATTGTTTAATTAATTAATTGATTAATTGATTAATTTGTTTATTTATTTTTCCCCAGTGACAGGCAGGGATGTATTTTTAAGCAATCACATTTAGATAAACTAGATTACAGTACAGTCTGACAAAGTCTGGTTAAAGTCATGGTTAAGCTCTAGAAAACTTCATTAAAAACATTACTTGCAGTATCAAAAAGTTAACGTTAAGTAGATAATGGGGGGAGGGTTAGCAAATGTTTACATTTAGCTGATTAAAAAAGGAAGCAAGTGGTAAATGCAAATAGCAGAGTCAAGTCCTATTCAACATAGAACAGTGAATACATTAATGGTTTATTATGCTGAATATACTTGCACAGCACTGAATACATTGACAATGATGCAACTTCAAACATAAGTAGAGTAGGCTATACTATAGCACATTGTATTTTAGTATGCCTGAAATTCCAGTCCACTTATGCTCTGCAGTTGTAGATTAATATCAGCCCCAAAGAAGGTGTCATAATACAACGAGTGCTATTCATATTCCCCAGAGTGAGACTGTCCCATAAGATCCTAAGGTGCACAGTCTCCCATTTTTCTGGATGAAACTCGACTGCATGCAAATGTTCATGAGTTCCAATCTGCAGCTTGATGAAATTGCATCGACTTCATTCACACAGATGCATTTCTTACCTCTGGATAAAACAGCGGTCATCAGTGAAAGTAAAGCCTGTCCCATCCTTTCTTCGACTACAAAAAATTAAAGAACCAGGATAATCACTCAGAAGTCGATGATGATGCGCGAAACCGAAAATTCCTGTGCATACATCCCGACAGGCTGGTGTCTAGTGGGCTGCAGCCGTCCTCGTAAAACTAAATAGCTATTGCCCCAGTTTCATGCACCTGACTACTGTAACCCTGAGTGCAGAAGAATAGCCCTGCTTTATCTGCAAAAGATAACGAAAAAAAAACTGATATTAAAACTGGTGTGTATTCGTTTTCTGCGAGGTAACGGTCCTAAAATAAATTTAGTTCAATGAACATGCTGGTTAACGCAAGTTTGGAAGCGGTCAGCATCAGTTGTCGCTTGTGTGTGAAGACGGTGCGCTCACAGGATGGAGGGAGTGCTAAGCTCCGATCTGTGCCGAGTGTTCCCGACAACATCCGGAAGTGGGTCCGGTCTAATGCCGAGTAGCGTGAGGTAGCGGTTGTGTATCACTCATACCCGAGAATTTCTTTGGGATAATTTATAAATTTTGATAGCAGTCGAACTTGTTTAATCTTCCACCATGTCAGTACTATGTTACAACAAGGGATGTGGACAACGTTTTGATCCGGAGAAAAATCCAGAAGGTGAGTAGTGTACAAGTTAGCTAACCAAACGTGGTGTCCTGTGTCAGTGTGTTAGCAAGCTAACCTCTGATCATCTGGAAATTTCTATAGCCAACAGGCCCAGCAGGCTAGTGTAGCTAACTGTGTATTAGCCGACAGCTTTCTAAAGTATTAACTTGATTCATTAACTCTGTTGTGGGTAAAAATTCACGTAGCTGATACCTCGAAGTTAGTTTAAAGCATATAAACGGCATTTGCTGAAGTGGTCTACTGGCGACTAACTAACGTTAGATATAACGTTAATGCTATGTTAAATAGTTTCTCATTCCATCACATATGAGCTATTAATGTCTTCCATTTAAGAGTAATGATGTTTTGTTGCTGATTTCTGTATTTCTAATAGTGTTTTTTCCCGAGGAAACTAGGTGATATTTCATGTAGTTGGGGGTAGCTAAGCTACTCGTGTTGAAATTCAGGTTAGCACATACAGACCAAACTTTGATCTCAACATTTACTTTTACTTCATATTCTCTGGGATGGTATGTTTTATATTTCCATCCCCATCCTCCATCCTAGATGCATAATAATGGTCTTTAAGATCATACAGTACTACTTTTGACCATCTTATTGAATATTGAGTTACAGTAATACTAAATTTCTAAAGATGTGTGATAGTGTACTTTTTTTTTGTAAACCTAATTTAGTCTATGTTTTTAATTAATATTTTCTCATTGGCTGATTTCTTTGGATTCGACCATGTGCGTAATATATTATTCATCATCTCAACTGTAATAAGTATTATTAGCCAGTCTGGCATCGGTTTCTGGAAGTTTCCGAACTGTTTAAAGACACAATGAATTTGTCATGGTCTATGTAAACTCTAGACCCCCTGACAGATCCAAGATCTATGACGCAATTATTATTCGTCAGTTATTGGTTTATGTCATTTAGTTTCTTGATCATCCAAATTTGGTTTCCATTATGGAATAATGTACAATTCACAGTTGTGGCAGACTATAGTTCAGGACATGAATGTGCAGTGAAACTTTTTTTTTGCATATTTGTGACTTTCTGTTGTTCGAACCTGTTATGAGTAAAATCAAACACATTTTATTTTAAAACGGTGCTCATCATGTTCAATTCCTTCCTGTTCAGAATTACATTGTTCTGTTACATTCACCCTATTTCATATTTTTGTTAACATCATGAATATTTTTTCCGCATCTACACCAAATGAAAGACAAAGCACAGGATTAACAAGAAATATTGCTACAAGGAATTTGATTTGTGACATGATATCAACAAAATAATCAACAACTTTTTTTATTATCATGTCAAATAGTCATATCTGAGAATTTAATGGAAAGTGAGAACATTTATATTGGAATGAAATGTTCAGAATGGACAAAAAGTGTGTATGCATTTGCCCAGGTTGTTTATAACCTTCCAGTTTCAAGCTGTTTCAACAGGTTGGGTTGAATAAGTACAATTTTCATGATGAATGACTCTTTGATATTAGGTCTCTGCTTCAGTATTTTTTTTCTTCTCCTTTTTTTCTTTTTGTCTGTCACCACAGTTTACTTGAAGCCCCTTATCTAAACATAATTGAACTTTCAAAGTTACAATATTGCTCACTCAGCATATCCTCAATGAGTCTCTTATTCTGCCTTTAGAAATGTCCTCTGTCTCCAAGTTATATAACAAACACTCAATCCAGAAGACACATTTAATTTCCATTTTAATAGGATGCCTCTTTTCATATCAAATGGAGCATATTATTATCTAACTTCAGGGATTTTTATGAGGTGTATCAGAGGCAGTGGTGTTGAGAGTGCGTAGCTCAGACTGAAAATGTTTCATTTATGGTGTTATTTAGCCAAAACTAATATTTTAGAGCAGCTCATGTAAAGAGGCATAAACACACAATTACCGTCTTGTCACCTGAACCCGCTTTATCCTCACAGGGGTCACTGGAGGCCTAATCCAGCTATAATGGGCGAAGGCGGGGTACACCCTGTATGAACACAATTATCATTTCAAACCAAATAATTTTTAATTTGAATTAATTTCGTCTGTTTGTCACATTTCGTTCTCCACATTCACTGTTCATTAAAAAAAGGGATCTACAATTGACACAAGTTAGGAAAGTACTTCTATTTATGTCCTGCATGAGTACATAATTATTCTTTATTTTTAGCTCATCCGGACAAAGTCTGCGATGAGCTATTGCCATCGCGCTTTGTCCGTTGTCGGCGTCTGTCAGCGTTGTCCACAATTCACTAAAATCACTTCTCCTCCCTCATTTCTTAACGGATTTCAATTCTGATTGATTCATTAGATAAATCTAAGCACTGGGAACAAAACTTATCACTTTTTTTTGTTGAAATGTGCCTTTGAAAACAATTTATTTTTCCCGTATCTCACTAAAATCACTACTCTTCCCTCAGTTCTCAACAGATTGCATTTCCAGTTGATTCACTGAGTTCAGTTTCAACCAGATCAATTAAAGTAATTGGCCCAATATTAGTTTCCACCAACAACCTCCTGCGTATCATTTAACAGCTTTAACCACAGTAATATGTCATTACCCAGTTACCTACTTTTGTTCAGTCAGATGCTACCCCGGAAGAGCTTTGGGGGCTTCCTATACCATTCACACTATTTTTGGCATTTGTTGATAAATACACACAGACACACAGTGGGATTGATTTTGAGATCTATTGAATGACTCCCTTTTGTTGATAGCAAGACATCACAGCTGTTAGGTCTGGATGAGCACAGGGACATTGACCCTATTTTGTTTTTTGTTTTATTTCCCTTTAATAAAACATTTGTTAGTATGTTTGTGTATGGTTTTTAATATATGAATGAACATAGATTCAAACATACAAGTTAAAAAGTAAACTATAATGAACACACACCTACTGAGCTTGCCCAAAGATCAGCACAGCTGAAGGGGATGGATTATTCTACGACAGAACTGTGGTCCAGTCAAACCAGATGTGTTTTGTTTGTTTTGCTTAATTCAAGATATTTTTTACTCAATTGAAGTAAAAAAAAAAATCTGCAAATGGAACAAGTGAAAATTATCTTTGTCAGATTTCTTGAATCAGATTTTCCAGATCTATCATCTATAAATGACTTCATATATTTAATTGAAAAGTTCCTCTTTAGGTGATTGTGTCTTATTTGAGGTGCAATGACATATTTGATAGATTTTGACAAGAGATGAAAAATACACTTGGTAAGATTTTGATTTTTGGAGTACAAAGTGTATTTTTTAAAACCAAATAACAGCTGATACTTTATTTCCAGGACAGAAATAAGCATTACTTTTGTTAAGATTTTGACATAATGAAAGAAAAAAATGTTTTGAGCCTTCTCTGTCCTTTATGCTTATATATTTTTTTTAAGTAGAGGGGTAAAATTGTAAATAAAGAAGTTTTGTGAAAAGATGTTGATTTTATTTTTAGGCCATATCGCCCTGTTAGATCATTTCATTAAGCTTGTGAAATGTATTTATTTATTTTTTTAAATGGGGGTACACAATATGGCCAAAATACATTACATTTAAAAAAAAAAAATCAGGATCTTGATTTTATCACAATTATTTACATTGGTCTTTGAGACTAATTTGCAAGTGTCTGAACAGTGCACTAAAAGGAAAAAAACAGCCCAAAGAACCTTCCAGAACATTTAAAATTAAACCAACATGTGCCAAGAATATCAACATATCTAAATGTAAATTGCAACATTGTGATTAAGTGCACTCTTGTCACATAAAAACTAAACTGCACTTTGTGTTTAGGTAGTTTTTAATAAACATGAAAAGTAAAAAAATAATAAAAATACACAACAACATATCAATGTTGAAAAGTCCATTTCAAATCATACTCCATAAGATGGAAGTAGAGTTCATTTTAGGAAGCAACTCAACCATTTCAGGCTATGCCCACATGGCAACGGAACAATTTAATTTTTTTGTACTGGGTAAAAAAAAATATCACGTCCACACTGAGAACGGATCAGTAAAATATCACTTAAACATGGCAATAAAACACCTGCTGAAAACGATGCAATACATATGCCACACCTCTAGGTGTGCTGTAAGACAGCCCCACTGGATACAGCAGAACAATAGAAGAAGTAAAGTGCATGTGCATACCAGCTTATACCGGTGTGAAACAAACAACAAGACATATGTAGGCGTCTCTACTGCTCGTCTTGTTGGTTTAACATCAGTAGATTTTCCTTCAATAAAACCAGTAAACTTAGCAGTGACTGCAGCTCTGCTCCTATTATTATTCTGGTGTCCGCCATGATGGTCGCTGTCTTATTTATGAATGAATGTTGAGCGTGAAGCTGCTGCTTGTTCTGGTCATGTGGTTGTGACGTAGATGCTAGGCGTCAACAAATCCTTTTTACTTATCCAGATGGCACCGCAACGGTACCATGTCCTTCCACTCTGGAACCCGTTGTCAAAGTATATCATTTTAGGATACCCAAACTGGTGGTACCATGTGGACGTGAGGCAGAAATGACAACAAACTTTATCGGATTCACTTGAAAACGTTGTGTGGACTAGGTTTCAGTGTCAGCCATAACCCCCACTACACAGCAGGAAATCCACATGACACAGAAATAATACATCTGTGTGCCAGCATATAGGCCTAATTACATCCAGGATACTCTATGGGTCTGATGGCATCATATTATAGATGATTCCATGACCTTTCTGCTTTGTCAGATCGTTGTAATCCTTCACAACATACGGTGTCATATCTTACGCCCCAATAAAAAAACTGTTGTAAAAATAACAAACTTTCCAGTGGAGAAATGTGCATGCTAGGGTTAGCTTTGTCTCATATGTTATCTCTAATATAATCAAAGCTGCATTTTTTTTTTTCACAGAGGGGTGTACCTATCATCCTGGAGTCCCAGTATTCCATGATGCATTAAAGGTAAAATGATTGGATAGTTTAGCTAGCTAACAGTAATATAGGTGCCATTTGTTATTCAGTCAATGTTAATGTTTGGCTAACCTTCCCCAGGGATGGTCCTGCTGCAAGAGAAGAACTACAGATTTCTCAGACTTCCTCAGCATTGTTGTAAGTTTTGCTCTTTTTAAATCCATCTGTTAGTCCTGTCTGGTCAACTTTCCATTGTCCATTGTTTTCTTTTTTGACACCACTACATTTTCTGCAGCCATATTGATCTGCTTGTTACTTTAACACAGTGGCATTTCGACTTACAGGGCTGTACAAAAGGACCCCACAACAAAGAGAAGCCTCCTGAGCCGGTGAAACCGGATGTGACTTCATCAGGAGAAAAGAAAGAATCAGATGAACAAAGACCAAACTTTAACGAGTACATCATCTCTGCACCAAAGCCTCAAGAGGCGATATGCAGACCAAGGTTGTATGTTTTCTCCAGACAAGTTTTTTTATTTATTTATTTATTTATAAAGCTGTTTTTGCACAAGGTTTACCATTTTTAAAGCAAAGTAAACATGTTTTTTATAGAAATGTTTGAGCTTGTGTTCTAAGAAGCAGCAGTTAATCGTTCAGGCTTTCAGTTAAACACTGTATATCCTTTCGAGCTCTGCGGACTACATCCCATTCTGAATTATTCTGGTTTAGTATCAAATGCATGAAAGCATCAGTACAGTATCTGAGGTATTAAATCTGCCTGAAATGATCAAACGCCTACTGAGAGTCCACAAGATGGAGTGAAGTGTTATTTTACCCTGTAGAGTTTCCAGCAGAGTTCAAAAGAAGGTGGACAAGTAACTGATGAAGTGATTACTACTGAGTAGTGAAACTCCTTTCAAAAAGTGTTTTGGACTTCTGCTTGGTTTTTTACTAGAGACCTGCTAAAAAAATGCCACAATACCCAGTTCTTGGCCCCTTTCCAAATATAAATGAGTCCTCAATTGAAGGAAAAGACACTTGTAGTCCCTCTACTGTTATTTTCATGTCTCATTTTTTTTTCTGTTCTTACAGTCCTGATGAGCCAATGGTGAGAATGCAGCATAAAATTTCTGCTTCTCTGAAGACAGCTCTGGAGAAACTGAAGTTGTCTGAAAATGCAGCTGAGAAGAAGGGTGAGAAATGTTCTTTGTTTTTCTGTCGTCCTTCCTCCTTTTACTTCTCAACATTGCAGTTCTTGAAGTTCTCTTCATCTTTGACTCCCATCCACTTGTAGTACACAGGAAAGACAGGTTGACAGTGGAAGCTAATGGATTGCCACAGGGAATTGTCCCTCACCTGTGCCATTCATGTCATGGCTTTAGAGTGCATGTTGACAGGACAGGACAACTCATCAGGCAGTCAGTGGATTTCTTGAGATGCTCTTCACAAAGTTGTCAATTCTTTGTCGCCCTCTTTCTGTCTCCCCAGAGGAAGATAGCGATGAGATCAAGATTGGAACATCGTGCAAAAACGGAGGATGTACTAAAGTAGGTCAATGTGTCACTGTATAATAAAAAATATAACAGATCAAAGATCTTTTGGCCTGATGATATCAGGTGCTCGGGTGTTTGTTTTCTTTTGTTTCATTGACATAAACAAACTCCAACCTGAATCAGTGTGATCATTCCAAACCTATGTGAGAACTTTTAGAAACTTCAGAAGTTCAAAGGGTCTCACTACTTTGGGCATGGGGTAACAGGTACGACTTCAGTTGGATGTCATATTCACAGACATATGCAGAGTAATTCGCTCCAGGTAGTGTAGCCCATCAGACCAAAATGTGTAGAGCGTAAATTGTCAGTAAAATTTGTAGAGATGTGATTTGTAGAAGTGTTGAGCAGGTCTTTAATTATTTGCATAATTGTTCATCAGCTGATTGAAAACCATGAAATATTCTCTCAAGGGCTGCCTGTTTTTAGTGGATTTAATCTGTTGGGATTTAGGGTCTTAAATAGGGAACAAGCTATTAGTCGATGCTCGTTCCCTTATTATAATTGTGTCACGAAATGTCATACTTCTACATCATCGTAATAAAATAAACATGATTGCATGCTGCTGTTCATTAACAAATAAATGTCAGTTGGGGTAACAAATGCATTTTTTATACTAGTCAGACAACAAAATCCTACAATTATTTATTCTGGGTAATAATCAGGGGAAGTAAAGTTTGTATTTTTAATGACTATAACATTTAAATTTTTTTTCTCCTAAATATCTGTTTTTACCTTCAGAGCTTTGATGGATCTGCAAGCAATTCTGATGTGTGTCTGTACCACGCTGGATTCCCCATCTTCCATGAAGGGTCAGTATTAAACGTGTCATTCCGCTGTAAACCACCTTTTCACGTTCCTTTTGGAATCTAATGGGTGAAACCGAGTTACTAACACATCCTGCGTTTGCTGCATTGGTGTGTCACCTCCACTGGCTGTATTTCATTCATTACATAGAAAACAACAGACTCAGAGAAAGTCCGTCCACTACACGTCACAAGGACATTGGTGTCACCCACGTGGGGTTAAGCCCGTCCCCCATTGTAGCAAAACTGAAGTAGCATTAGCATTAACCTCTACATGAGAAGATGGCGCCACAGTAGCTGCTGCACAAACTTGAAAAAAATGGCAGATAACCTGGTTCATGTGCTCTCTGTGGAAATAAAGCCTTGTTCTTTTCCCTGCATGTTTTCAAAACAAGCAATGTCGCGCAACCTAGCTGGATGATACTCTGGGATGATAAACACACACAGAGCCAGAGGGGAGGGGGGAGTGTTCTTTCACGCATTCTGAGCCAATCAGAGACGCCTCATTACCGCGTCATGGACATGTATGGGGAAGTACCGGTAAACTTTGTTGTTCGACCTTAAGTCATTTTTCTCCAAAAACAGGTGGAAACAAAGCAATCCTGATGTGTTTTTAAATAGAACGAACACACAATACATTCAATAACAATAGAGAACACAACAATATTAATGAAATAACCATAGAATGACACTTTTAAGCTGTTAAATGTAACAATCTAATGCTTTATTTCCTGATGTTTTTCTAAGTCTCTGAACTGTTGTTATCCATTCCTTGTTTACTATATAGTCCCTTGCATGTTGTGTTGTGTTGACTGCTCATGGTTTTTTGTGTATTCTTCTTGATATCAAGTCTCTCTTGTAACAGATTGCTATTGCATTGAGACATTGGGAACATGATTAAATAAAGATTAAAGAAAAGCATCAGAAAATGTCAAAGTCAAACTGATTTTATAAAAACCCCACTGTGTTGAAATCCAGGCATGGCTACTCTCTAGAAAGCATGAAAGAACCATGAAGATGAACATTGTTTTTTTTCCCCTGTCAGTGTTGTTTACCGGTTATCTTGAGTGATGAGTTATTGACGGCTAAAGCTCCTGTGGGTTTGTTTTTCCTGCTTCTCTAGGATGAAGTACTGGAGCTGCTGTAAGAGGAAAACCTCCGACTTTAACACTTTCCTCTCTCAAGAGGGCTGTACCAAGGGAATACATCTATGGAGGAAAAAGGATTCGGTAGGCATGACCGTTGTGATCATTTGAGAGATTGTGAGGCTTTAGGAGTTAGTGAGCCTCAACTGTAACTCCATCTAGTGGCGTCTCATAGGGGCATACACAGCAGCAGCAGCACAGCTTACACTTCCGCAGTGGCTGATCTTTGTATTTGCCCGTTTCAAACCTGTTTATCTAAACTTTGCTTGCAGGGGAAGAAAGTTGTCCCATGTCGGTTTGACTGGCACCAAACTGGTACTCAGGTCATAATCTCAATCTACGCTAAGAATTCCATCCCAGAGCTAAGCTACGTGGATGCAAACAGCACCACAGTAAGTGAACACACAGCCGTACATTTGAGTGTTCATCTGTAATGTCTAGTTCCGTTTTCAGCTCAGTGTTTCTCTTTTCCCTCCTGCAGCTCAACATCCATGTTATATTTGAGGGGGAAAAGGAATTTGAGCAGAAAATCAGTTTGTGGGGGGTAAGTGCTGCATTATGTGCCTCAAGTTTTAATCGCTAGGAATCATTAATTAAGCATCTTGCTGATTATGAAGAGGGTGTGATGTAATTGCAGAACTTTACAGAAAATTATCAAACTTTGATTGCAGACTCATTTATTCCTTCAACCTCATGTTTTCTAACCTGGAGCTGGTAACACTGTGCTCTGCAGGTGATTGACGTGACTAAGAGTGTGATAAACATGATGGCGGCCAAGATCGAGGTCGCTATGAAGAAATCTGAGCCCATGTCATGGGCTCGTCTGGACCTTCCTCCTCCTGTTACACCTCCCAAGAAGGACGAGAAGACAACGGAGGAAGATGATTGTGACGATGAAGATGAAAGTTGAAAAATTAAGCATAAAATGGATATTTTAGCTGAATCTAAGGCCACTCAGGCTATTCTTTACCTCTACACGAGTCAATACTTTCTGTTAAAAAAAAAAAAATGGCCTTGACTCCTCAGCACTATTGTTTGCCCAACCTGTTGTAATCATCGTACTCAATTTTTTATTTTCCCTTCAATTTTAGGTCCTGTTATCCATCATAATAGGGATCTTAATGCTTAACAGCTTTCCAGTGCTTTTTGCACAACACATGTTCCATTAAGTATTGAATGACTTTAGGAGGGAAACTTGTGCTGACTTTCAGGTCACATAAGTCACTTGTTTTTTGTTTTGTGCTGTTATACCAACAAAACAATGGATAAGATGTATTATGTGTGACCATATACTTCACTCAGAACCACAAAGCCTTTTATTTTCATTTCCATGGACTTCATCAGGTCATCTTTAAGGACCAGAATCTTTACTATTTTTGGGATGAGTTTTTTCTGTACATATATACTTGTCATGTTTGGCACATCTGAAGTGGTATACCACAGTCATTTGCGTATATTGTCTTTTTTTTATTATTAATATTCATTCTTTAGGTTAAATAATTTGTATAAATTATTGCATTGTTTTGTCCATCAGTGTCACATCAGATTTATCCTCATGAATATACTGTGTAGATTAAAGCTGCTCCATGTACTAATGAGAAAATCAGAAATTTCCACACATATTGAATTACTTCTGATGTTCTAATTCTAATGTTTAAAAGAAACTAAACAAAATCCTGGAAGATCTATTGGACCCGAGAAAGTAAATTAAAACATTAGCCGTGTGGCAGGCATGCTTCAACCTTTAAAGCCATTTAATTTTAAATACATATGAATATGCTCAAAATGCAATTTTTTTACATGATTATATTGTATATTTTGTACAATTTCGCATTCCCACCTCTGCTGTATTTATGCCCTCATCAAACAATCGTGAAATTTTAATACTTAGAATGTATTATATGTGAGAATGCCATTTGGATATAAAATGTTTTGAACAAAGTACTGTAATTACTGTAAAATTTCCTAGATGGCATGCATCAGGGCATGGAATGTAAAAAAGAGCGATCATTATGTATCGGGGGAACCACTCTATTGTACCAAAAATAAATTTTTGTGGTGAAATTTTTTGGAAACTAAAGTGATGTGTTGATCTATGTCCCATAAATGTTCCTGTTAGACATTGAGACTTTTAATTCTCTAACCACATGGAATCAGCGAAATGAAACATTTCTTGTAAATTAAAGTAGATGTGACCTTTGAAGTGAACATTTTGAACCACATGCAACTTTGGAAATTGCAATGACTTTTATAAATGTCATCAAGTTTCTTATCTGTTCAACAACTGAAGGTTGGAAAATCGCAATGTCCTCTTGGTATGAAGATGTCCCAGACTTTGGCATTATGCAGACATTTATCATATTTAACACGTCTCTACACCTCAAACACATAAATCAATTTAAATGTTAATCAAGTTTCTACTCTGTCAACTCCCACATAACGATAATAGAAGAAAATCCCTCTGAGGCTTTTGTGAATACCAAGAATAGGACTTGACATGCATGCATGGTCTCAGCAGTACATTTCCAGCCACATGACTGATGTAAGTACATTAACCCTAAAAGACCTAAACATCCACCAGCAACCTAAAGCATCTATTGATCCAAAATGTTTAGCCACTAATCCTATCAATACACGTAAATGATTGAAGGTAAAGCTGTTCATGCTCATCAGATAGGATCTATTTGGATGTTCAGAGGTTGGAACACCATTATCTTCTGAAACATTTGCCAGTAAAATCCATGTTCTTTGATAAATGACATTGGTTGAAGGTATTTGGTTCTATCTTTTGTTAATATACAGTATATTCCTGAATCGGACACATTTGTGAGTTTTCTCTGTTTTTATATAATTACTCTTGAACTTATTGTAAGCTATTGTGAATATCTATATTAATCATTGTAAAATACCAGGTTTTCACTGAAAAATGCAGAGGATGTTATAATGAATTGTGTTAAATCACTAAAAAAGGATACATTGAAGGAAAAATTAATTTAAATAGTTCTAGGCCTTTAAAAGTTAACTAATGGAACACAGACTTCTATATTTAAAAACATAATGTGCTTTTAATACCCCTCTGCTAAATATAGTGTAAGATTCTATTGAAAGTTACTGTGCTATACTTGAGATTAAATTGTCTTTGTATAAAACTTACATGAATATTTGTTAATCTCGCCCAACATTGGTTGGGAGAGATTATTGTAATCAGTGTGTGTGTTCCTCTGTATGTATGTTTATTTGTGTATCTGTGTCCGCAGAGACATATCATATCAATGAATACTTGAGATATCACGATGAAATTACATGGCCATATAGATATCGCTAATATGCATCAGATGCAATGTTCCATTTGAGTAAAGGTCAAAGGTCAAGGTCACAATTAACTAAATGGTCAGAATCACATTATCTGTTATAACTCAACAACAGAGGGTCACAGAACTTTCAGATTGGTACCAAACGATGTGCAATGAAGATTTCTACAATTAATTAAAAAAATACTTAGCACCTATGACCAATAGTTTTTGAGATCTCTGGAGGTCAAAGGTGACACGTGGCAAAATTAACTTCTGCAAGAGTGTGTGTGTGTGTCAAGCATAGACATATCGCACTATAACTTAATCAATACTGGATATATTATCATAAAATTACACGCACTGATGCATATATACATATAATGAAATTATCAATATTGCAAAAGGTCAAAGGTCAAGGTAACATTTAGCAGAAAGGTCAAAATCACATTATTGGCTCTAATTCAAGAATGGGTTGTCATAGAAACTTGAGATTGTCACAAAATAGAGGCGAGATTAGGAATTTTCTGAATACCTGTTATATTTGAGAGTATTCAGCTATTATAACTGCACACAGCCATTTGAACTTGAAAAAGAGTCAAGGTCACCTATTTTTAATAGGTTTCTGCTTCATGCCAAGATGCATCCACAGTATGAATTTGGTGCAGATATGTCAAAGCATTCTTCACATCATGGGATTATGTTACTGAATGGATGGAAATACAGACAGATGGATAACAAAATGATTACAATACCCCTTGGGCCTTTTAAGGCTGAGGGGTAAAAATGAAGCACACAGAACAAACCTAAAAAGAAATCCATGTTTTTTATAAAGACAATTGTGTAACATTACATAACAGCATATATAATTAAACATGGATTTTCTAGAATGATCTTAACAAGTTAACAGAATTAAATTCACAGTGCTTTGATAATTTAATACACTCAAGATCCTACGTGGAGTTAAGTATTCCTCTCACATTACAGTTTGGTAGTTTTGGTGTTTGGATTCATCTGTATTGGGGGTAAAGATAAGAGGTTGGGTCTCTGGAAGAGTAAATACGTTTCTCCATCTCCTCAAGTGAGGCCAAGTGAACCCCCTGTTTCGGCTCTTTACAGTGACAACCACTGCAGCTGTAGCCATCACTAAAATTCCTCCACAAAGGGCTGCAAGCAGAAACCAGGGCCACACGTCCTTCATCTCATCCAAAATAGGATGCATCGACTCTGCCAGCCTTTGACCTGCAAAAGAAGACATATTATTTAGACGCAGCCATCAAAATGCTGTGGTTTTATTATAATATTAAGTGATAGTGTTGTTAATGAGATGCTTTGAAAGGGATTTTATTTGAAGAGCAGCTTTTTTTAAAGCATTGCTTACTGGCGTCGAGCAGATTGGAATACTCATATCCCAGGTCCTTGCTGGAAATGAAGTAGTCTCTGTTCCTATGCAGGGGCAGGAAGGGCGCCATGTGGTAGTCACTGTTATGCCCTATGGGTGCATTTGACTCTGGATACTGGGATGGTGAAGGTCTATACCTCCTGAGCCACTGCTCATAAATGCTTATGTGGAAAGACAGATACAGCTGTTTAGTGAAAAGTAAGTAAATGAACCAGCATTAAGTGTCAGTGTGTCTGTCTATTCTCTTTCTTACCAATCTACAAATGAGTGATGGAGGAGGAATATAGGGTCGTTTGCAGAGCCTTGGACGGAGGACATGGATCCGTTCATGTAGACATGGATAGCAGCGTGCATGTTCATACGAGAACTGCTTCCCAGCCCAGTACGAGGGTCCCCAAAACCTACAAGATAACAAGTGTCTCATCAGCACCAGAATAATAAGCACATCAGTGAAAATGAAAGTAGGCAGGAGAAGCAGCCAGCGAATGTCTTTGTGGTTAATTTCATCTGACCTTCCAGAGTGTTCCTGAAGCTCATGTTGGCTGTGCGGTCCATGGCTCCCGTGTCATAGTTGGTTAAACTGAGGGTGAACTCCACCTCTGCGGTTGTTGGTAGTCGCTCAACTATATTGCGATTTTGGTTGCCAGGGTTACGACGTAATGGACCCTCTTCCCTGGCATCACATAGCACACCTCTGTTGTTGTAGTTCTCTGCTTGGGAGCATAGAACCTGACATATCATAGACAGAACAATGAATGCATAAGAACAAGCCACATTATTTTTTAGTAAAATGATGCAAATTTGACTGTTACTTGGGTCTACTTGTCAGAAAAAGTCAAGGGATGCACTTTAAGTGGTCGTCGTGTAGTAAAATGGTCCCTGTCAGTGTTTTAATATCATATATGTTGTTTTCAGATTAACTGTGGCAGTAATGTGCATTACATTTTACTGCTCTATTAAGGTTGAGCTCATTTTAACTGCTTTATACACCGTTGAATAGTTCAATCCTAAGCAATGAATCCCACTTTATTAGAGCTTCATTTATTTTAAGCTTCACTGTCCTTTGAGGACATATCCCTAAAAAGTCAAGTTTCATTATCTTAGAAATACAGCAATGTTTTCAGCTTTGTCACAATGTAGTTTCTAGCTAATCCAAGAGGGCTTTGGAGAGTTTATTTAACTTAAGACAGAAGTATTTTTCTCATAAACCATTAAATGATCATGTCATCCCTAAGTTAATCATAAACATTCAGAGTAAACACATTTAGAGGTCAATTGGTAGGTGTGAAGTACTATAATCTAGAGTAAAAAGTACAGCACTGCAATTAAAACATGAGGAGTGAAAATAACTCCTTACAAATTAAAGGGAGATGAAAAATGAGATCAATGTGGATATATCAACATATGATTGGTGGGATGGATGCGCTGAGGCACAACTGGTTCCATATTCTAATACAAGAAAGGAATTAAAATGGAAAATAATTACTATATATTTCTGAACATGAGAAATAGTGTCCAATATGGTCCTCAATATTCCAGTTCATACCCATATAGCTGCTCACACATATATTTTGTTCTAAGTTAAGTGTGTTTTGGAGGGAGGTTTTCAATGCCTTTAAGGAAGTTTTTAAAATACACATCTCCCATAACTTCACAGTGGCAATCCTGGGAGTAACAATACACAGCAAATATGGGAGTGTTAAATAGAGTGTGTTGGTGTTGAAACAACACTGTGCCTGGTGCTTTTGTTAAATTAATGCTGTTAAATCAGAGTTTGTTAATATTGGTGTTAAACAGATAGATAAAATCATGTCCTTACGTCCTAAAGTAAGAGGTCTATAATGTTTGATGAATTGAAGAAAAACTTCTAAGCCAATCATCGCCATCTTGTTTTTCAGAAGAAGAAGTTGGTCATTGTTACAAAACCCCTTACGGGACATTGGGAGTAGAAAAAAAATTGGGTCAAGTATTGTGAGATTACGCAATACATTTCTGAGATCTCACAATAATTTAGCAAAATATGTCTTGGGATGGTTACGTCATCACTCTGCATAGCCACCACATTTACAGCCTCCTTCCCTTCCGTTTACTAGGAGCAACGCCTTGTTTATAAATGTACGCTCTACTCCCTCCGGGTCATGTGGCTTAGCATTTACTTAGCATTTACTTAGGCTTCAGAAAGTCACCTTTATTATAGGGAACCTATGTTACCTTTATTGCTGTAATAATGTTTATTAGTGATGCAAAATACGATCATCCTGCTTCTGAGTAGGACTTTTTTCCTATTTGTCTTTGTATTATTTTTTCAAGCAGCATTTTCTTATCAACATTTTACACCATGTATGTTACTCTTATATAGGTAAAGGAAAAACAAAAAACATACTCATACAGAGGATCAATGACATAAATAATAATAAAAAATAAAGTAACAGAGTTGAGTAAATGGGAAATAAGCATTTCTCCCATTCAACTATTTCCTTACAGAAAGCCTTTTCCCTTGTATAAGATTAATATTGAACATTTAAATGGATCTATATGCACATTACTCTTATCAAGTAAAATCAGCTCATCATAAAATCAACCCACTTGAATGTCAGTCTGAATGAAATCTGACAATCAACTTCTCTATCCAATCTTCCATTTTTAGTGTATCCTGTTTTAACCTATTCATAGTGATGGCTTTATTACCTGCCATTGACAATAGATTGAATAGATACTAACTGATCCCATGTATTTGTTGTCTCCTGATTCTCTTTTCCCAAGTATATGGATTCAAATGCGAGTGAAAACTGAACTTTGAAAATCTTCTCCATCCTTTTCTTCAACGTCTGCCAAAAAGTCACTCTGACTAGGATTTATCCCTCGAACCTTATTTTTGGACCAGACATTATGTATTTATTTGCTGTGATTTGATATGATTTTCTTTAAATCCCATCCTATATTGGCTATGGAGGTCTTTAAAAATACACATACAGCTGAGAAACAGGAAAATAAACTTACTGAACTGTATTTCAATGTATACATTGTATTGTACTGTTACAAAAAATCAGATAAAAAATAAGTAGATGTAAAGACGCATTAAATGTAAAAAAAAAAAGGAAGATATTGTACTAACACATGGGTTGTAATGCCAACAATTCCAGACAAGAGTCATATGATCACGTTTGCTCACTACCTTCTGAACCCTTGTGGCGAACACCCAAGCTGTAAACAGGCACATGCAGATTCCTGACCGACAAGAGGGGCCCTGAACTGTAGATTTACATTCATATGAGAACATGACCCCAGCACAAATCCCATCATTGTAATTTTAATCTTCATTCCATCATGAATCACACTACAAAATAAAATATAGGAAATTATATATAACAATGATTTATAGTGAAAAATGCCAAAAACAGAAGATAATATAATAAATGGTGATAAATCACATTAAGAAAGGTTAAATAGAGAGGGCAATTTCATTTGGGAACTGACACAAAACTTGCACTGGGTCTTTATAGGTTAAAAAAATTATTTTTTCCCTAAAGGTTAGAAGAGTGGTTCCCAATCTTAATGGAAAAACAGACATGAAGCACTTCTGTTTTTCAACATGTAGTAAATATCGGAAAGTTTTTTTTTCGTATATCAAATGGAAAAGTGACTACTGTGGGCACCTGCAAGTCTATGTAAGGGGCAGTTCCTTTTACATTCAATGTTAAATCTCATCTCATTTTTAGATCTTGCTTTTTTCTCTCTAAAATCATGGGGGTGTAGTGAAGCCTATCCCAGCCACTGAAGGGTGAAGTCGGGTACACAGTGTATGAGTCTCCAGTTCATCTCTGGGCTGAACATATATCGACAAACAATCACTCTCACATTCACACCTATGGGCAATTTAGATTAACCAATTAACCTATCACGGCATGTCTTTGGATGGTGGGAGGAAACCGGAGTACCTGGAGCAAACCCACGCAGACACAGGAAGGACATGCAAACTCCACACAGAAAGGTCTGGTACGGGAATCAAACCAGGGTCCTTCTTGCATGAATGTTAAGCACTGCACCACTGGGTTATTCCAATGTTAAATCTACATGTTTAAAATGTTAACTCTATATGTTACTCTATAAATTCTTTCATAGTTTGATGTGTTTTTACAGGATTGTTTTGGAAACCACTGCAGCAATTTTTTTTTGTTTGTTTGTTTTGTTCTTACTCCACCCCCCGAAGGTGAGAGGGGTATTTTGTTTGAGTCTGTTTGTTTGTTAGTCTCTCTGTCTGTAAGAAGCTTTACACAAAAACTACTGAAGCAATTCCCATGACATTTTTTGGAAAAGTACAAGGTGATCCAGAATAGATCTCATTAAATTTTGGTGAATGTAGGTCAAAGGTCACAGTCACCAAAAATGTGTAGTCGTAGGGCAAATCAGGAAGCAGGGTTTGTTATGCTAAACACCACTTGTTTTGTTGTTGTTGTTTTACATTTATTTTTTATTTTTTATAGTGCCACCACAATAAACATTTGACAGATGAACCGTACTGCAGTGCTTCAGTTTAACCTTCACAGTCTGTCTTTTATGTGGGAGTTGTCTCTTAACTTAACATAATCAGTAATTTTTTAAAATCAATTCCTAGATATTTCATGCGACCCCATATGAATTCCAGGCGACCCACCGTGGGGTCCCGAACCTAAGATTGAAAAACACAACTATTTCTCGTACCTTCCAAGAGGAGAAGACCGATCCAGGGCTGATGAGGCTAGGGTCCTGGGGGCTCCTGTCCCCCATCAGCTCATCCGTGCACACATCGCAGCCCCGGGCATCCCTCCAGTCCCAGTATGGGATACTGAAGCTCATGTCTCCGGTCAGCTTCCTGATCTCGTGCTCCCAGTGCAACAGGTACGCGCGATGCCACGGGAGAAAAGCCGGGGCCCAGTGGGCAAAGTCCACATCGGTCCAAACATTCCCGGGGCCTTCGCCTCCGAGCAGCGCGTTCCGAGACACGTAGTAATGGATCCACACAAACACATCATACACGGACACATCTGCGAACATGGGGTTGGATCCGTTCTCCATCTGCAGGTAGGTCCCCGTGGCCACGACATAGTCCTGACTGATGGTGTGTTTGGCCAGGTTAAGGTAGGACACCAGGCGGATCCTCTCTGCTCTGGACAGATGGAGAATGTTCCTCCTCACAGATTCCCTCCTTTCATTACAGTTCACACCAAAGTACCCGAACTTACAATCGGCACAGTTGAAGCCCATGAAGTTCCCCACGCACTCGCAAGTCCGGTTGTAAAAAACCAGGGGCCACCTCTCTCTGTCATCCAAACCGGAGAAGGGGTACTGAGGCCCGTCAGGTACATCCGATACCTCCACGTCCCTGCAGAAGCCCCGGCCCGAGCTGGCACCGCAGACCGAGCCGTCCCCATCCCACGGCGGGCAACACTCTTTCCTGAGCAGGGCCTCCCGGGTGGCACAAAGCCGGGGGAACTGCTCCTGAGAGGGCCGTAAACACACCATTAAACTAATTACTACTAATAACAACATCCCAGACAAGTTCCACTGTCAATAAAACGGCGTGAAATCAACTACATACGCAAAGTTTGGACATGCCATGTGATGTTTAGACTTCAATTCCATGGGTTTTCTACACCCCCACCCCCACCCTCACCCCCCTTTATGAGTCAGTCACATGCCACACATAACCTCAGGATAAGCTTCATGAAGGGCAGTCAGCTCTAATAGACATCTTAATCACAAGTAAAAGTACTTCATTACTGTACTTAAGTAGATTTTTTTTAGGTATCTGTACTTTACTTGAGTGTTTACTTTTCTGGCAACTTTTTACTTTTACTCCCTAATTTTTTATTTTTTATTTTTATTTTTACATAATATCTGTACTGTATAATCTTTACATTCTCAGAATAGACTCATTACTTTTTGAGCGCAGACCTCCGCCAAGGTAGACCCCCCCCCCCCATCCCACCCTGATCACCCCCAAAATGAAATCAGTTCTTCCTGTTCATATTTCCAACATATCCTGGAAATTTCATCAAAATCCATCCATAAATTTTCGAGTTATCTTGAACACAGACAAACAGATAAATGCCAGCAAAAACATAACTTCCTTGGCGGAGGTAATTAAACAGATGTGACAGTAATTTAAAAAAAAATATAAGTGGCGAAGAGGGGAAAAAATCAGTGGAGGAGAGAAATTGTGACTTTATTTATTACAATTATGACTTTTTATCTGATAATTTTGACTTTTATCTCAATTTTGACTTTTTTTTTTTTATCTCAATGATAAACACAGGCCGTCTCTCATCAAAAAGCCAATCGTATGTTGGTGTGAACCGAGATCACGGTTTTTTTAACGATACATTGTGCAGCTCTAAGGTGAAGTATAGATTTAGTTTGTCACTCAATGTATCCCTTTTTTTCACTGTCAGTTATGTAGGCTAAATATGGTGTATATAAAGTGTTGAGTCTGAATTGTTTTTTGCAACTTGAGTGTGGAAGGTCCTTAACCTTTTTGTTATGCTGTCACTCATGATTCCATACCCCTCTCAGTTGAGGGCATGGCCCCCCACACCTTGTCTGGGTCAAAAGTTTTATACTTAAAGAAGAGCATTGAAAATGAAAAATAAGATTTGGAACTATAAAAATGTATTTGTATGCAAGTGAAAAATAAAAAATCTATTATAAAAATTACTGAAGTGAATAAAAATTATATTTAACTTGAAAAAACCTCTCATACACTTGTTTTTTTACGTGAATACAATATTGTATTTTTCAAGTCCAAAACTTGTGTTGCCCCAGAATAGCTCATAGCATCAAACATATAAATCTCATATAAACATATAAAGGTCAAATGACCCTTGAACAATCATTTAATCAGAACAATCTGACTGTATTAAAGTGTCTGCTTTGTACTACAGTCACTGCCTGGAGAAAAAAGGCTTGTACGTGCAGATGGTACAATGGCTTTTCAAAGAAATCCTCTGAAGGACTGTCTTCTTAGTACTACTACATCACATGGCTCTTTATTTTTTAGATCTCAGTCGATGCACACAGTCTGCATGTGATGCTCACAGGTTTGGAGCATTCAGTCCTTTACAGAGGGTATTAGTGTCCAGTAGAGGGCGCCAATAGTTCACTATGTCACTGTGTCAGTCATCATCATCATCATCATCACTTTTCCCTTCTTCTTTTTACCAGTGTTCTTTTCTCTCTCTCTCTCTCTCTCTCTCTCTCTCTCTCTCTTTCTTTCTCTCTCTCTCTCTCTCTCTCTCTCTCTCTCTCTCTCTCTCTCTCTCTCTCTCTCTCTCTCTCTATATATATATATATATATATATATATATATATATATAGAGAGAGAGAGAGAGAGAGAGAGGGATATATATATATATATATATCCCTAGGTAATTAACAAACCACATTTTTCAATAATATATAACTTTTATACAAGTTAGACTCCTAAAAACTCCTAAAACTCCTAAAAACTACTAATAATCGGTATCCCTGATGTGATTAGACTTATTGTTGTTATAAGTAAAATGTCCATTTCATAGTTTTTCTTATAGTCAAATATTATACTTAAAAATGTCCTTACTGATTGTAGATAAATACACTAAGACATATTCAAGACATATTCTGTTCCAAGTCAAGTGCAGTTTAATAGGTTGTAGAAAACATGGGTTCATCTACAAATTATGGAATTGTGGGGATATTTACAGAGAGGTATATCTGCATAACATTTCCTATTGCTCTCTCAGTAGCAAATGGGCGTCGTGTCACTGCTTTGGTTCTGTCAGAGGTTAGTCTGGAAGCTGTCTTTGTTGTGTTGTGTCTCCTATTCCACCACCCCCTGATGGGACACTGTATCATATTTGGGATGATAATGAAGAGTCATCCTGACCTCAGCCAAGATGATGGGGAAGCAGCAGTAGAAACGAATAAATAATTACATTTCTGTCTTGGACTCTTTCAATTGATTGAAACCCAAGGGCTTTACTTTGACCATGGAAAAAGTGCAGTGAGAAAATGAACAAAGCTGACTTTGTAAATATTGGCAAAGATGAACATTTTTTAAGTAATTTCAAAATTATGCTGTGAGTAGTGTCTTGTTGACCCATGGCATAAGAAGGTCAACAAGAAATCAGAAGTTTAAGATAAGATGTTAGAGCTTAAATTAACCCATTTTGAAAATTTTGTTTTGTGCCCGAAAATGATTATATTTGGATACATTCATCTATATTATAAAAGTCAAGTGGCCTCTGTGTGTGTGTGTGTGTGTGTGTGTGTGTGTGTGTGTGTGTGTGTGTGAGTATCTCAGGATTCACAGAATTCACACCAAATATGGAAAGATTTGCCTGCTGCAGTTGGCAGACTCATGTATTTTTTCATATTATATTCAAATTAGACATTCCCTAAGTGAATGTACATCCTAGCCAGCATGTCCACGTGGTTTCCAGAAAGGTTACATTTGGGATGCATATAAGGGTTCCATGTGGGATTGACTGTAGTTTCCATGGTGACACCACATGTGTTTTCCCATATAAGAACCAGAACTAGAAAAGCACTCCGCCAGTGTAAACCTCCGCCAAGGCAGACACCCCCCCTTCGAATGAAGAGAGGTCCGCCAAGGAGGTATTAAATTTGAGTCCGTTTGTTTGTTTGTTTGTTTTTCTGTTAGTTAGCAAGATAACTCAGAAAGTTATGGACGGATCTTGATGAAATTTACAGGGCAGGTTGGTAATGGGGAAGTCTGGAAATGCTAAAAATTTTGGTGATTTTGGTCACTCATTCACACCTATGGGCAATTTAGATTAACCTATCAGTGCATGTCTTTGGATGGTGGGAGGAAACCGGAGTATTCGGTGAAAACTCAAGCAGACATGGGGAGAACATGCAAACTCCACACAGAAAGGTCTGGTGTTGGCGGCACAGGCTGAGCGGTTAGCGCTCTTACTTTACAGCAAGAAGACCTGGGTCAATTCCCAGACCGTGCGGGCCTTTCTGTGTGGAGTTTGCATGTTTCTCTCCCTGTGTCTGGATGGGTTTCCTCTGGGTACTCTGTTTTCCCCCATCACCCAAAAACATGTTTGTTAGGGTAAAATCCTTCAGCCAGGTAATTCTGACCATTAGCCTGGCTCTTCAGCTGGACATGGGTCCCCGGGTGCCGCCCATGGCTGCCCACTGCTCCTTACAGGTGCCCCAATGGGATCAACGATGGGTTAAATCCAGAGAACATATTTTCATTGTACAGTGTATAATGACAAATAACGGAACTTACCCATACCTTTACCTTAAAAGAAAATGACGTAAAAGGACTTTTATTACTAAAAATTCATAGTATCCAGTCTACTTTTTTTGTATTTTATTTAAACTGTTGTACCAATTTACACCTGTATGCAAAACTATAACTTGGTGGATTTGAAAAAAATGCAATATAACCAGCTATGTTAGTGCATCATTAGCTTTTACGACTTGGCATAGGAGTATTGTAATCATTTTGTAATCTGTTCATTCATCTTTCTGTTTGTCTGTCCATTCAGCATCATAATGACATTATCCAAAGAATGCTGTGACATATCTGCACCAAATTTATATTGTGGGTGCATTTTGTCATGGAGCAGGGGTCTATTAAAGTAGATGATCGTAATCTACTTTTTCAAGGTCAAATGGCCTTGTGCAGTTAGAATATCTGAGTTTTTAAAAAAATATACTATAGTTGGTTAAGAGGGTTTTTAAGTGTGCACCACATTATGTGTACTTCATACACTGAATATATGAGCTGCATACAAGCTGAACTTATATTGATGCCTCCACGATATTGTAACTTTTGTAATCACCTGTGTGTGTGCGTGTGTTTGTGTGTGTGTGTGTGTTTGTGTGTGCGTGTCTGTCTGTGTGTGAGATATAACCATGAAATTAAATGGGCATATACATATAGCTAATGTGCATCAGGTGCAATGATTCTTTTGAGTAAAGGTCAAGGTCACAATTAACTACAAAATCACATTATCATATATAAATCAAGAATGGAGGGTCACTGAACTTTTATGTTGGTACCAAACAATGCGGAATGAAGGTGTTATCACCTACGACCAATAGTTTTTCAGATCTCTGGAGGTAAAAGGTGACATTTGGCAAAATTAACTTCTGTAACACTGTTTGTGTGTGTCAAGCATAGACATATCATACTATAACTTAAACAATACTGGATATATTATCATAATATTACACACACTGCTACATATATACATATAACAAAATTATCAATATTGCAAAAGGTCAAAGGTCAACGTCATATTTAGCAGAAAGGTCAAAATCACATTATTGGCTCTAATTTAATAATGGGTTGTCATAGAAATTTGAGATTGGCACAAAATAGGGGTGAGATTAAGTATTCTCTGAATACTTGGTTTGTTTATTGTATTTGTGTTATTGTTTGCAATATACAAATAATTTCATATTTTTTTAATTTATTTTTTCTATAACCCTCATGTGTGTTGTTGTATTGTTGTAAGGTATATTCATTGGTATTATACTTTAGACTATATGTGTGTGTGTGTTTATTGTTTTCATAATTTCTAGGCCTATAATATACATTGTTTTATTGTTGCCCTTTTTTAATATCTCATCCTATCTCATCTTATCTCATCTCATCTCATCTCATCTCATCTCATCTCTTATCTTATCGTATCGTATCGTATCGTATCGTATCGTATCGTATCGTATCTTATCTTATCTTATCTTATCTTATCTTATCTTATCTTATCTTATCTTATCTTATCTTATCTTATCTTATCTTATCTTATCTTATCTTATCTTATCCTATCCTATCTTATCTTATCTTATCTTATCAGCCATAAATCTGACATACACCATGCAACCTCAGGCTGAAATATTACCTACACGCGTGCGTGCGCGCGCGCACACACGACAGATGTGTAAAGAGACAATGAATTGGGGTCAGTTCCCTACATGTAGACTCCAGGTTAAAAACAAAACTAAGCCTTTATTACCATTTAACTGTTAAATATGCATGGACACACTTCTGATCTATATATTGACCATAATAAAGAGTGTGTTTTCATGAACATTTCTTTTATTATGGGTGTGTTTAGCTCGCCTCCCAGACTTTACCAAAGTGGTGTCCCCCCCTTCAGTAGCTGTTGCTGATGCTCTCGCTACTGTTTCGGAGGAGGAGGAGGAGGAAGAGGAGGTGGAGAAAGAGGGGGCCGCCATGTGCGTCAGTAAGTCAAACATGTTCCAGTAACAGACCGACTATATTATCTGCTGCTATTTGCAGTTTGCCATAACCGAGAGTCTGACTGAGCATGAGCAAAAGCTTCAGCGCTTTTCGTGTCGCTACACCTCTGTGCTCGAAACCTTCTAAAAAAAGACATGGACTCTTCATGGCAGTTGACTCAAAAGAGGTAGGCTGAAGTTGTTTATTCACTTTGATATGCAGAGAGAGAAGTGATTTGTTGACAGAGTAATTGTAACTGTTAATACTCCAATAGTCGAGCTGTCAGGTCTGCATCTTATCACCACCACAGACAGCAACACGGTGTCAGTTTTGGGGAGCTGAAGGCAAAAAAAAATTAAATAAATTACCTGTTATTTATTCTGGGGATGTTTTTTTTCTTTCTTCAGTTAAATAACGACTAGTAAGAGTGGGGAAAGCAACAGACTGAAATGGCGTGCAACAAATGTCACTCAAACGGAATCGAACCACATTCTCTGATGAAAATAAATACTTATGATACAATATCCATCCTAGTTTAAAGAACGTTGTTTTTTTTTTTTTTTTTTTAAATAAATGGATTGTTAATTTTGTCATTTAAAAACTGAGCTTTTCTTTCCATCTGTTCTATGTGTAAGAGTATTGTTTCTGCAGTGACGTTCCTTCATCTTGTAATGAACATGACTTATTAAATTGAATCGTGAATAAATAAATAAATAAATAAATAAATAAATAAATAAATAAATAAATATTAGCATTTTTTTCGGACTTTCTGATAAATACGTTTGCTGCTTAATCTTTAAAAAAAAAAAAAAGATTAATTCATGGGCTTTCTATCTTGGTTGTTTTCTTCAGGATTCTTACTCTAAACCCTGGCACTAAGCTGACCATGGCAAACACAACATATTCATCAGAAGGTCAGGTCTAAAGGAGAGAGGATGGCAGCAGGTGTATGGAGGAATACACGGAATGGGAGCAGACTGGGAGCATACTTGTGGCTGTTGGCAATTCATGTACTACTGGGAGCTGGTATGAACTGGCTGGGTCTAAAGGGCCAGGTTGCGGTCAAAGCCCAGAACAATGAGAGGAGGGTATTGGCTCATATCCCTGGAGACATCATCATAGGAGCATTGTTCTCTGTCCATCACCAACCACCTGCAGATAAGGTACATGCTTTGTGTTTGTGCACATGGAATGTATTTATATTTACTCAAGTGTTACATTGAGAAGAAACTCAAGGTATATTTTATTGATTTATACACTACATACTTCTACATCCCTGAGGCATATATGGAATTTTCTTGCAATAACTTTAGTTACTATTTTTCAGATTCCAATTTTTGATGTTCTTTCTATCCAGTTAAAATAACAGATCATCATCACAAATGGGTTTATTATGACTATTTCTCATAAACCCAAGAATTTTGTTTCAATACAAATTTGAGGTGCTAATTATATAGCTTTATTTTACTACATTTCAGAGGCAGGACTGACACTCTATACACACCTATATAAACCTTAGAGTTTTTCAGATTACAATTTGTCACACCATTTCTGTTATGGATGGATGGATGGATGGATGGATGGATGGATGGATGGATGGATGGATGGATGGATGGATGGATGGATGGATGGATGGATGGATGGACAGAGAATTGTCTGTCACATTGTCTTTGACAGGCCCATTTACAGAAACACACTAAAAACAAACATTCAAACAAAACAATATTCATGTGTAATTATGTTAAAAAGGAGGTGAAAAGTATGTATCTCCATTTCATATGAATTGAAGAATTTAGGCATAATTTAAGGCTGTGAGGATTTTTTTTTTTTTTTTAATTCTCAAGTTGAATACATTTTTCTTGGCTGGAAAATGCATTACCACAAGGTTGTTTTTCTGTCTCAGGACAGCAATGCAAAATCTATATGATTCCAACAATATAATCCCTTTTTTCTCCATTACAAATAGCAAAACACAGGCAGGGGCATTAATGTTTCATATGTCAAGCCCATTTTGTTTATAATACTTGCATTCCTTTACCTATGTATGTTTTTAATGCAGAACTCTTGCATAAACTAATATATTCTCACAGTGTGTTATTAGTTCTTCAGTACTTAAGTCCTATATAATACTCTCTGTATATGTAGATTTATGTATATTTGTATTTGATATTAACTTCATTTTTTTTGTGTACAAAGGTTCATGAGCGTAAGTGTGGTGCAGTGCGTGAGCAATATGGGATCCAGAGAGTGGAGGCCATGATGCATACCCTAGATCGGATCAACGCAGACCCCACTATCCTCCCAAATATCAGCTTGGGCTGTGAGATCAGGTCAGAGAGCTGCAGCAAAACGTTTATGTTTCATTAGTAATTGTCAGTAAGGCGATTCTTTCAAAATGATAAGGCACAGACTGAGTGCATCATGTAAAAGGAATCCAACTGGCTTCTCCTAGCTATCCTCAATTCTCAGCCAATGCACATTCCCATCTTTCTTGCCAAAACAATGTGAACTCAATCTTTCTACACCAGGGACTCATGCTGGCACTCTGCGGTGGCGCTGGAGCAGAGTATTGAGTTCATTCGTGACACACTGGTATCCAACGAAGAAGAGGACAACCAGGGCCGATGTACTACAGAAGCAGGGAGCATGCTCCTGCAGGGGAAAAAACCCATAGTGGGACTTATTGGACCAGGATCCAGTTCTGTGGCCATCCAGGTCCAAAATCTCCTCCAGCTTTTCAACATCCCCCAAATCGCATACTCAGCCACAAGTATGGATCTCAGTGACAAGGTATGACCAAATGAGTCACAAAGATGGTTACATCAAAAGGATAAGTAGTAAAAAAAAAAAAAAAAAAAAAAAAAGCATATTTAATGGGAAAACACTAAACTGTAAAGTGTTTGGTGATAATAGTGAGTGAATGTGTAACAGATTTTCAGGTGCAATCGTGCCAGATATACTGCAAAACTTTTGAGGGCATTTATTCTTTCCAACAGAGCTTGTATAAATATTTCATGAGGGTAGTGCCATCAGATATGCAACAAGCCAGAGCGATGGTGGACATCGTGAAACGATATAACTGGAGCTATGTGTCTGCAATACACACAGAAGGTAAGACTTTGAATACTTTACATGTTGTCGTTTTGACATTTTGTCAGCCTTATTTTTGTTATCTTTTTCCTCCATAATACACAAAATACACCATATTTAGGACTTTATATTTTCATTGATGATTCCTTTACTTTTAATTGAACCTTTACATTGTATCATAATAAAACAGCAGTATTTAATGATCATTTCTTTTATTACTTGAAAATAGAGAGCAAACAATGAACAGAAGCTGCAGTTTTGTGATATTTAACAGGTCGGCAACAAAGTTTGAAGTATTTTTTCTTGTTTGGAAGATTAAGAACACGCAACGCAGTATCAATCCAAGATATGAAGATATATGTGCATTCATTTTCCTCCCTTCGTGCTTTGGCTTCTGTGTTGACATGTCATAAGAGTCATCAACACGCAAATATCACTACTGTAAATGTAGTAACTTCCATAAAAAATCCTTACCACAGAAAAAATCTAAACATTATCACCGGTATACTAAATACATTTTCCAAAGTAATGGGATTCTCATATTACAGAAAACAGTATTATTTCTGAAGACAAGTGTGAAGTGGGAGGTTATTATAACAGAATAGTTATTGAGATGTAATTATTGACAACTTTTGTACTTTATTCCCTGTGATTTATATGATTAGATTTGTTTTGTTAACCTATTATTAACAGGACATGAGACAGTTTGTTTGGTTGTTTTTGGTTTCTAACACTTATTAGATTCAAATATAATATGTTTCTTGTAATGTTGCACAGCATTCATATCCCATTACATGTCATGATTCTAGGTTGCTCTTTTATATTGTATTTGTCTAAAATAATATCAGTTTGAAACTATCATGGATGAACAGAGACAAAACTTTGCAATTATTTAGAAAATCACCAATGTGGTGAGAATGGTGCTTCTTCAAAAAAAAAAGGTAATTAAGAGAGGCTGCACAAAGGTTAATTACCTTTTTCTATTCGTGCATGATATTATTACTGATATCAGTTAACACATAAAGACCCATAAAGACCCAAATATTCACCAGTGACCAAAACCATCCACTGATGTAAAATGTTTAATAACTTGAAACCCATTAATCCTCTCGGTCCATGTGGTGTAAAATAGAGTTATTCATCTTTTCATAGTCGTCAGATATGACCCATTTGGACATTCAGAGGCTCTGTAGTTACCATGGAAACACCATAATCTTCAACAACATAGATTCATCAGTAAAGCCCATGGAGGATCAATGACAGTGGATGGAGACACTTAGTTTAGATTTAGTTAATGAGAGATTGGACTGAAAAAGTCACTGTTACTTAAATCTTCTCTGTTTTTGGTGTAATAATCTTCAAATGTAGTTTCAATATAGTGATTAATGCACATGATTAGTAAATCAAACACAGGAAAATACCAGATTTTCATTGAAATAATGCAAAATAGAGACTATATTATCATGATAATTAGCAATAAATCCCTTAAATGTCTTCATGGGGACAATAAAGTATATCTTATCTTTATCTTAAATCACTTAACAAAGATTAAATAAAGAGAAAAAAAAATCATTTAGGAACTGCCACAAAAGTAGCACTGGTTTTTATGGGTTAAATCAAACACAGTGTAAAAGAGCAAGGTTACTGAATAAACCCAATGTGTTTTTTAAGAGGTTAGGCTTTCATAAAAGATGTGGGAGGAAAAAAAAAAAACACAAATAAAATTAGAAGCAGTCAAAAAAAGTAAAGAATGATGCTCTTTGAAAAGTAAAAGACTACATATCTTAGAAGGCATTCTATATTCTCTATGAAACCAAGACCTGTACAAGATAATGGCTCCCACACGTGAATGTAATGAAAAGTAATGAAAAGAATGACCTTGTATCATCTTATTCCAGATGCTCAGTGTGACGTCAAAAGCATTTTTACTGTAAGAGAAACCAGGTGACCTATGTCGGAGAAATTCAATGGAGAAATTCAACTGCTGAAATTCTACGATCAAGGCATTTTCTAACTTCTAGAGTGTTACGTTGGCTTTGCAACACTTGTACATTTGAGAGCATCAGCACATGTGAAATGATTGTGCCAGGAAACTCCAAGTGTGAATAGCACTTATAATGGTATCATTTGCATATATATAGCGTGTAACTTTATGAGTCTACTAAAACAATAGTTGTTGAACACGAATATATAAATCTGTAAAACAAAGTGATATAAGGTCCTGCTGAGTCACATGGATTATACATGGTGTATCTTTGTGATGCTGTCCTAAGGTAACTATGGTGAGAGCGGTATGGAGGCTTTCAAGGACATGGCAGCAAAAGAGGGTATCTGCATCGCACACTCAGATAAGATATACAGCAATGCCGGGGAACAGAACTTTGACAAGCTTTTGCAGAAACTACGAGGACACCTGCCAAAAGCCAGGGTTGTAGCCTGCTTCTGTGAGGGGATGACAGTCAGAGGGATACTGATGGCAATGAGACGACAGCGTCTGGTCGGAGAGTTTCTGCTGGTGGGGAGGTGAGTAGTAAAGAGTAGCTGATCACACACTGTATATAAACAGGTGTCCTCATCTTGTCTTGTATATTATTTTATCTTAAACTTTCAGAACAAAAGATAAAACGTTAATAAGTTAGAAGTGCACTGCAGTTTCTTGTTTGATTTCAGTGTTGCCCATGATAGGTGTTTCTACAGTAATTGGAGTAATAAAGACATTACAGCAGCTTCTGAATGTCAACAAACACTAATTTATTTTAAGATTTGTTCTTGCCTTGGGAGTTGTTACTTTGGTTTCTCACATTTGTTTGTAAATGATTTACATGTTTTTTGTTTGTTTTTCATTTCAATTCAGGCTTTGTTCAGACTTCCTGCTGCATCCAAAGACGTGTTTGTTGCTACTAAGGCTGTCTTTGTCCTCTCATCCTCCTCCTCATTATCATCTACATCTCATTGAACTTAATGATGCTATAGGTAAAGTACTGCTGTCAAATTATTAACATTTTTAATCAGATTAATCACAATTCTGGTGATTAATCACAATTAAATACCATTCATTTGTAATTTAAAAACATTTTTTTAATGTATTTTGCATTTAATTTTATTTATATTTTTCATGAGCAAAGAAACTCAAGAAAGAAGGGACTCAGTGTTTTTTGTTGCAAGCTAGGCTAGCATTAGCAGAAGTGCTAATATACTGGCTAACTGACTACAGTATACTTTACATTAATGTTGTATTTTGAGATGGAAGCGTTCCAGTGAAAAAAAAAAACTGTTCTGCAGAGTTTGTGTCAATTTTTTTTTTTTACCACTCAACAGTTCTGTCTTTTTTTTTTTTTTTTACTCAAATGTCCTGCCGTTTAGCGTCTTCCACTTTTACGTATGTACGTACATACCCATGTCCTCAACAGAAATGTTCAGTTATTCTACTGCAGATAATGGGTTAAATGTGTTAACATGTTCAATCAGATTAATCATGATGATCATTAATCTGCATGTTAATTATGACAATCCCAAAGTAAAGATAACTTTTTTACAGATTTGTTTGATAATAATAATAATTATAATAATAATAATAAAAAACTTTATTGTCATTGCACATGGCACAATGAAATTAAGTGGCCAACCAACAGTGCAGTTAAAAAATACATTCATAAATAAATAAGTAGAGCTCCGCTACACATATATTTAAAGTTTAGGTTATATGGGGCCATAGACATAGAGATCTAAATAAAATGTTGGGTATTGTGCATATTAGTCAGTGTGTTATCTATAGCTGCATTTAGACAAAGTATTAACAAACTGTGCATAAGGTGCAGGAGAGAAACTAAGCAATTAAAACATGAAAATAAAATAAGTGGGAAAGCGGGGGAAGATTTAACAGGAGGATTCAGTCTCCAAGAATATCATGTTTTATTTTAAGGTTTTGCTCTCTGGCTCGCTCTCGTCCCTGGTGTTCTATAAAAGCCTTTCCTCATTAGGAGCTACATATGTAGGCTGTCGTTCAAATCTGACAGCAGGAAACACAAAATAACCTTGAACTACATATTGAAAAAAAACACTCTATAATCCATATTACCTTGCAAAGTGGTTTGCCCGCTCATCATTACAGGTTATATTTAATCTGTGTGATTAGAGTAATAACATTTAAGATCATTTTTGTGGAGCCTATCTTCATTCGTTGTCTCTTCTGTATAAATGTTATCATATATGATCATATACTGGAATATAGAACATTTTGTGGGAGGTTTACATTATCCCTTCATGTTAATTATATAGAGCCTTCTGTCTGTCTTTGACCTGGATAATTATATAGGTAACAATGCAGCTGTAATTCAATCTGAGCAACTGTCTGATCAGATTTGTATGTTTTGTATACATAGGCAAAACAACACATGATGCATGTTGGGTGTACATTGTAAAAAAAAAATAATTAAAAAATCTTCAGTGTATTCTTTTCATTTCTAGTCCAAATATCTCATCACACTTAAAATAATACATAATCACCTAAAGAGTAGCATTTCAGTGAGATCTAAAAAACTTAATTCAAGACAATGGATCTGGAAAATCTTCAAGAAGTCTTAACTTTCACTTGTTCCATTCACAGATTATTTTTGGTTCATTTCAGATTTATTGTTTTTTTTTTATCAATTCAAGACTTTTTATGTGTTTAATTCAAGTAAAAAAAATCTGCCAATGGAATAAGTGAAAATGATCTTCGTAATATTTCTTGAAATAACATTTTCAAGAGGGCAGCATGGTAGTGCAACGGTTAGTGCTCGTGCGTCACAGCAAGAAGGATTTGATTCCAACACCAGACCTTTCTGTGTGGAGTTTGCATATTCTCCCTGTGTGGGTTTTCTCCAGGTACTCCAGTTTCCTCCCACCATCCAAAGACATGCAATGATAAATTTTGTTTCATCATCTGAAACCGCTTTATCCTCACTAGGGTCACTGGGGGCCTAATCCAGCTACATTGGTTGAAGGTGGGGTACACCCTGTATGAGTCTGCAGTTCATCTCAGGGTTGAACATCACTCTCACATTCACACCTATGGGTAATTTAGATAAACCAATTAACCTATCAGTGCATGTGTTTGGATGGTGGGAGGAAACCGGAGTACCTAGAGAACACCAAAGTGCAAACCACTGCACCACAGTGACGCCCTATACATTGCTAAATTAATTGGTTAATCTAAATTGTCCATAGGTGTGAATGTGAGAGTGATTGTTTGTCTATATATGTTCAGCCCTGAGATGAACTAGAGACTCATACAGGGTGTACCCCGCCTTCACCCATTGTAACTGGATTAGGCCCCCACAGACCCCCGTGACCCTTGTGAGGATAAAGCCAGTTCAGACAATGAAACATTTTCAAGATGATGAGATATTTTCCACTAGAAATGAGAAAAATACACTTGATAAGATTTAGCTTTTTTGTCCAGTGTGTGTTGAAGTTTTGTTAAGTTCTGTTGAAGCTTTCAAACAGTGCAATTACTGTTACTCTTTAGGTTGTTTCTTTACATTATGAATGAAGAATTGCGCATTTTTGTATATATTACAGCAAAATATTACAACTGTTTTATTGTTTGATGCTGTTTAGTTTTTGAAGCACCTCAGCATAAACGAATAGCTTTACCAAGTCTTCCATATCCAAATTTAAAGTTAAATTCATTTGTTGCAGGGTTTGTCTGCTCTGCTACCACCCCAAACAATTTCCTCCAATCCTGAAATCACATAGTCGTGGAAAAAAATTATTAGAACACCTCTTGTTTTCTTCAATTTGTTGTTTATTCTAATACGTGGTACAACAGAAGGTACATTTGTCTGGACAAACATAATGATAACAACTAAACTAGCTCATAAAAGGGTATTTCTGAGTTGATATCTATTCATTTTCTCTGTTTTCTTGATAATAACCAAGTCAGTTCTTACATGTACTGACATAAACAGTGTTTTCAGGCATTCCATGTTTTCTTTTCTCCCTGTTTTAGTCACATGACACACACCAGAGTTAGTAGTTGATTACATAACCATTGTTATTATTGATTACTTTTGATGGTCTAATATTTTTTTTCTGTGACTGTATTTTTAACTTTATCATGGTCATGGAGATGCTGAGCAAGGTTTTCCTCCATTCCATCCCATAAACTCTTTCATCATATATGTTAGATTTTTGTCTTTTTTCTTTCAAGTCTGTCTTTGTTTCATTTTATGATCTGACTTTAATTTATACCTATTCAGTGTTTTAAAATGTCCACTCACAAAAACCCTAGCCGGAAACCTGACCAGCACTATTCTGTGCGAGGTTAAATAAGTGCATATTGTGTGATTTTGTGTGTGTGTGAATGTATTTAAGTGGCTGCATGTGCATACTTGTGTGTGTCTTCAGGCTTGTAGGTGGTGCAGCAACACTACATGCAAAATATTGCCCTTTCAGGTCAGTGAGTGGGTTTCCAAACTCCCGTTCAAGAGTGATTCAAAGTCTATGGAGTCAAAACCCTGCATGCTTTTCATATCCATCAGTGCTTTTTTATGCCAGCGCACCATATCTGTGCTTGCTTCTCTAAGGATGTGTTATGAAATGATCTATCTCACCCAGAGAAAGAGGAATCATAAAAACACACCCACACAAACGTTGTGTAACTCCAGCTAAGTTAGCTAAGTTTTCAGAAATGACTTCTTCTTTTTTTCTGGTCAGTTAGAAAGACAAGAATTCATTTATATGTGTGAGTGATGTGTGTGTCTACATGAAGGCACATGTGTGGAGGTGTAATCAACCTTCATTCTTTGTAGATTGCAGACAAACATCCAGCGGGAGACATAATAATAGACAAAAGTGGAAACCTTTCACATTTCCCTAACGATATGTTGAATCCAGCTCCACTGTGTTTTTGATACAATACTCATGCTGCAGTCTAGTGGAGTGTGTCGAGTGCTTTTTAATCATCCACTGGTACTGTAGTTATTTTTATTACTCACTAAGGTCTATGGTCTAAATCTATTTTAACATAAAATATCCAATGAACAAAGATAGAAAATTTATTGTCTGACACTAGAGGCTCTTTCCCACAGAGTAGTTCTAAGAACTTAGTTCTAGGAACTAAATAGTTCTTAGAACTATATATAATTCCTAGGGAACCTTCAGGTTTGCATGGGGAGCTTAAGTCATGGGGCCTGAGATCGGAAAAGTAATGAATGGTATTCAATGGGAAATAAAATGCTAAAATCATATCTGGTTTGTCATGTGTCCTGAATCACACACATGTTGTACCTCATAATAAATGATAATTATTGATGTGCATTTCAATCGCTTCTGTTAACCAATTAATTTGTGAGTAAAACCTGTTAATAATTTGGACTACATGCCTGATGTGCATGTGACATTACCACAGGCTCCACACCACAGCTGAACGGAGTGTGACGTCATATACACGACACATTGTAGTCTATTACTAAACCCACATAAAACCTAACGTCACATTTGCTTCCCATCAAAAATGGGTGGTTTCTTATTAACCGCTATCATATGTGAATTTCAGAGCACTTGTCAAATGGAATCCGAATTTAGCTTGACTTGTTCCATTCACTCCCATTCAAATTTTTTGCGAGCTAAGCACCCATGGACCGAAGGTAGAAGGGCGTGACTTAGCCTCTCAATTCTGACAGGACAGTAGGAACCATAGGAGGGGTCAATGTGACACTCGCGTCAGCAGCAGTGATGTATTCTTTAAACAATAAATTCAAAAATTACACAAGGAAGTAGAAGACAGCGCTACTATAAACTAGAATAAAGAATGAGGAGGTCACAGTGTTTATGTTCTGTATCACAGTAATGTTAATTGTGGTCAAATACAGCGTCTAATGTCAAGAATACTGGAAGAGCCTCAGGATTTTTGGCCATAAAATCAAACAGGAGGCTGTAGCCTGTCATAAAATGGTATGAATAACATTTGTATGTATTGACCCGGTGTGTTTCCAAGTCTCCTTTTGTGATGCACGGGTTGAGTGCAGGAGGCTGAGTGAAACAGAATCACTTCCATTCATCGTCTTCCTTTAAATTGCCTAATTTAGGGGCACCTGAGTCTGTACCATTTGTGAGCACAGAACAAATGAATTTGGAATTTGAGAGAGGAAAGACTTCAGTGCAAACTGGTGTCTTGTGCCAGCATAATGGCACCTGAAGCACACAGAGGATCAGTCAACAGCCACTGCCAGAAATGTCAAAGTACTATTTACAAATGCTTAGTTTGTACTTCCTCTGTTTGTGTATTCTAAATTCATCTGGAAACACTAGGGGTGCAGACAGACATAGATAGATAGATAGATAGATAGATAGATAGATAGATAGATAGATAGATAGATAGATAGATAGATAGATAGATAGATAGATAGATAGATAGATAGATAGATAGATAGATAGATAGATAGATAGATAGATAGATAGATAGATAGATAGATAGATAGATAGATAGATAGATAGATAGATAGATTTCTTTGGTTCAAAGCTTAAACACATGTTGTCCAGCTGAGTGGGTATTTCTGAAACTCCAAAAAAATAGGTTAATTAAAAATATTTCAATCACCTTGCTTTTTTCATGCCTAAAGAGGAATAAAAATCTTGACTCAGGTTCTCAGAATTCCTGCATCAAAGGGTTGATCTTTCTGTTTGTTTGTTTGTTTGTTTGTCCGTCTGTCTTTTGGTCAGCTTTGTGCAAAAACTATTTCCATGAACATTTCAGGAAAGGTATAAAATGGTCCAGCATAGATCCCATTATATTTTGGTTTATGTAGGTCAGAGGTCAAGGTCACAGTTACGAAAAATATGTTTTTGCAATGATAAGAGATAGAACAAATCAGATACAAGGTTTACGGGGGCAGGGTTTATTGTGCCCAGCACCACTTGTTTAGATATGTTTTTGTTCTGGACTCAGATAAAGTGGGAGACGACAAACGAACTAACAAAAAAAAAAAGTGCATTTGTTTGTGTCTGTCTGATGAAGCCACAGGTAGCCATAAATATTTCAGATTGTGCAAAATTTAAAGGTCCCCAAAATTTTGTTTTGTTCCCGCCGCTGTAGATTCACTGGTACATTTAAAACTTAGTTTTATAGCTGAGCTCCCTCTTCACCCCTAAGGTACAGTAAATCAAGACACAAATCCCAAAGATACTTGAACTCCTTCACTTTAGACAGTTTTTCCAAATAGCATGCCATCCTTTTCTGGTAGAGAACCATGGTCTTAGATTAAGAAGTGCTGATCTACATTCCAGCTGCATTGCACTCTGCCACAAACTATCCCAGTGATGTCCTGAGGCTCCACTGTGATGAAGGACATTATCAGTCACCTGGCAGTGCCCCTACCACAAATCAAGGCTGATGCCGGAGCACTAGCAATGACTTCCTTAGTTCTCTTATCTACAGTGGTCCTCTGGATCTTCACCCCATATCGGTTTGCTTTGAGAGACCTTGCCAGGAACATTTAGCCTCACACTACAGAGGCCAAAGGATCACTGTACCACACAGCCTGTATTTAGGTTGGATTCCGCATTTTATCACAACACTGAGATACTTTTTTTTTTTTTTTTTTAAGACATTTGTTCAATATATAGCTTGTGTTTAAAGGGATTTGATCATTTATTTATCATACATTCTTTTTGAAAAAATTGGGATGCAAATAATCTATAAAGCATAACAATCACAAAACACACTAAAGTCATAGCAATAACAAGGTTGATAATAGAAGTTAGGTTTTTTTGTTGTTTTTTTATAACATGATCAGATTATGACTGAGGAGACTTCATGGAGGTTTTATTTTAACATATTGTATTTGCGTATTTTTATGATTTAAATGCTAAAGACAAGGCTTCAACTTGGACACGCATGCAAATATCTTCACTGTTTTAACCAAGTGAGTCTGAACCATATCATGATAAATATTTAATTCTCTGTAGATCAGTCATTTGGTTGAATTTAGGAGGCAACCTGTCAACTTCAATCTGTGCAGCACTGGTCCAAAATGTAGTGCATCACCACAAGAAGTACAGGGAGACACATTAAAATTCACTGTTATGTTCTGCCTAGTGTTATTTTTCTTGACATAATCATAATTGCGTAGAAATTATATAACCAGTTGCAATGCAAACATGGACTTATGGATACATTTATCACAAGTATCCCTTAATTTCCTGAATATAAGATGCATCCTTTCTTAGTGTTAGATGTATTTTTCCTAGAACTGCTGAACTGAGCAAATAACAACCTTGTTATCTATCGTTGCTCCAACCAGTTTTTGTGAAACCAGTGTGGGTGTAATTGGATATGTGAACCTAGTCCAGGGCTTGAGAACACTGTTGATTAGTATCGAGTTGGGTGCTGTTCCTTGTTACTGTACTGTCATGTTCCACTGATGTTTCCACCATCTACCTCACTGCCAGGTTTGGTTGTTGGTTCTAGAAAGAAAACATTGGGTCATTGCATACAAGATTCTGTAAAAGTGTCTAATTACCCTGTTTATGTAACAGCTATTAGGAAAATACTGCCAAAAATTCTAAAGCAACACTTCACACGTAAGTGCCTCACAATACTTTAGTGTTCTGTAATGTTAACAGCTGAATTCAGTTGTTTCATAAAGTATTGTGGTTTATGATAATTTCTTCAACTGGCATGAAATCATGTTACAAAGCTGTTCCTGACTGATAAGCTTATCTAATGGAGGGAGTAATTAAATCCTATTGTACAATACTGGAGCATTATAAAATTTAAAAAAAAAAAAAAAAAGGCTACACTGCAACTGTTCAATTTCACATGTTTTGAATATTCACTTATATGACAGCATACAAGTGATAGTTTGCATTTTAAGAAGTTCATACTGACTTACACTTCTTTCTCCTGTCTTGTTTAGTGATGGTTGGGCTGACAGATATGATGTGACTGATGGCTATGAGAGGGAGGCAGCTGGTGGAATCACTATAAAGCTAAAGTCAGCATATGTGACCTGGTTTGATGATTATTACCTGAACCTGAAGCCTGATGCAAACCTAAGGAACCCCTGGTTCCCTGAGTTTTGGCAGCATCGCTTCCACTGCAGGTTGAGGGGCCACCCACAGGAGAGCAACCTGTACAACCGCACCTGCACCTGTCAGTGCAACACAAATTCTGCTTCCTACATTTTCTTTATTTGTTAATTCACTGAAAATTCTTACCATTGGTTAATAAATGTGTGGTTCTTTTTAGAGTGAATCTTCAAGTATCTCTTTTCTCATCAGGGAGAGAATCTTTACGTCATCAGTATGCCCAAGACACCAAGATGGGTTTTGTCATAAATGCAATCTATTCTATGGCTTATGGCCTGGATGCCATGCAAAGATCCCTCTGTCCAGGATTTAAGGTACAATAAGGTTCATTGTGTGCATCTATCAATCCATCAAATCAAACTTTATTTATATAGCACGTTTCATATATGGTGCACATAGCATAAAGTGCTTTACATCAAACCCCCCATTATCCTGCAATTGTAGGAACAAGTTAAAAGATTTAAAGAATTCACAAGAATAGAACAATTACATGAATTAATAAATAATAATGGTAATAACATAAAAGTATATACATAAAATAGCAGAGTAAAATAATGTTAAGAGTAAAATGTAACTAAAAGCTAAGTTAAAAAGGTAGGTTTTCAGTTTATCCTTAACAATATGAACACTTGCAGCGGACCTCAGATCCTCAGGTCGACTGTTCCTTAGTTTGGGGAAATAAAAACTGAATGAGGCCTCACTATGTGTTTTAGTGCGAACTCTAGGGACAATCAAAAGCTTGCTACCCGAGGACCTGAGGGTCCGAGAGGGCCACAACCATTGAGACACTTAAAAACCAATAAAAGCACTTTAAAATCAATCCTGCATACTGCAATCGATGCAGTGTTAGACTGTGTATTGAAGTACTCACAGTGTTTATCTTTTCTCTTGAGGGTTTATGTGACGACATGCGACCTATAGACGGCCGCAAACTACTAGATTTCCTCATGAGAACAAACTTCATTGGAGTATCTGGGGAAACCATCCACTTTGACCAGAACGGAGATTCACCTGGCAGGTAAGAAAAGGAAAGAATGAAGGAGTTCAAAAAGAATAAAGGACATAGAAAAACTGAAGAAAATATTACACATAAGCATATATTTACAGGTTTATGATATTATGTGTGTCTCAGGTATGAAATCATGAACTTCAAGCACATAGGAGAAGATGACTACTCCTATATCCATGTGGGAAGCTGGGATCAAGGTGGCTTAAAGATGAATGATGAGGAAATTTGGAGTAACAGCAGTGATTTCATTCAGTCTGTCTGCTCAGAGCCTTGCCAGAAGGCACAGATCAAGGTAAGCATGGATAAAGCTTGTTTAGAAAGAAATGTAGGAAGATGTAATGCTTCTCTTACCGTACACATATAATATATAGTTTATGGAAAGTGAGCCTGTTATTTATTTATTTGGTTGTTTATTATATAGGCAATTGAATTAAAACAGAATGTCCATTTTTACAAACAGTGGATATGTGAAGACAATACTGTAGTTCATGTAGTGAAAACTGTATAGAAGTAGTTCTTTACATGACTTTTTTTTAACCCCCATAGTTTTATGGTGAAGTCAGTCATATGTAGAAGCCCACCTTCATCTAACACATTTACATTCTGTAAAAGCCATCCAGTAAAATCTATGTGTATCCCTTCAGAGACTCACTAAAGCCCTTTATTCTAGCTTTAATCACCTCCCATCTGGATTCAGGCATATTCCTCCAGTCTCTTAAAATTCATGAAAAACAGTACATGTAAACCTTGTCACACACAAATGATTGACTCTAATGGAGAATATTGCAGAGTTTAAAACTTGAGTCCTGCATGTAAAGTTTTAAACAAAATTCAGCATTTTTCATCTTCACCAAGGCCATTCAATGAACGAACTTCTTCTCTTTTCCTGTTTGTTTCACTTTGTAAAAAATTATTCACCATCAACATTTCCTTTAGCTTTGACTTTATGGTGCATTCACTGTGACATTGTATTTGCTATACAATGTTTATGCAGTGTCACAATAAAGGTCATAACATTTATTTCCATTCAGACTTGTATTCATTATTTTGCAAAGTACTTACTCTAAGGTGATGTTGGGAGAGATAAACTGCTATGTCAGATCTTCTCCTGCACATCCCATTAATTGTAAATAGGGTTCAGGTCTATACTCTATGGTGGGTTTCTCCCTGAAGCACGCTATCACAAGCCTGATGACGCCAGTGAATATGAAAATTACCTAAACGTTATGCTCCCTTAGCCAGGTGATGGTTATTGAAGAAATGAGAAGCTTCCCACAGTATTAATTTGGGTTAAATTACTTATTAACATTAGTTACACTGGGGAACAATTTGAAAGAAAAAATTTATTCCAGCATGTCAAGCTTTTCCTCCACAGTTTACCCTACAAGATAAGCAAAATTCCACTGATTAGTTGGAGTAAGACTTTCCAGCTGATTAAAATTGGACTCATCTACAGCCCCATGGCAACTTGTTTGTCCAGTCACAATTGAGACAGTGCGGTGACAGGTGTGTGCAGCTGCCAATTGGTCTGTACTATCAATATCTGCAAACACATAGTTAGCATAGTAGGACTTAAGAGAGTTTGTGCTGCCTTTTCTCTTAGCTTTGTAACCATTGTAAATTAATTTCATGCTATTTTTTTTTTTTGTTTTCAAAGCTTGCAACTATTCCATCTTAGTGTTTTGCTCATACAGTATACGTATATATTTCCTTTGTTCTAAATGATGTCTGCTCCTGCTTCTTCTCATTGTAAATGCCTAAACAACCCTGACTCCTTTTGTTATATTTGTGGTAGTTTCAACATTCCAAGTCACAGGACAAACATCAGTGCATTTGCCAAACAAATATATTTAGCATATTTTAAAATAAAACGCAGTGATCAAGACAAGCATATATCTGTTAAGTACAGTAGTTTGGATATTTTTTAAGAAAATGGGGATTTGACGTGACAAAGAAAAACTGGATTCTGCACCCCAAAAAAATTTTATCCCCCAGTGTTATTGTCCAATGGAAGGCTCTTACTTATTTGCTTATTGAAATTGGGACTGCTTTTTGGCCAGGAAATGTATTTCTATGCTAACTTGCTGCCATGACAGAAAAACCTGTTACTAATGAGTCTCTGTTGAAGATTCTGTAAGTCTTTCCTTTTCTTTCCCTTGACAAAATATTAATTTGCCTCCTCAACAGGCCTTACAGTCAGAGTGTAAGATTAGCTACAGCAAACTGCCATTAGAGCTTTGAGACTTTTCTGCACTTTACAACATATCGCTGTGTGTGTGTGTGTGTGTGTGTGTGTGTGTAGGTGATCCGTAAAGGAGAGGTGAGCTGCTGTTGGACCTGCACTCCCTGCAAGGAGAATGAGTTTGTATTTGATGAGTACACATGTCGAGCGTGTACTCTCGGCTCCTGGCCTACAGATGACCTCACTGGTAAAAAAAAAAATAAAAATAAATCATGTCTATTTTTGTGTTACTTGTAGATACAAGATTTTCAAACAGGTCAGGAAATCCTTGAAACTAGGTCACACACTTTTGGTGCACCCACAAATCCTGTTACACACCAGACCTACCACAAACTGGCCAAACACACTGAACCACCACTGACACAAATACTTTGAGCTCATAAGAGACTTGGGATCCTTGGTGGAATAAAGGATTTGGCTGCAGAGAACATTTCTACACATCAAGTCTCACAAAAACTGAAATATTTTTTACTCTGCTTTTTTAAAAACCCTTTATTATTAATCTTGTTCTTCTCTAGTTGTGTACATGTAAAAAAGCATATGCCAATAGGGAAACCGCACACGTTTTCACTGATAAAAATGTGTGTAAACTGGCTTTGATCTAGCTTTTTTCCTCCTGAAATGCCTGTTATCTCTGCATCCATCAGGTTGTGAACCGATCCCTGTGCAGTATGTGCGCTGGGGGGATCCAGAACCAATCGCTGCGGTGGTCTTTGCCTGCCTGGGTTTGCTGGCCACCCTTTTTGTCACTTCTGTCTTCATAAAGTAATTATTCTCAAAGCTTTTGATATGTTATTATAATGTGGATATCAAGTCATTATTTGGCAGTCTCAGTGTTCTGTAAATCTAAAATATTACAATTGTGAGCTGGCCTCATCCAAGGTACTGAGTTTGTTACCGTCCAAGCGGTTCCGATGCCCCAGTTATATTTTCTCATTAGGGTTTTTATGATTCTGCAGATTCTGGGATACCCCTGTGGTCAAGTCATCCAGCCGTGAGTTGTGCTACATCATTCTGGCTGGGATATGCCTAGGCTACCTGTGCACCTTCAGCCTTATTGCCAAACCTCACATAATCTACTGCTACCTCCAAAGGTTGGGAATAGGTCTGTCCCCTGCTATGAGCTACTCTGCTCTGGTCACCAAGGTACTTTCTCTTTCTTTTGTTACCAAACAGTAGAGAGAAAGGCACTGACATTACAGGCTGTTTAAATTACAACAGGTACTTTTTATATAACTAAGTAGCGTTTGTATTTATATATAAATCGATGTATGATTATATCTCTGAACAGAGTTTTGAGGATATTATTTTTTTGGTTTGGCTACCGCCACCACAGAATATCTTTCGTGTGAATGCGATAATTTGAAAAATATTCGATTTAGAAAGGCCATATTTTCTATATCAACGAATACATGGACAGGAAGAACTGATTCAATTTTGGACACATCATCATTTCTAGATTGTCCACAATGAGAAGCTCAAAAGTTTAAAAACATTAAGCAGTCTTTTGTTCATGTTCCTGGAACTTTTTGTCTGATTGACTTCAAATCAATTGCAAATGAAAGGTCATGACCTGGGAATGCCTCACATCATAATATCATAGTTGTCTAGTTAAGAATTGGGTACCCCTTCCAACAGTGTAAACCTTAGTGATGCGCGGTTAGGGGGTTTTACAGAAATCCGCCCCGCCCAAAACCAAGACGTGGCTAGGCCCGCCCCGCCCAACCCGCATGATGTCACGTATCGATAAACCCAACCCGCCCGCTATCAACCCGCGAGCTTAAATTTGGCTCTAAACTCACATAGTACATTCGCGGCATCTTTACCTTGCGCTTCTAATGTTAAAAGTCATGAAGCATAATTTTTGCCTCCTTTCTAACGTCTCAATATGCACTCCAGCACATAAAATAGACTCCACCCACATCATCACTCTATAAAGCGAACACATACAATGTTTCCGTACAACCTTCGCATCGCCTGTTTTAATCTTCTCCCTGATCAAGTCCGACATTTTCACTCTTATCTCTGAGTGTTCAGGGAGATTTGGCGCTAATAACAAAAAGTTGGGATAAAAAAGCATTCAAAACAGGAACTGACGGGCTTGCACATGCGCGAGCCGAGCACACACACACACACACACACACACACACACACACACACACACACACACACACACACACACACCTCAGCGGGCATTGATCGTCCCTGACCCGCCCCACCCGCATCCGCAATATGTATTAATACTGCGACCCAGCCCACCCGACTCGTGGGTCACCCGCGGATATCCGCTGGCCAGCAGGTAGCCCGCGCAACACTAGTAAACCTAGTTGTTTTATCATGTTGTGATTGAGACCTTGAATCCCTACTAAGGAGATGAATAAAGTATCTTCTATTCTATTCTATTCTATTCTATTCCAAATGTGTTCATCATTAACTTTCCAACTGACGTGATGCTTGTACTGTAGGTACTAGGAATGATGGGTAATCACTTAACTTGCCTCTTTTTTCAACCTGACATTGAAACAGGGTCAATCTGGACCCATCAGAACACGTGGCCTTTTTCCATTGACATACAATAATTATTAGTGATGCGTGGATCAATACTGAAATATAGATATTTCTGACACCAGATCTATACACCCTAGAATTTATTCACAAATCAAAATATCAATACTTTGGGTACTTTGTTCATTTGAGGCCATGTATATTAGGAACACAGTAGAAAGTAGATAAACCATTTGGATCTTGTCCAAATGAAACACTACTTTTTCTTCTGTCTAGGTAAGTGTGTACTGTGTCACGCTTCTCAGTCAATCTATTGAGAAAAAAAAAAAAAACAGATTAAAGGGGAAAACAATTAATATGCAATTGTTCCTTCACAATGAATCAGGGAAAGTGTCAATGTTGAATACTTTTGTTAAAGGGTTGAAATCATTTTTACCACCGCCAACGAGGTATTAAATTTGAGTCCATTTGTTTGTTTGTTTGTTTGTCTGTCTGTCAGCAGGATTACGGAAAAGGTTCTGAGCAAATTTTGATGAAACTTTCAGGAATGATAGATAATGGGTCAAGGAAGAACCCATTAGATTTTGAGCAATGAAGGTCAAAGGTCAAGGTCATACTAAAGGTCAACAGTTAAAACACATCAGTGGTAATATCTCAGGATTCAGACAAGATACAATCATGTTTTTTTCATTCACATCGTCTCACCTTCAGACATCAGATGGGTCAACACCTGGCATGGGTCAAGCCTTGCTGGAGGTCTGCTGTCTCTGACTGCCTTGTTTTTAAAAATATTTTCCAGACATTAAACATATTTGTACAAAGAATCAGTATCGGATCAGTCACACTGATACCTATATTTTATTCACTTTATGAATCAAAAAGGAAATCGAACATCACTAATAATTAGGCACTCATGCAAATTGATGGTTGTTAAAGGAATGAGAAGCTACTTACAATATCAGTTTGGGCTAAGTAACTTTGCGGATTAAATATATGAATCATTATAGTAATTCTCCAATGGAAGAATGTGAACTATTAAAATCCAGGTGGGGGCTTTTTTTTTTCTTTTTTTTTTTTTTTTACCAGGCTATATGTCTGTGAATAAGATCACAATAATACCTTTGCAGTTTCACTTTGTGACAACCATATTCAATTCAGATCATCCTATACTTTGAAGCAGTACAACTTAAACATAAAGTCATCCAAGGATATGACCAGGAGTAAGAAGTCTACTGTTAAAGATTGGCTGCAGGACATTTGGAAGGAGGTATCGTAACAGCTCAGATTTTTCCATGTAGGCTGAGGTTGATGTTTAAGATCTGGGACCTGAAAAGGGATTATTGGTATGAATCAGTGTCAGCAGTATTATCCATAGTAGATGTAAGCAAGGCCTCCATCACCATTTGATCTATTTTTGATTCAGACCAACCGTATAGCACGGATCCTGGCAGGCAGCAAGAAGAAGATCTGCACCAAGAAACCACGCTTTATGTCCGCCTGCGCACAACTGATCATTGCCTTCCTACTCATACTGCTGCAGCTGGGGATTATTGTGGCACTCCTCATCATAGAGCCACCACAGGTATCTGAATCTCTACTGCATGGAGGAAGATCAATTAGTCTTATTTATACATATACTTGTACAGCAACATCATCTTTTTCCTTTCCCTTCTCCCAGGTGATTCATGACTACCCTAGCATCCGGGAGGTACATTTGATCTGCAACCTGACCACTCTGGGGGTGGTGGCACCACTGGGCTACAACGGCCTGCTTATCCTCAGCTGCACTTTCTATGCCTTCAAGGTATTTCTGTACAGCAGCAGTTAATATCTCACAACTTGTCCCACTGAACATTCCACTTAACGCCTCCTTTTTTCTTTTTTTTTCCTCACAGACTCGTAATGTTCCTGCCAACTTTAACGAGGCCAAGTATATTGCCTTTACCATGTACACAACCTGTATCATCTGGTTGGCCTTTGTTCCCATTTACTTTGGTTCCAACTACAAGATCATAACCATGTGTTTTAGTGTCAGCCTCAGCGCCACAGTAGCACTCTGCTGCATGTTTGTTCCAAAGGTAAATAACAAATATCAATTACATTTTCTTCATAAGAAATGATTTTAATTCAACTATTTTCAGGAATATATGCTAATGGAAATGCATTGTTTCTCTGTGATACTAGGTTTATATTATGCTTGCCAAACCTGAGAAGAATGTACGCAGTGCTTTCACAACATCTACAGTGGTACGCATGCATGTTGGGGTTGCTAAAAAAGCTGCCAAATCTGGTAAACCCTCCAGCAGCATGGCCAACTTGTTCCGACGTCGTGGCTCTGGGCAGGAAAATATCAGGTATTTATGAAACATAATGGACAGAAATATGCAAATAACTAGATAGTATCCAGCTAGAGTTGAATACTAAAATCTGCCATTATTACGTGCCATTCCGAAAAGACATGCAGCTATAAATAATGGAAATGATGATGATGACAGATAATTTGGGTTTATTTGGCATATCACTTTCCAAAGGAAAGGTGTTGAATTGAGAAAAATAGTATAATTTTGGTAGCAATGGGTAAAGCAGCAGCATGGACTTTACATTCACAAAAATCTATGCATTGTAATTGTAATAGGTATCTACCTCTGATTGAAGGAGCTATTTCTATTAATAAGTCCTCATACTGTATATGACAGCATTTTTGTATTACATCCAGGAACATAAGTGTCTTTGATAAATTAGAGCTAAATACACTTGATATGAAGCAAAAAAAAAAATTTTTAAAAACTCTTTCTGGAGCTGATAAAAGATTACCTCATTTGGGTTAAATATTCCCAGAGGAGATTTGCTGCCTTTGAGGATTTCTCTTTCCAGGGAAGACAAAAGGAAATAGAGTGAGATATAAAATAGCATAGAAAGCAACAGATATTATGGGGGATGGTACAAACCAGTGGTGGGTTCTGGTCTTTGAAAGAGGGAAAGCTCATAGTAGGTTTACATTATAAAATTAGTCACTTAATGTATATGCAATTTCTGCCTTTTCAAGCAAATTGTCTATGACCCCATTGTACTTTCCCAAGGATGTGGACAAGGGAATGTTGAAAATATGTTAAAGTGAAACAAGGAAATACTATGAGTGTGTTTTCTTTACAGTGTCGGAAATGAACAAGTAATTTGACCGAACAAATACCAAAAAACAAGTTGCAGTTTGTTTTGCGACTTCTCTTGCAAAATTCTCAATCGGACTGAGCTGAGCTGTCAAGTGATGGTAGATATTTCAAAATACATGTCAGTCAGAATGGGATTCAGGCTCTCAACTGGTCCTCCAATCACCATGCAGAATCTCAGCATCTAGACCAAATCCTGACATTTATTCAATGACTATCATGTTTCGAGGCAATGAAGCAAACTGTTCTATGCTTTCTAATTGAAGAGTATGGACACTCAGCTTCTATGGGCAAATGTATTAACAGTCGACCATAGAAGACAGTTGTGCTGTGGGAACGTATGAGAAGTCAACACTGATTCTTAGTAAACTCATCTTTGAGATGAATGTGTTGCAACATATTTGTAGTCAATGAAATGCCAACACAACTGTACATATATGATTATTTAATTAGTGACATGTAATTAGTGAAGTTGAGGATCCCTTAATTGCCTCTGGTACAAACACTGACATGAAATAGTGAGTTATTGTCTTAGTATTAGTGTCTGTTACTACACAGTGAAAATGCATGCCCGTCACATCTTACAGTACAGTTGTATCTATTTGTGTTTATATTCGTAATCATTATGTTTCTTATTGTTGCAGTTCCAATGGAAAATCTGTGACATGGGCCCAGAATGAGAACAGCTACAGACCAAACCTATGGAAAAGAATGTCATTCCATGTCAAAAAAAAGGGTGCTGTAGAGACAAACCAGACAGCCATCATCAAACCCTTCTCTAAAGGAGGTGTTGACCCTGCAGACATAAGCATCAAACAAGAGTATGAGGAGCCACAGGGGTCTCAGTCATTTAATTGCTCCCCTTCCCAGTCCCCCATAAACACAATCAGCCAACATGCAGCAAAAGCAAGAGGTTTCCAGGGAGGAGGAGATGAGGAAGATGCCCATGTTTTAACCACGTACATGCCCGAACACCCTGGTGGGGTGAGGAGAAGAGGTGGAGACAACAGTCAAACTGTGACTGTTAATATGGCTGATAGTGGGGACATTAGTGCCATAGGTGTGGGTGACATCGGCATGGCGATGATTAGTGGCCAAACTCAGGGTACAACAATTATGGACCAAATTAGCTGTGTTGTTAACCGTTTCACCGCTAACATCAGTGAGCTCAACACCATGATGCTGCCAGGGGGAGCCACCATCAGCCCTAACGCCACCATTGCTCGACCTGCAGCTGCAGACGGCGGCCCAGACCCCGGCCCAGGGCCCGGCCCCCACCAGTACCTCACACCAAGGAGCAAACAACCCTCCTCTACGGTCACCACATATGCGGAGGTTGCAGCTGTCTCCAGTTTCTGTGAGAACCGGCCTGCAGGTAAGCTTTATGAGCACCTGGCTGGGACTTGTGTGAGCGGCAGACGAGCCAAGGACAGGGAGGAGCTACTGGCTCTGACGCCCCCCTCCCCGTTTAGAGACTCATCTCTGGGGTCTAACAGCAGCTCTCCTCCTTCACTGTCTCCTGCTTCTGAGGCTGAATACGACCAACTGCTGCTGAGACACTACAGCCAGAGCTCCTCTTCACTCTAAACCTGCCCCCTGCACTCCTGCTTCTTTATTTGCCTCTTTTTTTGGAGTAAATTCTACCCTTCAGACTCTCATCTGATATTTTATCTGATGCCTTTCTATATGTGGATATGATCAGTGTTTCATAATTTTCTAAGTATTTTCATTTTTGTCTTTTTATTGAATACACCCCATATGCCTCTACTGAGAGGACCTTGAGAAGAAAACAAACTACAGGATTTCTAACTCCGGAGTTAGTTTATGAATACTCAAATAGACTTAGGAATGTCAAAAACAGGACAAACTGGACAGCACATATGGGCATTTTATAGGACTTGACATTATACGCTGACATTTTTCTAACTCAGTTTAAAACTTTACAATTCCAAAGAAAGATTATAAGCTGCAGAAACATTTTTAAAATCGCAGGTGATATTACTATTTCATTGCAAAATATTTATTAGTCATTAGTGCAGTAAATATTACCAAATATTTATGTTGGTGTTTCTTTGGATTATGCCAAAAATGGCTTGTATTCTAATCCAAAATGGACAATTGGTTGTCTGAAGTAAGCACAGGATTTAAATGGTTGAAGATAGTTTTAGAGCAGGTGTATATTTTACATATTCTATTACCAGAAACACAAAATGTGATTTATATTGATGCTTGTATTGCTGTTGACTCTTTGTACATGTGATGTTTTGTTACTGATAATTTACTCTGAGATTGAATGAAGCCCTTTTTCTGACTTCCAGGCAACTGTCAGTTCAAAAGGACATGTGATGTAAAAGGACTTTGCTTTCCATAACAGAAGGAGATGTACAAAATTGTCTTTGTTTGAGTCAGGTTTTACCACGGGGTGGTCTTGATGATCATTTCCTCATTTTTTGACAGAACTCAATAACGAGTGAATCTTCTCCCTTTGACAAATGGCAGCAATTCTTTATTTTTCAGAGGCACTTGCCTTCATGGACACAATATCATCAAATGTAAAATTTACCAAGACCCTATGAACAGTTTCGATGTTTTAATCAATTTCTCTGGATGTGATTTAGCTGAATGTAAGAAAACACCTTATTAATGAAGTGGACCAAAATGATCTTCCACCTCAGGATGTGGCTGAACCAAAATACTCTGTTTTAATCTTCTATCGGCTGAATGAACTTTGTCAAATCTTGGCAGAAAATGTTTCTAATCTGCATGATGTCACTTTCTTTGTACTCTTCAGGTTGTATTTGTACTTATGCTTTTATATTGTACATATCAAATAGTATTAACAATAGTAGATACAGTAGCAAAGTACTAATACTGAAATGTTGTGAAGAGAGAGCAGAAAATCAATCGAATGTGTACCAGATTTCTCACACGTCTGTTACATAACACTATATTTACAGCTCCAGCAAGTGCTATGACAAAGCCTCCCATATTTGATTATGTTTATTTATAGGTCACAGTGGCCATTAGATTTCAAGCATACTCTTTTTTTTTTTTTCAGATTATTTGCTGGTTTTATTTCTATGTTGGCTTGTGTGAGAAAGCTAATGAAAATGGTACAAGTTCACAGGGTGATAAATTGTCAGCTTTCAATTAAAAAAAACAGTCTTATATTTATTTACGAACTGGTCTCTCAAACTTAGCGCCTATTCTTTAGTCCATAATTTTGCTTTTATGTTTATGCCGGCAGGAATGTTTTAAAGCTTTTTGCAATATTTTTTAGTAACTTTTAGGATAAAATTATATGATACCATATAACTGCCATACATGCATGCTGATTGTGCCAAATGAATTGATGCATTATTATAATAAGTCACTGATGTAATGTATGGAAGACTTTTGTCTTGTGATTATTTTTTTTGCTTTTTATACAGACTGAGCATAGAATGTAGGCATTGTTGCATTATACGAATTCTGTTACTTAGAAAAATCCATGACAACCACTTACATTGATATTTCCTGTCAATATCCTAGAAAGACAATTATTCAGCCAAAAAAAGATGCAAATGTACTTGTTATAGTGTGAAGTTTCATATTTCTGCCACAATCATTTTGTAAGATTTACATTTTCTTTGTCAGTCTGGTCTAACTAAATATTTATAATATTTCAATAGTGATGTTTCTACAGTACAAACTGGATCTTGTGCCATGTTATTTTTATACTTCTAAGCTTGATGTTACTGATGGACCTTTTTTTTTTTTTTAAATAAGTAGATAACTATGTCAAATTACTGTGCGATAATTAATAAACCTAACAGGAAATAGGGTTTCTAGGCCACTCTTTATTAAATAAGATGTAATATAATTTCCTTTGTCATAAATTGTAGACCAAAATTGTCCAATGAAGTTAATAATTCACAAGATGTCGGGCAAAGTTTATTTATATATAGCATAATAGCCTTAGTGAGCCCAGGGAGAACAATAATGGAAGTCATTGTTTATTTTGGAAACTCAGTATTTTGTTGGTATTATTTTATGGTCTTCCCCTTATTGTACAAGGACAGTAAAATACATAAGATTCCACTGCTCAGTACAATAATACATTTACCACCAGGTTTTGTCTGTAGGTTAAGATGTACATAAGAATCTTATAAAATGTATTGCAGGATGGTTGCATTAAATTGCATTCATATTCAACCTGACAGGTGACAACTGTGTAAAATTCTAATTATACGTCACATAAATAATAGTCTCTACACTTTAATGGGTAACAGTTATTTCTGCAGGGAGAGATTACTGTCCTAAATGACAAGCATGAGAGAACACATAGAATTTGTTAACTCACAACCTTATATGCACAGCTTGAAAGCAACAATAGAGTAGTGCAGGGGCATTTCTTTTTGTAATCATAACATTACTCATCTAACTTGTTTTTTTTCCCACACAACTGCAGGAGAGAAGTTCAGCATCATTGCCTCCAATTGTACTGCATTTTCTGTTAGTAGTAGGCGGGTAGTTGGATCAACAATCGTAAAAGATTTGAATAAAGGAGAGCGATATTAATCAAGGAGATAAGTAGAATGTGAAAAAAGGAAAAACAAAAACAGTAACCATTGTTCAAAAAGACAGATACCAGTTCAAAGCACCATGTTAGGAAACGTTTGTTCATTACCTATAGAGACACAAGTGCAAATGTGTTCTGACTCCACAAAGTCTTAATCAGAACATAATCCAAATGATGTGCTCAGTTTTAAAGTGCATCATGAGACTCTAAGCATGTTGATCATAGGATAGTCTCTTTTAAGTATATCTAAACAAATGTCAAAGGAAAAAAAGAGAGATATGTAGATGTATACAAAATTATATATTTAAAAAAAAAACGTAACATGTATTGCCTTTTTAAACATGTTAATCAGTAAGACAAATGGGTTAACATTCTGTACCAGGCGACTGTCATCAGATACAAACTTGCAACAATTATGTTTGAAGAGAAAATATCCTCAAGGTCTTGGTCCCACCTCAGATTACACAGAAGCTTTAAGGTTTATTTTTTTAACTGTGAGCAAATACACAGCAACTGTCAAAAAGGACACTGCTTTTCATCCAACATGTTGTGTTGGGAATCTAAATTATGCTTAGGTACTGCTACTGCACAATGCATATTAGAATACACTGCAAACATCTACTGAATGTTCTTGGATTTTTTTTTAACTAACTGATATTAGTTTATGCTCATATTGTCAGTTCTGGTTTAAGCCAAAGGTAACTGATGGATATGTTTGAACTGATCTCAGTGCAGTGTATTTCATACATAAGGGTTTTTTTTTGACAGAATTACTCTGTCACTGTTAGAGTATTTTTGTATTTCTGCTAATTTGCAATAGTTTGCAATAGAATCAATGTTAAAATGCATACCCCACCTCCAGAAGGACAGCAAGGGTATTGTTTTTGGTTCAGTTTGTTAGCATTCTAGCAGCCAACCTATTAGTTCAATAACATACCAACATACCATTTATATTTATTTATTTTCCACTGACCCATAATAGATCCTATTATATTTTGGAAACAGTAGGTCAAAGTTAAAACATTTCTATGAATTTTTTTAAATCTTTTTTTCCCCTATTTAATTACTTGTCGTTTTAATGCATTTAAAACCCCAGTATAAATGATCCTCTCTCCTCAAAGCATCTGCTTGGAACTTGAAGAATTAAGATTCATGATGATCCATTGAAGGGTAAAAGTAAATACTTTTTTTTTTTCTTTAAAGATTGTCATGGCCAAAAATGGCCAAATATGTACTTAATTAAGATTTTTGCATACTAAAATATTAAGACTCAAGATCAGATTAAATTTTGTTGTAGATTAATTAATTAATCCGATTAGAATAATATTTTGTCGTAATAGTTTAGCCATTTTTGCCAAATTATAGTAACAACTTTTAAAAAATATATATATTAATACTCCACTGTATAGTGACTTAAGTCAGTTGTTATATGACTATTGAAATCAGCTGTAGTTGAAATCAGCTGTAGTTGAAATCAGCTGTAGTTGAAATCAGCTGTGACATAGTTCCATGTGCTGTTTCCTAACAGGAGAACCGTGTGCACTGCGTCTCCTCTGGGTGGTGAAGAGAGGTCACAAGTTCCCAAGTACAACCCCTGAGCAGATCACACACTTCCCCACAGGCAGGGCGGTACCGAAACACACACCAGGGACAGGGACAGTCCGAGCAGGGACACCCAGGCTGACACTTACCCGAACTCACACCGGGTCAGACGTGCTTAACTCGGATATGACCAACCACACACTCTACTCTAACGGGATGCAAAGCCTACGGAAGGAACACCTGTACAAGGTGCTGGTGATCGGAGATTTAGGGGTCGGTAAGACCTCCATCATCAGGCGCTACGTCCACCAGACATACTCCACCAACTACCGGGCCACCATCGGAGTGGACTTTGCCTTGAAGGTGTTGAACTGGGACTCAGAGACCATTAGACTTCAGCTGTGGGACATTGCAGGTGGGACATCAGAGAAACTGGACATGTCTTCAATGTACAATGTACAGCTGAAAGTTATTAAGTGTTGTCATGTGCAGCATCAGGTGGTTGATTGGTTGTAATTGCAAACTATTTGCTTTCATAATTCGAGTATTTTCATCTTTAAAATGTGCAGAAATTCAACTTCCATCACGTTGGATGAAGTCAGATCTGTAATACTGACTGAGATGGTTTTCAGTTCCTGTTAAGTTGATTGTTGTGAGAGATAAGACTTTATCTTCAGCTTAGCAGAAAGGACATGGTGTTATAAAATTATGAAAGCTTCATAACTGAGAGATGCAAAGTCACTGTGGTCATAAACTGTATTTTCTTCATGAACAGAGAAGAAGGTAGACTGTATTAGTTTATTGGATAAACCATCACACTGTCATTCAGTCATTCAAGGTATGATGGTACATCATGTGATCAGGACCATGTGAGGGAGATTTAAAAGCCAGACACAGGAGTGTCATTGTGGCTTAAATAAAAACAAAACATCTTTCCTTAGTCACCCACATGCATGTAGGCACATGCTTTAAACGCTTAATTTGAATCCACCAAATTAAATTATGAGTGATAACTGATTGAATTGGTCAGAGTAGTGTCTTTTCCACCTATTTGGACAAACACTTCTGTGGTCTTTTTTTTTTTTATGAACAACTTCTAATTTATTATATGGTTAATCTTAGATGTCATACTTACAAATTATGTAAAGAAGGAATTAGCAGCTTCAGTAACAACATGTTAACTGAAGTGTGTGGCCATGTGTGATGAAAATCCTTCATAACCTATGTTCTCTTGCATGAAATGAGGAAGTTTGCAGTGTAGGTCTTGTCATATTTTCTGTTTCCTCTTAACTCTTGAAGCAAAAAAAGGGTAATTTGTACCTTTGTCAGAGTATTTTTAGTAAAGCCAAAGCTGAAGTCTGTCACAGCAGAATCCATCCACAAAGTATAAAATCTTTCTATTCAGAGAAATCGTACGTAAAACATGTAGGCTTTGTCTACACATGCTTCATCTTTGGTCAACAAATGAACAGATGACAAAACATACAGCCTTTGGTAATGTCAGAATGAAAACTGTTCTAACCTGCTCCTAAAACAAACCATTTACATCACATACACAGTCAATTTCCTGTATGTACACCACCAAAAAACTCTTATTTCCCGGGTTTACATTTTTGTCATTGCAGGATAGGCTCAGTGCAGGTTTAATTTAAGTAGGCCTATTATCAGTAAAAACAAGCACTTGTATTCACTATCTGGTTAAGTGCAACGTGACAGTAAGACCACAGGAATGTGCTGTTTCATGAGAATACTGGTGTCACTAACTGCAGCCTTAATGCCAGTTGTTTTCTAAAACTACTCGAAACATCTATGAGAGGAATGAAGATTAGTCATTAAATTTCCTATGAATTGTGAGCGGGACTACTGACATCCATGTGATGCATTTTTTTTTTTTTTTTCTTCCCAGGTCAGGAACGTTTTGGCAACATGACACGAGTGTACTACCGTGAAGCCATGGGAGCTTTCATAGTGTTCGACGTGACACGACCTACGACCTTTGAAGCAGTCATAAAATGGAAAGAGGACCTGGACTCCAAACTAATGTTGGCAAATGGACAGAGCATTGCCACTGTGCTTCTGGCAAACAAGTGTGACCAGGGGAGGGAGCTGACCAATAACTGCATCAAAATGGACCAGTTCTGCAAGGACCACGGCTTTGTCGGGTGGTTTGAGACCTCAGCTAAGGTCAGACCAGAGTATCTGTGCTGCTGTCATTTGATTTGTGTGTTGTTGGATAGTTTGTTTTTGAATCTTTATGTTTGGATCAGTGTGGGCCTGACAGACAGTAGCAATGTGTTCCCACTCAGGTGACTTCCCACTGGAATTTCATATCCTTGTGGAAAGTGGCTCTGTGGAACCAATTTAAAATATAAGGTCAGAACTAGTAAGAGATGTGAAACGTTAAAAGTAATATTGCGGTTACTGAGTTGGATCCTTTCCTAATGAGCAAAACCTCTCAAAAGTCTTACAGTTTGTAATATTCATACACCTGAAACTCTCCTGCTATCAGCTCTCCCTCTGATTTCTGCGACATGTCAAATTAAAACCTAATGGAATCTGAACCCAATTTTGTCATGCATAAAATCAGTAAATATTCATCTGCTTTTGTGTTGTTCGGTGACACAAGGGTGTTGAAGCATGGCCATACTTGTAGCATGACAATTCAACATTCTTAGAGGTCAAAGGTTAATAAGGTGGAAGCTACACTTGAAATTAGATTGAGCAAACATACGTATCCTTTAACAATAATAAAAAACAAACAAAAAAAAGAAACACAATTGTCATGGCTTTTAGTGTTGTTCTCATGAAGATGCTGACATAACAAACAATCATATATTGTGTGTAAATATGTTCACTACATTAATCCATAAATGCCCAAAGTCTGATCTAAAATATTTAATACCTGTTGATCCATTAAATCCTATCAATACATGTAAACAATTGGTGTAAAATACAGTTTGTCATCTTTTCAAGGTCTTCATTAGCCTGTTCATTATATGTATGGGTCTAAGAACGCGTCATTCTCAGGGGAGGCGGGACTTTCAAATGTCTTTCAAATCCTCTGTATGTAATAGGACGGTACGACAACCAATCAGCGTAATCTTTAGGATGACGTAGTTTAGACGCCTGAAAATTCACGGAGGAGTCAGGCGGAAGTGACTAAATAAAATTGTGGATTATGGACCTAAACAACTGCTGTCGCTTCTGTAAAAAGAATTTAAAGATTGATTACGTTTCCTCACATTCTTCACTCATCTTTGATAAAAGGAAACTACTACTCGTTGTTCTTCTTCTTCTATGGTTGTTTCCACTTGATTCTCTCAAGATCGTCGCAGTGCTGACGTCACTTTGTTGCGCCCGCCCTCTGACTCTATACTTCATCGTGATTCGTCGGCCAGTTTCAGGGAAATCTAGCCAAAAGTTACATTGAACGCAACTCGACTACGACTGTAGCATATTAGATGTGTTGCTGCTAGGGGTATAGCGCGGTTAGGCTAGGTCTTCATATGTCCGTTTGGACATTCGGAGGTTCTGTGAATATGTAAATCTTGTACAACATTGATTCACCAGTAAAACCGATTAAGTTGGTTCAAATGACAGTGGGACACACTTGTTTTTATGCTAAAAAAATATGTATTTTACTGAGTCACTTCTTCTTTCTTCTCCGTTTTTGATATAACATCAACTTTAGTCTTAGCTTTTGTCTACATGCTCTGTAAATTGAATAGCTATAGAAAAAAAAAATACATCGGAGAAAAAAACACAATAGAGAGGATAATATAGCTGTTGCTGAATGACTTAAAAAGGTTAAATAATGAGAAAAACGTATTTGGAAATGACCACAGAAGCACACAGTGTTTGTAATGTATATCCATGCATACACAAAATCAATGAACCACAGCAATAACTGATTTAAAAACAGAGCTATAACTCCGTTTTTTCCTTTAGGATAACCTCAACATTAATGAAGCTGCAAACTTCTTGGTGAAACACATCATGGCTACAGAGAATGACATCCTGAAATCTGTGATTCCAGACACCATCTCACCTCAGATCAACTCCGACAGGCAGATGAACTGCTCTGGATGCTTCAAATAATTAAACCAGAGACTGATGAAAGGGTGAAACTCAGAAGGACTCAGAGGGACAGTCAGGTGGACCTGAGGTACTGTCCGACATATTCGGTTGCACAAATGAATGCAGATATTACAAATTAAAGCTACATGGACACAAGATAACATCATATAACCTCTGACTCTGCATACTTTTCTGTGTTCTTTGTATTGAGAACCAAGCAATCCTGACATTTTTGATGAAATACAACAAAAGGAGGGCATTCTAGATATTTAAAAAAATAAATAAATCTGGAAACATTTTTGCCTAATTGTAACCACTTACAGAATGACGTACTTACATTTTCCTTAACCCCCATTTTTCCTCCTTTTGGTGAAAAACTAATACAAATGGGGAAATAATCAGGTTTCTTTGGTGTCATTTTTGGAAAAGCATAAGAATGTGCTCATCAACACTGAATACTGAATTTATTATCCTCTTAAAATGTGAATTTTGCACATACAAATGTTGTTTTTGTGTATCTTTTTTTAAGTTATTTAAAGCAATACACTTTTAGTAGTGCTCCATTAGTTAAAATAATATATTATTTAGCTTATGATCCTTCCAGTTAATGACTATACACACAAATATCTAGTAGTGCAAATTGTCCGTTCAGATTTGTCAGGCTTATTTGTTGAAGGAACAGACTTCTCTTATTGTCTAGAGTTGGATTTTACTACAAAGAGTTATTTGGCTGCAACAACCGACTGCACTACATGCATAAATGTCTGTATATTGTATTTTGTTATCAGAGGAGAAAATGTGTTGGTTGTCTGGTTGTTGACTGGACATTCTCATGACTTCACTTGCCAAAGTCTAACTCTCTGTATCCATGGTAACTAGTCTTTTTTCGCGACTATCCTCAGACATCTGTGTGAAGCTATTTATTGCTGTTCACTCGGATGCATACACACACATTTGCACACATTTTTATACTCTCCTGCCTTTTTTATATTCTCATCTTGCTCTTTCTCCTCCCCTCGCCCGCTCCATCCTCTGGTTTTATTTTTTATATTTTAGTTTTCTTGTCAAAATGGACAATTATTTCCAGCGTAATTGCTTTTTAATTCTTCTACCTCTTTTTCTGCACCCATCTGATCCTCTATCTCATGTGTATAGTTCTTGTTCCTTAGCCACATCGACTTCACAGACACCCACGTTGCAGCATCTTTAAAAATTTTAACACTGGGGTTGCATGTACACATCTTTTTTTGAGCCCGCATCTCTGTAAAGTTTTGCACAAAACAAAAGCTTTTGAATCCACAACTGTCTGTGTTGTTTGTTTTTTAACACAGTACTTCACTGTAAGCACGAAAGGATGAAACCCTTTGTTTTATGCTGTTTAATTATCCATTTAGACATAATTGTATACTTTATTTTCATTGAATTGATTCATGTAGTTGCATAGTGTGTTTTATAAACCTGATCACAATGATATCATGCTTTCATATGTGAATTGTAATGAAAAGCATGTATATTATTTTATAACAGACTCTGCAGGGTTACAGTTCAACAGGACTGTGAGTTTAGTGACACAATGCAACTACTGACAGTTGACCTGCACTGAGACAAAACTGTCTTAAAGATAGCAGAGCTTCACAGATCACTTTTAAGAGACAGTGAGTCAACTTCTAATTGTATTACTTTGGACTGATGTGTATGTGTGTGTGAACTCAGACTGATCCATAGACCAGACTGATCCAGGACTCTCAGGTTTCTCATTAGGACACCACATGACTGAGTGGATTATTCTCTGCCTGAGGGATTAGATTTGGTCGTCTGTTCTTGGATCACATCAAGACATCACCACCAACAGTCCATCTAGTGATCCAATCTAATTTTTGGACAAGAAATATCTGTGAAACACTTTTATCTTGTGTTCTGTAATAGCTGTCATCTGCCTTGTCACTGTTCTGTTTCTCATTAGTTCCTTGGTAACAGCACAGTTTTGTGAACTGTATTCTTGATGTTAATTAAAAATGCAACTAATTAAAACACTCCCTTTAACTCTTTCAGTAACGACAGCTGACATATCTGTTTATTGCTGCCCTTATGAGCCTGACTTATTGTACTCTCTGTATTTCACAAGCTCTGCCAGAGAACCACCTACAGAAAACACCCACAGCTCACCCCAGAGTGAGAGCGACAGGGAAGCAGGTAGTCAGAGAAGAAAATGAACAGGGAGAGAGCTCATACTTAAAGCAGTGAGGCTCAAAGTAATCACACGGTACATAGATCTGGTAGGTCATAAGAAAGAAACATTTAACATCCCACCGTGAGGAAAGACTGACTCTCTTTGTATGTTTTACAGCAGGAGTCAGATAAATTATAATCGCTATTCAAGATGCATTCAGCCAGCTTAATCACACGGAGACCTGCTGAGTCCCCAGGCGAGTTGCATAAATCATCTACAAGAGTCTTGTGGGTCATCTCTCACTGTACAAAATTGCTGTTATGGTGCCACCTGTTGTCAGATCAGTCACACTGTGGGCCTTTCTCTGTCTGTATCACATTTGATTGTGTTCACTTAATATTATCATTATTATTATTAGTACAAGAATGAATGAAGAATTATGAAGTTCAAGTTGAAATTGTCAGAGAGGTAGTAATTTTCAAATATGCTAAAAATAATTGTGGCTTTTAGAAACGGGGTGGTTTGTCGGATGGTGCAGTTACACACATCCAGGCTTTACCTGCTTCCACCTAATAACTGGAATATGCCTCACACACATACTGTAATACTTCCAGGAATTGTAAAATTATGGAAATTACATTGGAATGAGAAGTGGTCAATTTCCCAAATAAAAAATTGAAATATTAGTCAAGCAGTAAAATTAAAAGCTAAATGATCATCATAAAACTATGAAAATATTTAAAAAAAGCATAGCCTCATTTATTCCCTAGTGTTGTAATCCTACAGACTGCTACATCAGTATTTTGAATTCAGTTCAGTTTTATTGAGTGCCCAATATCATAACAAAGTTGCCTCACAGGGTTTCACAGAAAATGTTGAATTGCTAAAAAAAAAAACCCAATAAAGCACACAGAAGGAAAATAAGTAATCAGTCAAGTAATCAGTAAACAGTTGGTGAAGCAAATGGATCAATGTCCCTGCTTAGGCATCCCCAGTCCGTAGACGAGGAACAATTCGGGGAAAAGAGAACAATTTTACACAATGTGTTTTTAATACATGACATTTCTAGAACCACGAAGAAAATATCCCACATGCACATGCAGCCACTTGAAGATGGCATGATATAGAACTTGTTCATATAGTTAGGTGGAACTCCAACACAACACACTTTCTCAGGCCAATCACCCGTTCTATCTCAGTCATGTTGACCTTTGAACCCTGGGACCTTTGACTTACTCAGTTCCCAGTAAGTACTGTCAAAACTCATTAAGCCACATTCACCTGTTTAACCTTTGCACTTCTACATCCCCTTTAACTCTTTGACTTATGACCAGACCATAGTTGGCTGTGAGAACTGTTATTGTCAATCTGATCGCAAGATATTGTTTGTTAGTGTTTTTTAAGCATATAATGAAGAAGCAGTGAAGGAGAAAGAAGAGTAGAAATGTACAGTCATGACAACAGTTGAGACTGAGATTCATAAAAGGGGAGACTATAAGTGAAGTATTACATAAGGAATATGTCTGTTTTAGTTGAAAGATTAGTCTGTTTTAACCCTTTAGGGCACTGGGTGAAATACTCTGAAATTCAAATTTTCAAACTTTGTGTTATTAGACATTATAATCTACCTCCTCTTGCCTTAAAACATCTGAGCATCACTTGCTAAAAAGTAAACACATGCAATAAAATAATTGTATTCAGATTATAAACTGATTAAAAAAAACCCATTCATATGCAATATTTACAGCTACAACATTTCTATAAAATCTCTGTAAATCGTTTATAAAAACTAACATACTTCTTGCCGTTTGTGAAGCATGGGATTGGCCACATATTTAACATTTGTGAAAGTTAACAGAAATAGTCACTTACCCAGTAAATGGTTAAAGACATCTCACAAGCCTGGCTGTTTGAGCACTGATAGAATTTATGTTATATTAATGGGATTTCTAAATTCTGCATCACACCAACCATTATTTTCACAAAGTAAATAAAGAATGAATCAACCATATTTTATGTGCCGTAGCCTTTATTTCAGTTTTAATGCCAATAAGTTTATTTTCCATTTTGGTCAAAGATGAAGAACTCAATTTGAACACTGACATAAAAAAGATATCATTGCAAAAATATATGTAAAAAAAAAAAAGTCAAGAGTTTGCAACAAAAGCAGTTATATACATATTGTCACAGCTCAGTGACATTTTCGTACATGTCCTGTCCACTAGAGGGCAGTAAGCACCAGTTGTATTATTGGTACCATTTGACTGTTTCATCTGCTGTGTTTTAAAAAAAGAAAACATTATGGATGAGCTAGAAATTTTATTGTAAAATCTACCCTTACCTGATTTTATGTTTGACATAAATAATAATGAAGACCAGTTGCATTTTACAAATTGCCAGTAGTGAAAATAAACCTGTAATTACATATACTTATTGTACAGTAAAACTTGATAATCTTGTAGGGAGGAGTTCACATCCTCTATATACAGATAGAAAGTAGATGATAGGTCAAAAAAGATCTGTAGGAATCATTAATAAATTAAAAGAATGGATCACAGTATTAAAAATCATAATTCATTGTACAGTTTAGAGTGAATCTAAATGGAAAGAAATGCAGTTATTGTTTTATTGACTTGACAGCCCCCCCCCCCCCCCCAATGCTTAATGCTTTGAACCATGGGCATAAAATTGCATATGGGCACTACGGACATGTCCATACCAATATTTGGATGTTTCTAAAATGTCCATATCAATTTCTGTATGGGTGTCATATTTGGGAAACGAAAGGTTACTGTATTTTCCAGTCTATAAGGCGCAATTTCCTCCAAAAACCACAGTGCGCCTTATATATGGATTAATTGTGCTTAGTGACTGGGAACTTTGACATTTTTGTCATAATTTTGAACTTCGATCTCAGAATTTTGACTTTTGAGCTCATAATTTTCCCTTTTTTATCTAATAATTTAGACTCTTATCTCATAATTTTCAGTTTTTATCTAGTGATGTTGACTTCACTTAATGCACTTTATAATCCAGTGCACCTTATATATGAAGAATCTAAAAAAATAAACCATTCATTGACAGTGCGCCTAAATATTGTCATCAACAAACCTTTATCATGTGACAAATGAGACGAAACTAGATGTAAATGTCGGTCTTGTGACGATAACTATAATTAAATATATAATGCAGTTACAGATGGGGTGAGGGAAGTCTGGGCTGCTTTGCTGAGGATGTTGCCCTCGCGACCCCGACCCGGATGAAGCAGGAGACGACAAGTTACAGATGACCAATAAAAACAAAATGTGGCTTAAGAAATAAAAAACAGTCCTAAAATGTCTCTTAGTTTTTGTTGACAAAATCAAAATGAGACATTTAAATTGTTTTAGCTGTGTTCTTTTTTTTTTTTTGCCATCTCTCACAAGAAAGTCGTCAAATTATGTCCCCACCAGTGTCAACATCATGAATATTCCCATGCTTTTAACAACCACACAGCATGAAATGCATTGATAAAGCACTGTGTTGGAGCGGCACTGCATTTTAAGGCAAATATTCAAGCAAATGTGAACTCTGTTAGTGAGAGAAAACAGAACAGAGAGATGTGTGCAATATAGAAGCGCTATGTCACCGTGGTCAGCTGAGGATAGGTGACCACAATGACAAACTGAAATATGAGAGGCAGACATTCAACCAGTAAGTAAACAGGACATATACTGTACAATGACATGTCAAGTCTTTGGTTTGGTCCATAACCCTGTGGTGTATTGCACTGTCTGAGGTATTTATGTTTTTACAACCTGATAACATGTTTGTATCGAAATAGCACAATTAATAACATTATTTGCCCTGAGGGAATTAATCAATGAATCCATTTACAAGTTTAAAGAGAATTATGAATGAAGTTACAATTGTCAAAGTGTAAAAGATTCTTAGTATTCTCCTTGGCTGTGATAATTAATAGATGGTTGCTTTTTTTGTTTCATTCATTAAAATCATATCATATCAATGATAAAATAAGCTGTCACGAGCTTTTTTCAGTGGAACAACCCACAGGAATGTCCAATACTTGTAATAGGTGTTAAGGTAGAACAAATGGTTATTGTGTTGTGACTTCTAAATTAAAAGTGTACCTGAGGCTTATCCTTAGAAAAAAAAAAAACAGTGGTTATTATGGATATATCATAATAACAATTCATGTTAGATCAAAATTCCACATATACCACTGTGCTATCAGGTTTTGCTAACCTATTTGGTAGATATATGTATTCTGTGGCTCTATCTCTGTGTGGTTCTCATATGTACTTGTTCAGATGTGTGCCTACGGTGCCCCTCCAGTTGCTGAGTGTTGAGGATCCCCTGTGATTGTGTCCCTGTTGGACATGGAGGAGGCCCCATCATAGTTAGCAGGACTAGCGGTATAGCCTGAGAACACAGCCTCAGGGTGAACTGCCCCATCAGACGTAGAGAGCAGAGAGTCTATATAAGGGAAAAAAGAGGACAAAGGGCAATCTGAGGAGGTGTATTTGGCCAACACCTGCAACTGCTCTGGCTGCAGGTTGGCTTCGCTGCAGACCCTCTGGCATAAAGCAGAGACACTGTGGCACGTTTTGGCCTTCTGCTGGTTCAACTGGCACTTCTCCATCATCAGCTTCTCTCTCTCTATTTTCTGTGGCACACAAAGACAACATGCACAATCGGATTAATAGATTTGAAAATCAAAAAAATGAGGGCTGTCAAAATTAACGCATTAAATCAGATTCATCCATCGTCATGATTAATCTGATTAAAATGTTTAATGCAATGAACCCATCTACAGCAGAATGACTCTGAATGTCTCTGACAAGATATTTTGGGCAGTTTGTCGGTACGGTTAGCATCGCACATGAACAAATAGGGAGTTGATCTAGTAGTGACAAAAAAAATCAAACAAGATGGAACAGTCTACTGACATAAAGTATTAGACACAGTACAGGAAGGAGTTTTCTATTCACTGAAGCCCTTCCAGATTAAAATACCACATTAACATCAAGCATACATTAGTCAGATTCTGCTAATACATCACCCAGCTTGCGACAAACATGTTAAGTGTGTGTGTGTGTGTGTGTGTATATATATATATATATATATATATATATATATATATATATACACACATATATTCCCCTCTTTCATGAGTCTTTTTGCTTATTCAAAATAAAACACAATTAACCCTTTGATGCATACTTGTCACTAAAGTGGACAGTTATTCTACAGCTGTTCTCTTGTATATTCATGGGTTTTGTTGTTTTAGTTCCATATCAGTCAGTACATATTATTACTGTAACCTGGCTGTTCTTAACCCTTAAACTTCCACTCAATTTCACCTAAATTTCTTAATAAAGTAAATTGAATGTTGTTCTTAAACCATTTTGGTAACATGCAGTTGGTGTTTGCTTACATTATAAATGAAAATCTTAAGATGAAAACTGGGATATTGGAGGCAGGTCCTGTTAAATGATGCAATAGATAAAACACTTGTGGATATTTATTGATGTTTTCATGTGTTTTGGACTACATATGGACAATTAATTTGTTTGTTTTGAATGTTTTTGTTGGACTGTGACTGCATTTGTTTGTTCCTCTGTGGATAATTATGAGGAATAAAGGTTCAGATCACCTGTTTGCTATTTGTATTTTGAACAAATGAGTGATTGAACCTGCTGTAGACATTTTATCGGAAAGTGTCTTATATCCTCCAAACCCAACTGAAAACAATAGCCCTCTCCCTTTTCAGGGGGTGGGGTAAAAATGACTCTCACCAGCTTGTGGATTTCACACTGCAGATTGTATATACAGTCTAGCTTCCTTTTGCGGCAGCGCTGAGCAGCAAGGCGGTTTTTGCTTCGCCGCCTCATATCATGGACTAAATCCAGCTGTTCACGTGTAAAGTTCTGTTGCTTCAACAGCTGCTGGAAATCATTTCTGCTCAGATCAACAATCCACTCAACAGAATATGGCAACTGCACCTGAGGACAAAGCAGCAGGAAAGAAATTAATGTTAAACATGACAGCAGAGACAATCAACAGAATACAGAAGGACCTGCAATTAGATGATGGAAATGTATTATTAAAAACAGAGGTGGTCAAAGTACTCACATTCTGTACTTAAGTACAAGTACAGCTACTTTTGTAAAAAATAAATAAACAAATATATATATATATATATATATATATATATATATATATATATATATATATATATATATATATATATATATATATATATTGTTGTTTTTTTTGCTATGGAAGAAATAATATTTAACCAGGGAAAACAGAAAAGCTTTGAAAAACGTAAAAAAATAAAGCCTTTAAAAGTGAGTTACTGTGTAGATGATGTGTTTTATTGGGTCATGGTACTCAGTTTTGTAGGTATAGAACGGACATTTAGGAAAAGTCACAAATAGGAGATTTTAAAAACAACATAATTCTTAGATTAAAAAGGTGAAAATTATGAGATAATAGTAAAAATTCTGAAAGAAAACTCAGAATTATGAGATAAAAAGTCTCAATTATGAGGAAAAAGTCAGAATTATGAGATGAAAAATCACAACGATGAGATAAGAGATTGATAATTAGGAGATAAAAAGTCAAAATTATGTAAAAGTGAGTTACAATTTCTGATTTACGACTTATTTTTCATACCGTCACATTTGTCTAGTTTGAAAAAGTAATGGGTCTATTCTGAGAATGTAAAGAGTATAAAGTACAAAGATTTATACAAAAATGTTGGGAGTAAAAGTAAAAAATTGCCAGAAAAATAAATACAGATACCTAAAAACTGTAGGCAAATATAGTAAAGGAAGTATTTCTACTTAGTTACTTCCACATCTGACTAAAAATATCACAGATTCACATCAGTTTAGGTTGATATTAACCAAAATAATAAAGACCTAAGTTTAGTGTTAATTGTGTTATTTTTGTTGTTTTATTGTTTAGGAGTCCCTGGACGATGGAAACGCAAGACTGAAAATATACAATTCAAAGGTCTAACTCCTTTTCTTCAGACATCCTCTCAAAACCACGCCTCCAGAGTACTAGATTGTACTTGCAGGGGGGTGTAAATGGGTCGGCACTCGGTCAGAGCCGGAATCTGAACAGAAGTAGCAGAATCCAACATGGCGCCCGTCGATACGCTTCATAATGATTTTCTATCTATTTAGCTATTAAATAAATAGATAGAAAATCTATTAAATAAATGTTAAAGTAAAGATTAAGACAAAAGATGTGCTGATTATTTTTTGTTAGATTTAATAAGCAAGCATTTAGGAAGAGAAACACCATAGAGAACCTGACACAGACCGTGGGTGCAGGTGGGGTTGTTGGGAGATGTTATGGAACTATATTATCCTTACGCGGAGTGATCTACTCTGAGACTGTGCACGCGTAATAACACTAATATGTGTGTAAGTAAGTAGTTCCTGGAGTAAGCATAATTTCCGAGCCTCCTCATCATTTTATTACAAATAATACTTAACTTAAATTTGAACTAATTCGTGTGCTCATTTGTCATACTCATTTTGTGCAGGTTTAGCGCAAGCACTCTCTTACCAAATAGTTATTCTACTAGACAACACCGCCAGGAACTGTTTGACTCATGTAGACATAAAAAAACCCGTAGGCTACAGTTTTTGATCCAAGAGTGAAAATTACTGCCCGTTGATCAGCAGTACGGATTCGGTAGCCGCCATATTGGATTATGTTACTTCCGTGCCGATAACCTATGACCTACAGTTGTGCCGACCGGTGTACGACTGTGCAAATCGTAGGCGGAATCCGGGAAAAGTTCCGCCTTAAACGCTAGGATTGGAGAGGCAGCCTGTCAGTCAAAGTAGCTCCCCTGCCTACGTTATTGATTCGAAAAATTCATTCTTAACAGCCTGCGACAGCCGCTTTCTGCGACAGCCACAGTGGAATGAGTTCGCCTTCGTTGCGTCGTTTAAGTCCATACTAGATGTACTACTCAGAAAATTAAGAATATAGTGTAAAAGTTTTTTTATTCAGGTAACTTAACATAAAAGGTGAAACCAATACATTTATAGACTCATGACATGCAAAGTGAGATAAATCAAGCATTTTTGTTGTAATTTTGCTGACTATGATTTACATCTTATTAAAACTTCAAACTCAGAAAATTTGAGTTTTGCCTGAAAGTGAGTTTTCTGAAGCTGTACATCCTAATCAGCAAAATCAAAACAAATGAAAGCTAAACAGCTCAGCCAACCAGAAGCAGAGTTTGGCGAACTTTCCCGGATTCCGCCTACGATTTGCACAGTCGCCAGCGGTACGGATTCGGTAGCCGCCATATTGGATTATGTTACTTCCGTCCCGATGACCTATGACCTACACTTGTGCCGACCGGTGTAAATGGCAGTTGGGTTTGATTGACATGTCAGTACGGTAATTTCAATGGCCGGTTAAAATGATTGGATGGTGTTTAATACAGATAATACAGATTTATTTGATAGATTATTTATTTCATTTGGTAAGAGCCACTAAATTGAATAAATAATATATCAAATCAATGAGTATTACCTGGAATGTAGAGTAAAAAATGCAATTTTCTGAAAAAAACGAAAAATGGAGTTATCTGTTTTTGCAAATGAACTCTTCATATATATATATATATATATATATATATATATATATATATATATATATATATATATATATATATATATATATATATATATATACCAGGAAAACATATCCCACCCTACCTTAGTGCAGAAAAGGACAAGTGTGAGCTCATAAAGAAACTACAAGAGTAAATAAATTATAAAATACATTGACTGAAGTCCAAAAAAACCCTGCCAAGAAGCCACGTGGAAAATAGCACACTAAAGCAATTGTTAGTCATAAATAGTCTAACATGTTAGTTATATTTTCACCCAGCTTACTGCGCTGTTAATTATTAACAGTAAAGGTGAAGAGTTTCACTAGAAAGCAGAGGTTACATACTATATTACAGCAGTCTCTAATGTGTACCAGGAAGTGTACACTCACCACTTTATTGGAGCCGCTGTATAAATGTTATAGTGTTTTTGTGGGGGTGAATAAATGTTGTATTTTTTTCCCCCTGAAATAAACATAGGGTCTCCTGAACACTTTTTGTTCTCACATTTATGTCCAATTTGTCAGTGCAGTAACATGAGTAAATCCTCAAATATTTTGTTTAGGCCTAGTCATCATAAACTAAACAGTCTGAGTTAGACTCTGAACTAATTAGCTGACAGAAAACTCACAGTCATGCACACAATCACACCACAACCTCTGGGTGAATTATTAACTTAACCCTATGACAATTCAACTGTCTGTGAAATTATAGCAAACGCTGAATTGTGTGTGTGTGTGTGTGATACTATGTACTTTGGTCTTATCTAAAACACACACAGAGTGAAGTAATCTACCTGTAGGTTGAGCTTAATGACGTTTATTGACTCGGCTAAGTGTCTGCCCACTGTGAATGTCATAGAGACTGTAGACAAAAACAGGATGGATTAAAACACAGAAGAGCCTTGAGTGTTGTTTAACTACATTATTATGATGCTCACCTGCCTGGCTCTCTCTCTTGTGTAGGATTCACTGTCACCCTCCGGTTCTGTCTCTGAGTCTCCATCTTCTCCTGAGTTGAGAGATGACAAACCAGACTGTGATGCCCCCTCACATTCAGACAGCCCCACTCCCTTCCATGAACTTGTCCTGTGGTCCAGATCTTGAAGAAAAGGGCAGCTGGTATTTGTTGAGCTAAGGTTCATATGAATCTTGAACCAGTCTATTGGAGCATTCTGCGTGGTTCTGCTCGTTGTCTCTGAGGAACCTCCTGCATCCAGATCTTGGATGTTCAGCTGAGGTGAGCACACATTAGATCCTGGGTCCACCACCTTCTTTTCCAGGTTGCTCCTCTCTCTGACATTACCCTGTCTCGGTGCTGTATTTTCCATGCTGCCTGTTTGTTTTCCTTTTACTTGATGGACTTGTTCTTCTGCTTCTTGATGGACATATGCTGTTTTCTTGTTCTCTGTAAAGTCAATAGGTTCATGTTGCCCGAGTGACCCAGTGACTGCAGGACTCTCATGAATGGTCGTCAAAGGGCAATGGTGCAAAACTAACCCTGATGACTTTTGACTCAGTGCTGTGTTTGACCCTGTGATGACTCCGTTAACACAGGCTCTGCTTACATTAGTGCTATTCTGTATATTTTCTATCATTTTCACACTAGTATCTTTATGTCTCCCATTAGGTATCTCATTTGTGTCTGTTTTACCAAAAAAAATTCCTCTCCCCATGTCTTCCTCTGTTTCTAAGCAATCTTTTTCAGTTTTCACTGGTTTAACAAGCCCTTCTTCACCCTGTCTGCTGGGGACGGAGAAACATTTTCCCAAAAATTCAGCTTCACTTTCAATTTTACTGGTAATACTGTTGGAGGAGGGTGAGCTGGAGGAGTCATCATTTTTTGCTACTGCTGTGGGACTGTTCTGACTTTTCTCTGTGCCACAAGCCAGTTGAAACTTGCGATACTTTGGACACTGTCTAAAGTTATTGCTCATTCCCTCAGTTACAGGTGTAAGGGTGCTCGCGCTGGTCTGACTTCCTATTTTGCTGTTCACTGATTTGTTACAGACCCAAGCCACTTCCTGCTGAGATGGTGAGTCAGCAACTGGTTTTTCTTCTTTCTCGTCCAACAACGCACCTTCAGAGTCTGTGACACAATCCTCTTTTGATAGTCTCTTTTTGCATTTCTTCTTACAACAAGCCTGTCTTAAAAAAGAGCCCAAGCCCTTGCTGCTGGAGAAGAATTTAGGGAGGAGGAAATCAAAACATGCCCCGTCTAAGTCTTTAAAGCCAAGAATGGAAGCTGAGCTCTGTATTTCTAAGACATTTTCTTTTCCAAAGAGGAGTTTAGATGTGTAGGCAAACTTCAGCAGAGGCTCAAATCCAGCTATAGTCACCTGTAAAACAATGAGACACAAAGACAGCTGTAAACATCTGGTATGGATTTAGAAAGAAAGTGGAAAAACATTACTTGTCGATTCTATTTAAAGTACAAGTTGATTGAATGTTGTCTTGTTTTTCTTTTGACAGCACGTATATAGTCATTTTAGCTTCTGTTTTAAATCACCACATGCATCTTAAAGATGGTAGAAACTCTAAAATTATGTTCTTTAATTAAAAAAAATCAGCAAAAGTATATCCTGTAATTTAATATATGAATACAACATTCAAACAAATCTCTATTACTGATGTATGTCTTAAAATGTCAAAATTATTAATGGTTTTTATCTGTTTTAAAGTAATTGCACTTGAGTTTAGAGTTGAAAAAAGTGTCCTTAAAAGCCACAGTGAACTTATGTGAACTTCTGAAATCATTGAGGAAATACACCATTAACCATTTTTGTCACTTCACCGCATCATTTGTGTCACTTCTCTTTATTTTGTGAGACTTCACAGTTGTTGTTTTTTTGTCTGTTTTTTTGTGTTTTTGATGTTCAAACGTGTAATATTTTACCTCAGGTGGCAGAGTGATGACCGCTCCACTGTGAGTAAGGGAGGAGATCCTGTGTGTGAAATACTCACTACAGGAAGCAAGTACTGAGCGGTGGGCTCTGAAGGACTGACCCTCCACCAGCACTGTAACATCACACAGCATGTCCCTGAGACGCTGCTCATCAAGGCAACGCAGAACATGGGAGGAATGCACTGTCGACTCAAATGTAAACACAGACGACTGGGGGGCTGACATGGCCATGGACATCTATATCTACTGACAAGCACAGAAAATCATGAGTATTTTTTATGGCCCATTCTTAATCTGTTAAGAGTTGTAAAAAACAAATAGTATCAGACTGACAGTTACCATGATCAATAACAGAAAATTGCAGTACTTACCTTACACAGAAGACTTTATATACACAAAGAGAATGTCTTAAAGAGCTTGAGGAAGTTGCAGCTGTTAAGCCCACATGGTTATTTCTAAATGGAATGCAGTTCAGCCAGGCAACGTTTCCCAGAAAGCCTTATCTCAACTCAGCTACAAACTAAAAACTGACTCAGTCATATGCCCCGTGTGTGTGTGTGTGTTTGTAAAGGAGGGCAGTAGGGAGGAGGAAGAGGAGGAGGAGGAGGGAGGTGAGGCAGAGAGAGACAGACAGACAGAGAGAGAGAGAGTATGTGTGTTGCAACAACTTTGGGTGTAACAGAACAAGAGCTGACTCATGCACTCCTGCTGATAAAGGATGAGCAAGCACTTTTCCTATCATAACCAATCCCTCCCTTGCATCTGTCTGGTAAACTAAAAGGTTTTTTTCCCCAGAAAATCTCTTTATATATTTAAACAGAACACAAGATAGAGAAGGAAGTTAACGGCTTGGGTAGTGTTTAGATATGATATGTGTTCTAATAATAAAGTTAGTCTGGACTTTTGCAGTTAACTTCAGACAAAGGCTCATTTTGAAAACAACCTGTTCAGAGTATAAACTGACTCAAGTACAAGGGAGAACCCAAATACATTTGAAAATTAATAGTCCCATGTGTATTTTTGTCTGTGTCAGTTTAGTTCCATTACTGTGTATGTGCATAAAAACACAGAGTTAACAAGTACACACTAGAAAGTGTAGCAATACCTAGTAGCATTAAATTAAATCATTTGTCATTATCTGTGCAGTAATGTATTTTTCATGCCTTTGTGTGGATAAAAAAAATTGAATACGTTGCATGTTCATGTTCTCTGACTATGTATAACGGTGAAACTTCACTGATTTCATGCAGCAAAGAACACCAGACAAAGCCAGACTATGACAATATAATGTTCATCACTGTACTGCATTGTTGTGAATGTCACATGATTTGAGTCTGCCAGTTGACAGAAGGGAGCCCAAGAGAGTCCTAATACACCAATTCAGTGACAGTTTCATAATTCCAGAATGAGCTAATCGCCTTATATAAAAAAAAAAAAACCACTTCCTTTTTCCTTGTAAATCCGCGATATCGCTCTAACTCACACGTCAATCACAACAGAGAAATGAAACTAAGGAAACAATGCTGATGTTAAAATAAAATGCATTTTATTAATAGACAAGGTTGATAGCTGTTTATCTTGTTTACTTCCTCTTCATTAGGTAGTTAAACACACTTCATGAAAAAATGTACAACTTTTACAGTGTTGTGTTGCAGCCGATAGTTATTGAGAAATAACCCTTCTTCTTTTGCTCTTCCTCACAAGTGAGTTTAATTCCTCAATCCTGACAATGTGTTTAATGCTCATCCAATTTCCTTTTTCAACATTTCAGGAACTTGTAAGGCGAGTGTTAAGGCCGAAGGACACAAAGCAGATACAGAAGTTTAGGATCAACACTCCTCACAATTCAAAGTTTGGACCACATCATACAACCTTTGGTTTTCTCAGGTAAAACATCTGAGTCTCCACAGGACCTGAGACTAAAGTCAGAATATCTGGTCACATTCACAATTTCTGACTTGGTGACCTGAAATCTGCAGGTTCTGTAAAATCACATAAAAACAAAAATAGCATCCATGTATCATACGTCGTAGTTCCGAAAAATCTAAATAAAAGCTTTACACTGACGACAACATTATGCGTGTGGTTCTTCTAATGACTCACACATTAAATATCTCTGAGGCTTTCTGTGTGTTTAATAATGATAACAACAATAATAATAATAATTCTTATGATGATGATGATGATTATTATTATTACATTCTGTGTATTTAGCCATTTCACAGACTAATTTTGAAGCATTCGCTGAGACGTTATCACTTGTTTGGTTTCAAGGTGTCAGCTGGGCATCTGAAGGTCTCAGGTTCTGTGGAGGTCAGAGGTCACGAGGAGTCCTGCCTCGTTTGATTGGTCAGGCAGAGCCTCTGCAGCTGCTGAGCGCGCTCGTTGTGGACAGTCACCAAGGTGCGGTTCTCTTCTGTTAGACGCCGAAACTCCTCTTCTAGACGGGCAATCTCCATGGCAACCTTCTCATCTTCCACCAGTTCTGCCAGGAGCTTACGCCTACATGGATAAGTGAGATCATTACTAGATGAGCAGCCCCAAATCTACTCAATGTTTTACAATAAATGTCACATTAAGATAAAGTTACATGTTAATTGACTGTGGAACTGTGTGTTAATTTGGTGTCTGCTGTTGCTTAATCCTTTTTAGTTCCTGTGAAAGGTTGGAGTCCATCCCAGATTACATTTAGATGGAACCTGGGAAACACCCAGGAAACATTTTCAGTTCAACAGATAATCCTTCATGTTCATACCTTAAAATTGAGCAACTTAATGTTACTTGATTTTCTTTAGAAGTGTGGAAGGAACAACCAACTTTGATGTGGAAACACTGCAAACTATGAGAAAAGCTGAGTGTGGAAAATACGACTGATCCTGTTTGTGGTTTGGCAGCAAATCGCACTATCCTGAAATAAGTAAATATTCAGTATTTATGTTCCATTGACAAAGACGTTTTATGTCTGTACCATCACAAAAGCAGTCATACTGACCCTGTCTGTGCTTTAGACAGAATGACCTGACTTTGCCTGACAAACTGAGTTCACACTGTGTAGTGATCAGCCCTTGGACTTTGAAAGGTGGTGTAAGTCTACATACATGTACGTGTATGTGTACAGTGTGCGTCGCATGGTCTCATGCCTGAGATTGTGTGAATGTCCGTGTTGTATTACAGCTGGGAAGTGCCAAATCACATAAGAGCAGAATCAACAAAGAAGAACCAGAGCCTCTTTGCTACTATTAGCGCTGTGTGCTGAGTTTTAATAATAATAATACCATGAATGATTGTGGGTTACAATAGTGAATTAAAACCCCAAGCACTTTTTAACAACACAATGCCCGTTTACATCTACTAAACAAGTATTCAGAGAATGCAGTATCTCGCCGCTATTTTGTACCAATCTCAAGTTTCTATGACAACACGATCTTGAATGGAGAGGCTAAGTCACGCCCTTCTACTTCCAGTCCATGGGTGCTTAGCTCACAAAAAAAAAAAATATGGGAATGAATGGAGCAAGTCAAGCTAAATTCTAATTCCATTTGACAAATTCTCTGAAATTCACATATGATAGCAGTTAATAAAAAATATTTGATGTGGCATAGGCAGACCACCCGTTTTAAATGGGAAGCAAATGTTTCGTTAGGTTTTATGTGGGCTTAGTAAGACACTACAATGTATCGCATATGTGATGTCACACTCCGCTCAGCTGTGGTGTGGAGTCTGTGGTGACGTCACATGTGCGCCAGGTGTGTAGTCCAAACTATTAACGGGTTTCAGCCGTTGGTTAACAGAAGTAGTTGAAACCCACATCAATGATTGTCATTTATTATGAGGTACAACATGTGTGTGATTCAGGGCACATAACAAACCAGATATTATTTAAGCATTTTATTTCCCATTGAATATCATTCATTAATTTTCCGATCTCAGGCTCCATGAGCCTCCCGGAAGAGCCGGACACATAATCTCCCCATTAGAGCCAATAATGTGATTTTGAACTTTCTGCTAAATATGACCTTGACCTTTGATCTTTACTCAAATGGATCGTTGTATCTGATGCACATTAGCTATATGTATATGCCCATGTAATTTCATGGTGATATCTCAAGTATTAATTGAGTTATAGCATGATATGTCTCTGCAGAGACACATACTGATTCCAATAATCTCTCCCAACATTGGTTGAAAGAGACTAATTAAGGTTTTTCCATTTTAATGCAGAATTTTACCCTTAATAAATGTTCAACAATATACAGTACTGTGCATCTAGGCTAGCATTAGCTTTGTTTCTTTTAGTAAAGTTCTAATGATCACATGTATGTATTTTATGTATTTCTATATTTATTTATGCATTTGGCAGACACTTTTATCCAAAGTGACTTACAGGTCTCTCACTGGTTATGTCTGTATTATGATATAGTCTGGATATATGGGATGTATGTATAGCAGAGTATAACAGCTTCTATAAACAAAAGTATTAGTATTTAATATGGTTCACTTTTGCACGTTAATCCTTTTGTTTTGACATTATGAGATTTACTGGTATATTATACAGTCTTATATGTTTCATTTAACACATGTCACATGTTTCTGACTATTTGTTCTGCTTCTTCTCATGGGAACAGCAGTCACAATAAACGGTATTTTTAAACTTCAGATCCCATTTAGTTCTGTTTTTGAGTGTATGTGTGTGTGTGTGTGTGTGTGTGCATGTGTCTTTTAATGTTGTTCACATATTGCTGCATTTTCATGCTGTAATTGAAGAACTAAGAATGAGAAATAAATATGTATATTCACTTAAAGGCCGAAAAAAAATCAAGAGATCCAGAGATGTTCTTATGCTTTTGTATAGAACTGCACATGTAAAATAAAGTTTAAATAAAGTGATATTTTTGAAAACCTTTCTTAAAAAAGTTAAAATTGAACTACAATACAAACCTGACCTACAATTCACATGTTTTATTTTGAAACCTTTGGTAATAAATTGAACTATAAATTATATTGAGTAGAAGCTTTAAGTAAAAGAGGACTGTTGAGTATCTGTGAATGCAGGGTTTGACTAGTTATGTCTTTAAAACACTAGATGCACAAATAGAAAATAATAATTTTTAAAAAGTCAGTAAAATTAACAACCAAAAGATTATCTTGGTGGAGACATTGCCTGCAAAAATTAATGACTGGTGAATTGTGTCTGAATTGAACATAACTCAGGAGTGTTTTATGACGTCCTCATTCATATACTCAACAAAAGGGAAGGAGTGTGGTTACTGTAATGCAGGGTTTTTATTGTGCATGACTTCACTATTTTGAGAATGAACTCTTAGTGATTTATGAGCTGTTCAAACTATATGTTTCAAATGAAAATTAAATGTGGTTTAAATGACTATAATAGAGTACATAGTAAGTAGAATCCATTACTTTCATGCTTAATATTTAGCCTGTTTGTGTGACATGGGTTACCTGAAAAAAGGAAACTAATCTAAAAGAAAGCAAATACTCACATGTTGGTATTTTTAATCTTCACACGTTTGTAAAGAAAAATAAAACAATATAAAAGCTCATGTTAACCCCACTATAGGCTCAACAACAATTTATTTTTATTCCCTTTTTTAAAAACAAATATTACTTTTTTTTGCCAAACTTCCATTAAGGACATTTGAATGTTTTGGGGTGTTTTCTTTTTGATAATTTTTGCGCAACATGGATCTCTTTTCTAAAACATGAGGGTTTTTTTTTTGTTACTTTAACTAGATTTGAAACCAACAAATCATTTTTGGGTATGTTTTGTTTCATTCCCGTTTGTTTTACTTAGTGTTATGCGCTTGTTTGATTCTGGGCAGCAGACTGAGAAAACTAAGCTAATTTAGGAAAACCCCAAATGAATGCTCTTTTCCCATTGTCATCTTCACAAAAAAAAATTTAACTGTCTGCTTTTATGCAATCTTCCCAAAATGGGAACTAAATACGCCAGAGTCATTTTACTGTGAGTCATATAAAATGTGCTTCTTAAGGATGAATGAGCAATAACAGTGTGGGGTGTGTACGGATATATATATATATATATATATATATATATATATATATAGAGAGAGAGAGAGAGAGAGAGAGAGAAAGAGAGAGAGAGAGAGAGAGAGAGAGAGAGAGAGAGAGAGACAGAGAAAGAGAGGTTGCTATCACATCTGGAGATTGATGAGGTACAAAGATGCTACGACAAGGGGGAGTCAGGACGACAGGTCAGCTTGGGGGTGGTTTCACCATCACCCCAAAATATCGAGATTGGCTACCAAGCCCCAGAGACAGAAAGACTAAACACAAGGGCAGCTGACCTGAGAGAGAGAATCATGAAGTCCTGGGGGAACACAACTACCTCCTGCTTGCCAAGGCTAAAGAACAAAGTACCAGACCAGTCTCTACTGGAGGACTTGAACACTGTAAACTATCACTACCATCACTGAGACCAATCAGCCGATCTACGGAGCAGCAACAGTAATCCTAGAGATGCTTGGCTACAAGATGAACAGCATGAGTAGTAGCCAGAACGTTGCCCCATGGAGGAGAAGGCTAGAGGCAAATGGCCCGATGGCTGACAGACTTACAGGCAGAGCACAGCCAACTCCCAGAACAAGACCCAGTAGTCATCACACTAGCAGACATCCAAACCAGAGTGTCCAAAATGAAGAGATGGACAGCACCAGGGCCTGACATGATTCATGCCTATTGTCTTAAGAAACTGACAGCCCTCCATGAACTCCTAACAGCACAGATGAACCAGCTGCTGATATCGGGAAACCACCCAGAGTGGTTAACCCTGGGCTGGACAGTCCTTATAATGAAGCACCCACAATGAAAGACACCCAGAAGGATTCATCTAACTACCGGCCTAAAACCTGCCTCAGCCCCACATGGAAGCTCCTATCAAGCATCATAGCGGCTAAGATGAGTATGGAGCAATACATGAGCAGAGCACAGAAAGGATTAGGCAACAACACCAGGGGAGCCAAACACCAGCTACTGGTTGACAGGGCAATTACCTGAGATTGCAGGATGAGGAACACCAACCTGTGCACTGCCTGGATTGACTACAAGAAAGCCTATGACTCAATGCCACATACATGGATACTGGAATTCTTAACATCAACAGAACACTAAGAGAGTTCATACAGAACTCAATGAGGCTGTGGAAGATTACTCTGGCGGCCAACTTAAAGTCAATTGCACAGGTGAGCATCAGATGTGGCATATACCAAGGAGATGTCCCTGCTGTTCTGCATAGGCAGAACAGCAGAGGTATCATCTCAAAGAGTGGCTTTGGATACCAGTTCCAAAGTGGAACATCCATCAGCCACCTCCTCTACATGGATGACATCAAGCTGTATGCTAAGACATCGATTCCCTGATTCACCTCACTCAGATCTACAGCAAAGACATTGGGATGTCAGTCAGACAAGATAAATGTGGACGGGTGATATCTAAAAGAGAAAATGTGATCACAACTGAAGGGAACATTGCAGGTGTGTAGGAAAGTTACAAATACCTGGGGATCCCACAGGCAAATCATGAGGAGGCAGCCACAGCCAAATACCTACAGAGGGTAAGGCAGGTCCTGAAAAGTCATCTGAACGGCAAAAATAAGATCCAGGCAATTAACACCTATGCCCTGCCAGTAATCAGATACCCAGCTGGGATAATATCCTGGCCACTGGAAGAGATACAAGCCACTGGTTTCAAGACAAGGAAGCTCCTTACCATGCATGGAGGGTTTCACCCCAAGTCCAGTGTCCTGAGGCTGTACACTAAGAGAAAGGAAGGGGGCCGAGGACTAGTCAGTGTCAGAACTACTGTCCAGGAGGAAACAACAAACCTCCAGGAATATATGAAGAACATAGCCCTCAATGACCAACTGCTAAGTGAATTCCTCAGGCAACAAAAGCCCAGTAAAGATGAGGAACCAGAAGGGCTATCATGGAAGGACAGACCCTTGCACAGTACTATCAGCAAATTGAGGAAGTGGCTGATATGGAAAAGACATACCAGTGGCTGGAAAAGGCTGGACTAAAGGACAGCACAGAGGCACTACTCATGGCTGCACAAGAACAAGCCCTGAACAACAGAGCAATAGAGGCCGTGGTCTACGACACCAGACAGGACCCCAGGTGTAGGCTGTGTAGAGAAGCCCCTGAGACAGTCCAGCACATCACAGCAGGGTGTAAGATGCTGGCAGGCAAGGCATACATGGAGAGGCATAACCAGGTAGCGGGCATACTGTACAGGAACATCTGTAAAGAGTATGGACTGGAGGTCCCAGGGTCAAGATGGGAGACCCCCCCCCCCCAAAAGGTGACATAGAATAAACAGGCCAAGATCCTGTGGGACTTCCAGATCCAGACTGACAAGATGGTGATGACCAATCAGCCTGACATAGTGGTGGTGGATAAACATCAGAAGACAGTGGTGGTGATAGATGTAGCAGTCTCCAGTGATAGCAACATCAGAAAGAAAGAACATGAGAAGCTTGAGAAATACCAAGGGCTGAAAGAGGAGTTAGAGAAAATGTGGAGTGTGAAGGCAACAGTGGTACCAGTAGTGATCGGAGCACTAGGGGCAGTGACCTCCAAGCTGGGAGAATGGCTCCAGCAGATACCAGGAAAAACATCAGAGATCTCTGTACAAAAGAGCGCATTGCTAGGAACAGCTAAGATCCCTCAGGCTCCCAGGCCTCTGGTAGAGGACCCGAGTCTGAAGGAGACACCACCCAGGTGGGGCCAGAGGAACATATATATATATATATATATATATATATATATATATATATATATATATATATATATGGGGGGGGGTGTCAAACAATTGAAAATTTTAAGCAAATTGATAAGGGGGCTGCTAATCATAATTCCATTTTTAATCTATTTTATGTTGCATGAGCAAAATGACTCAAGGAAGACAGAATATAAATGCAGTTAATCTGTTTGTTGCAAGCTGAGTAATGCATGAGCTAAAGTGCTATCAGAATCCCTGACCCTGTATACTATCCCTGTATGCTTCATGTTAATGTGGTATTTTAAGATGGAAGTGCTTCAATGAAAAGAAAACTCCTTCCTGCAGAGTGCGTATAATGCTTTATGTCAGAAGACTGTTTTATGTGTGTGTATGTGTGTGTGTGTGTCTGTGAAACTCTATTTTCTTCAATAATACAGTTTATAGTTAGGGTTTAAGAGCAGAGAATGCATTACATCAGTGAGTGTCTTCACAAAGATAGACCTATAAACACGTGTGTGTGTATATGTGTGGATGTAGTGGTGGGGTAACAGCAAGAGCCTTGAAAATCCTTCTGTTAAGACTACCCACAGCTGCTGAGGACACAGGGGACAGTGGACATGAACGTGTGTTATACATCCCACATTATGTACGACCATATGTTTGTTATGGTCTACTACTGGGATTTCATGTGGGGTAATCGTCATTTAGCAGTCATCATACATTTCCCTAAAATAGCCCAGGATACTGTGTTATCCCACATACACCTCTTCCCACATTCTTAATCTTGTCTGTCATTAAAACAATAACAAGTACTTAAGCCTGCAAGTTAAATATCAGCCAAATATTAGTTTGTTCTAGAACATGAAGGCCATCTGGTGGACATTATCGTCCAAAAGGTCTTGCAGCCTTGATACTGACTATAATTTTACAAAAGATTCAGCACATATACAGCTAAAAAAAAAACAAATATACATGTACAGTCCAAACACTCACCTGGAATTTAATTTTTTTTTTAATATAAAAACTGGGTCATATTTATTGTTGATCAATGAATGGATTTTTAAAGGTAACCTTATAGTGCATTGTAGAGACCCAGGAATTAAAGTCAATTTGACATTTTTTATGTCAAGATGACACAAAAATGACAAGATGACATAGAACTAGATTACTATTTTGTGACTGAATCATGCAAGATGTGAGCTACTAATGTACTATACCCTCATTCAATTTACTGATATAAAGAAATGACAAGTTTATCGTAAGTAAAAGTCATTTATTTAGAGCCTCACTTGTGGTCCTCGAGCACAGAGATCTCATGTTTGACCTGGTGGAACTCTCTTGCCATCCTGCAGTGTTCCTTGTACACCTGAACGCTCTCCCTCAGAGACACACAAGGGGGCACTGGCTGCAAAAGGTCACAATGAAATACATGTCACTTTTCTGAAGATATTAAAGAAAACAAACAAAAAAAATCTTATGCCACTCAAACTGGGTTACATTTATAACTTCACCGATGTCAAAGATGTTTCAGCTTCAGTTACTTCAATTTTCCTCCTGCCTGATTTTTTTTTTTTATTCAGACTCTCAAACTTCAAAATGAGAGAATGTTTTCAAAAGGGGCTACAGGTACCTTCCTTGGAATGTGTCCCTATTTGAACTATTAAAATGTAATTCTGGAGAAGATATCATGACTTTCAGGATCAGGAAGATATCACAGCTGGTAAAACAATAACTTACAAAATCACTAAAAAGCTACAATGATTCTGGTATTCTCATATAAGCAAAGTCCCATCATGTGCTCAACTTTGTCTGCTGGGCATGTATTGTGTCCTGAAGGTTTTGTAGAACTGAACTGTAATATAATTGAATTCAAATACATTGTTGACCATGAAACTGGAATAAAATGTGGATACCTCTTCTCATGAAGCGATTATGACAATGTGATTTATTCTTGACGGATAAAGTATAACTGGGACTCAGTGTGTAATCACTGCACCAGATCAAAGGTCATGACTGATGTGTACAAATAAGAATAAAAAATACAGTTTATTGTGTCTGAAAACAAAAATACTTCAGATAGTTGCCTGTTTAAATCACTACAAAGCCAATTACAGAAAAATATCACAAATTAAAAATATCAAGGTTACCTTGTGTCTGAAGTGCTCTCTCTGCCCTACTAAAAGTGTGAAGTACTAAAAGTTCATACTTTTTTTTGCACAATTTCTGTGTAAGTAACTCCTAACAGGTTGAGTAAGAAAGTTCAAATGAATCAGAATTCAGCCAGTTACTCTTTTTCATGAAATTAAACAGCAGAGTGTCTGAAAGCAGCCATTCACTGGCTTGCTATGACAGCTTGTATTTGATACTCTAAACCAACATGCACTTTATGTGACCCTGGCACTGGCACTTGTTGAAGGATAATTCAATGACAACACTAATAGCAGAGTGTGTACACACTGTGAAAACACAGATTTATGTGGTAACCTACTGAGTCAACTTTGAAACTGAACAGAATTTACTTTGAACACCATTTCCTCCTTCAAAATCTCTATTTTATATATCTTCAGGTGATATCTCTGTTAATTAGACTGGTTTCATAATAACTTTTTGTGTACCCTTGTTTTAGTGGAATTTCAATCAATTTGCTTTATTCTCTAAGATTAGATTGAGCTGAATATTATTAATTTATTAATATATTGCCCTACTATGTTATTGCAATCTGATAAAATGGCTTAAATTTGTGTTCAACATTGCACTAAAAAAGGATATTCAACAACAAATAGAACAAGGTCCTAGAATTTAAAATCCAAACGCTAGAAGGATAATTTAATTTACAAATTAGTGTACTATATACTGGTGTAATAACAATAACACACACACAAAGACATGCATGAAAAAAAGAAAAATAATAGTACAGCATTATTACAATACTGCTTAATTGTTCTTCTTGTTCTTGTTAAGAACGCCACAGTGTACTTACCTGCAACCGCTGTTCAAGATCAGGGAAAGTCTGAGAGCGATCCTCCACATCTTTTACATCTATCAAATGAAATGTAATGACTTATTTAGCCCATCGATTATTAGAAGCAATAAATAAATAAACTAGTTATTTGAATGTACAAAAGAGGGAAATCTAATTTGTATTTTGCACATGATATAAAGTTATTAATATATATAATTTGTTTGTGCAGGTTCTCATTTGCGCACGTCATCATTCTTTTTGGTAGTTCTTCACTGTTCAACTTAGCTCTATGTTCACAAGAGATAAAGCAGACAAGTTGAATTGATTAGGAACACCAAGAAAGAGAAAAATATCCCTGTTTTAAATGCACAAATATATACATATATACATACATACATAAATACATAAACCATCAAAATTACAATGGCTTACCACCAGCTTAGGTACGCTATTCATTGTGATCATATCTATATGTTGAGGATTGTTCATTTCTATTTGAATGATATGCTTAAATAAATTAATATAAAGTTCCAAAGGCTGCATGAGTTTTAAGTTTTTATTGCCTTCTTTATTCTTGACATCAGTGAAATTGTTCTTTCACCAGTGTATTTTGCTCTCTGTTTGATGTTCTGTTTAATGCTTTATGGTTCAGACAGGTGTTTAATACCTTTCTCCACCTCATAAAATGGCCCAAAGGGAAACAGTATAGGGGCCTCTTACACGAAACCACAACATAGCAACACAGTGCTACACTTATAAATGAGCCATGTCCTCTCAGTAATGAGCTGTCAGACTGAAAGACATGTAGAGGGACAACTATGTGAGCAGACAGACAAACACACTGGGCAGAAACAACACACAGGCCAGATGTATGGACGGAGAGGGGATTCAGACAGATAGGCAACTAGACAGACAGACAGACAGATACAGACAGGTTGTCTGCACCAGCCTCTGCCTCGCCAGTAATGTCCCCCCTGGAGCTGCGGAACACATGTGGAGAATCCTGAGATGATGCAACCTTCTAAAAGCAGGAGTATTAGTGGCCCAGCCTGCAGCCATGGGGCCAATTATGATGTGGAATAAATACAGTTCTCATGTTTAGGATTGACACAGTGTGGGGCTATAACTATGTCTGGCATGAAATCATGAAGGGCCTATGGTATAATCCCCAGATGGAGCAGAGGTCTCAGTTCCCCTGCTGACAAACATGAGTTCAAAGAGACAAAAACATGAATGTCTGGGACCTATCCAATATTTAATTATGAAGTTTAGCAACTGATTTTAACCTCAGCAGCTTCTGAGTCCTAATACTTAAATAAAATATGAAAGGAATGGGACAAAGTGGAGAAAAAGAAGTAAAAGTGGAGAAGTGAATCACTTCAAATGGGCGTATGAAGTAGTTTAAGAAGGGGGAAGAGGGTAACCTAATAAATAAACTGCATCCAGAACCATAACAAATCAAAAACCTTGCAAGGGTTTGTCTCCATATTATAGGTCTAACATCACTTTGTTCAGTGTGCAGGACTGTGCTCAGTTGTGGTATTCTTTTAGCAGCCCTTCACTTCACTTCCTAAGAGAAAGACAAGGGGACTGAGAGATGGGAGGAGTAGCCCTGGAAGTGTTAACTGCTTATAAATATAGGCCAGTGTTCTAAAAGCTGAACAGTGAATCAGGCAGCAGGACACTGTTAGTATTAGAGGGGAAACCTGACTCTGCCATTGCATGGCTGCAGCTGCTGCCCCAGGGCCTGGCCCCACTGCAGTAAAACATCCTGACAGACAGCATCTAACAGCATAGGTAGGATAAAACATGAGGGTTTATGTGAGTATGTGAGGAAAGGAAAGGGTCAATGAGGAAAAGAGAAAGCACACACTTTGGATGACAACAAAATAAAAAAAATCATATATATATATATATATATATATATATATATATATATATATATATATATATATATATATATATATATATATATATATATATATATATATATATATATATATATAAGGAAATACCTGTGGAATTCTTTGTGTGAGGTAATTTACATGTGCTAGTTTGCAAGTGCACAGCTGCACATACATACATGTGTGGTTTGTTTTTAATATGCTGTGGTCCTACAGAAATAGAGAGAGCACCTGTCTCAGCTACAGCATAGAAGAATGACCACAGTTAAAGTGATATGGTGTGAGGGGTGGGGGCTGCTCACAGCAGATTGTGCTCAGTCTGTTTTGGTGGGAAGAATGTAGTGCATGTGTTCCAGACATAGTGGAAATGCAGTGAGAGTTAATGTTAAATGGTCAATTAAGTAATAAGATGTTGCTTAGATGTTGTAATACAGAATGGCTGCCATATGGAGGAATGTGTGTGTTTGTGCAGCTATGTAGGCTTGGCTATTGTTTATGTTTGTGTGTTCAATATGTGAGTGTTTACCTGATGTGTTGTCAAGGCTGAAGGCGATTCTAACTTCAGATTTATCCGGAGACACTCTTCTGGTTGAGGTGATCATTTATCCCTTCATGAGGCCACAGGCACAAAACAGAGCTGTTAGCACAATCAAAAGGATCTCATGAAAGAAGAGTGATGATACAGAGCTGACATCATTAGTTTAAGCAGAAAGATTATATTAACTGGCATCAGAATACAGTTACTTTTCAAGAAGAACTGTTGAGAATTGTAGAATGTAAGTTCTGTGACCCCCCCATCTCCCACCCCAATCCCAGCCTCATCTGTGTATGTATGTGAATTAATTTTGAAGTCTGTCAGAAATGACTCATTTAAAAATAAAAAGAAAGAAAGAATAACTGTTAAACATTAACTGTCAACAGTAATCAGGGTATTTTTTTTGGTTTAATATACATTGAGCATTAGTTACAGACCTACGTACATAGATGTTTGTGAAAGGCCAAATAAACAACCAAGTACATTACTGCAATTGTAACCAGGGTAAGAGATTAAATGCTGAACTCAGCAGGCACACTGTTCAGATGGAAAGAAAACACACGCTTTAATAAATAAGATAAAATCACAACTGAAGTGTGGAGCTTCACAGGCACATGCAGACACACAGCCACCAGTTTCACCATGCATTTAGAGCTGCACTGGGATTAAATAATTAGGGAGGTTTGACAGACTGGCTCTGAGGTCTGAATTGAGCATACCCCCCCTACCAGTGAAGGTACAGGCTTTTTATATCAGGGTATTTGCCTCCTTTAACCCTGGTAAACCCTGTGCTTCACACAACACTTGTTAGACCTTTTGCTACAACAAAGCAAGCTCTAAAGTATATTTCACTTATTGGAAAATCAATTTCATCCTATTTTTTTTTTAGGTTTTCATGTGACTGTGGCTGTGTTATATCAAAATATATGAACAATAGTGGCCATATTTAAGTGTTCCTTGCACATATTTAATGAAAAATCCATATTATATTGAAGCACAGAGGGTTATTTTCAGTACAAAAGACATGCATGTGATAAAGGAGCCAGTCTGGGCCATTATAGGTCAGTGTTACCTGAAGTAGCAGGAACACGGCTCAGGAAAAAACCGTGTAATGTAGTAAATTGAGAAACACTTGAAATAAATCCTTAGACAAGTTTGTTTCCTCGTAGGACCACCGCTGGACCACGTCAGAAAAACAGAAAAGTCTTCCACGATCCAATACAGATGGCACAACTCTATATCTATCCCAGGGTCGATTTCCACTTGCCTCTTGGGACTTAGTTATATTATTGTGTATCCGCAAAACAAGACAGTGCCAATAGGTTGGTGCCAGTCTGAGGGGGTCCAGTGGATCTCAAGTTTGCACGGGTATGGGCATGTTATCCACAGACTGCGGCCACGCGGCGAAGGGCAACACAACAGGGCGCAGGCAGTGGAGGAATGCCGTGCGCTGTCCTGCTTTGGCAGCCTGGGCCCAATTAAATGTCTCGGATGACATGACTTTAGGCCGCAAAAATGCCCATAGCTTCAGCACTAGTTTGATTGACACGGTCATGCCGCTGGGTTGGACTTTTACGCAGCGCAATAGCTGAGCAATGAGGCAGTTGTTCAGAATGAATCACTCATGTTGTAATTACTCCTGAGGTAAAAAAGAAAACAGTGCACCCCATCTGTCTTTTCTCTTTCTTCTTCTTTGTTTTTTTTTTTTTTTAGAAGTGGTTTTGTGTACTTTGGAATAGATGAGTGTAATTATTCAAATGTGTTTCTCAAAACTTAATCACAATCTAGCACTGGACTGAATGTTTTCCAAGTGTAAAAGTTGGATTTGTTTTCTCAGCCAACATGTCCATGTGGGTCCCAGAAGGGTTACAATTGCGATACTACATATAAGGGTCCTTTGTGGGTTTGTCCACAGTTTCCATGGTGACCCCACAGGGATTTGCCCATATCAAAATCACAGATCTGAATATCTCATAATATTTATTTTTCATACTATTTATCTGAAGATATTTATCTTCCATGTTATTTGCACTACTTAAATTCAATGTTTTACAAATATCTTAGTTTGCAACACTTTAATGATAACTGTCTTTTATTAATCTGTAAATTCTTGCACTGAACTCGAGACCTCTACCTTAGGTTCATTGTACTTGTGTAAACAAACACTTGTAAAACAAACACATGGGGTTACCATGGAAACTGCAGACTTATATGCAGCTCAAATGTAACCCCTGTGATCCACTAAACCAGGAGTGCCCAATCCTGGTCCTCGAGGGCCGCTATCATACATGTTGTAGATGTATCCCTCATCTAACACATTTGATTCTAATGATCAGCCTGTCATCAAGCTCTGCAGACGACTGATAATGACTGCCAGGTGTACTGAAAGAGGGAAACATCTAAAACATGCAGGACAGTGGCCCTCGAGGACCAGGATTGGGCACCCCTGCACTAGACAGTGATGCAAACTCCACGCTGCACCACCACTATACGCAATAATTTGACCCGTTTCCGCTCCACTTCCTGAACTCCTCCCACTGATGCCTTTCACGTCCATTCTGGTGGCCTCCAGTTTGTTTTGCTAGCTAGCTCTGGTATTAATGCAGTGAGTCAGTGAGAAAAAGGATGGACAACACCAAGAGGAAAAGTGGTTCGGGAACTATGAGTGCTATCGTTCGTTGTACAAACTGAAGAAAACACCTGAACGAGTGGTTAGATAGAGAGTGTTTTAACCACAAAGCTGCTGCAAAGAGCCAATGTTCATGCCCTCCATTGTTTTCATTTTTTCATCTCATCTCATCACTTTATGGACAAAAGACCAACCAAGGATAATCCATGTCCAGAGTTGTGGTTAACATACACTGGATTTACCCACAGCCAAAGAGGAGACAAGTCACCGAGTGGACCACTGTCTCCACAAAGAACCGTAAACTTCAATCTGATGGTAAGTTCACCAACTTTAGCTAGGAAATGAATGCGTTAGCTTTTAAACTGACAATACTGTTAGGTGTGAAGAAGTTATTACACACTAACATTGCTACCGGTGTTTTTCTAAACCAGTTGATTGGAGATGGGACAAACAATGTTCACCATATGGACTAATGTTCATAGTCAGCTAAGTTAACATTACATCATTGCTTGTATGTGTGTGTTGGGTTGATAGATAGCCTACAGTGCTCTGTGTGTAAGGTTGCCAAATGTCCCTTGAAATACAGAATTGTCCGGTATTTAAAAACAAAACTACAAATAGTATTGAGCTGAGCTGAAGGGCTTTCAGATTGTCCATAGTTTTCCTGTCTATTGCGATGGAGTCCACGAAATAAGCACAAATCTTGCTCTACATTACATTGGGTCACACCGTTATATTGTCGTCCCAGGTCTGCATTAAATTTGGGTGGGGGATAATAACTCTATCCTCAGACAAATTGTTTGAACTATGTTTCCAGGACACTATAGCTCACAATCTAAGTAGGTGGTCAAAGCTAGCAACTAAAGTCTGTTTACATTAGCAAACGCTGCGCAAATTACTTCCGGTGGAAATGAAATGCATTTCTAGAGGGTAATGGCGCCACCCAGGGTTTGTTGTGTAAAATTGCCTATTTGTGTCTATGGATGGGTCTAAAATCACTCCCTACCCTCTATATAGTGCATTATATAGGGACCACGCCGTTTTGTAGGGGTGACCGAATCTTTAGTGAACTATTTATAAGCACTATATAGTGCACTCAATGTATCCCACAATCCACCACGAAATGTAGTGGACATTGATGGTCACTAACAAAAGCACTATATCCTATTATGCATTGCACGAATAGAAAAATGGCCGAAGGACGGAGAGATTTATGATTAAAACAAACATGGACAGATTGAGACTGGACAGCGTACTGGCAGAGCTACAGCTGTTCAGTAACGGTAAACATTAACTCTGCATGTTGGATGACAGGTGCGAGACAAGAATTGCTTAACAGTTAATAACTAATAATTAAATTTTATTGCACAGACAGTAAAAAAAAAATTAAAAAGCCTTTTAATTTTGTGAGAGACGACACTGTTACATTTTAATCGATCGACAGTGATGACACGATTAAACAGAGCTGTAGTAGTGTCCGAAAAGTTTTCAATTGAGTTCACTATGTCGTGCACTACATTTATTTCCCTATGTAGGGGGTAGGAGATAGGGAGGGAGTGATTTCGGACACAGCCTATGAGAAGCAAATTCTGCTCCTGTGAAGCATTGTGGGTTTGCAACTCGGAGTGGTGCCGCGACAGTAGCCATTGCGGTGCGTCCAAAAAGTTGAGCAGAACCCAACTTCATGCAAATGATTCCAGCCAAAAATGTGTTTTTACAATAATAACAGATATGGGTAAACCAGGTAAATCATTTGCAGGCTGTGGGGTTTGTTTTGTTTTACACTTTGAGTATTGATAATAATGTAAAACTGGGTGTATTGGTAACCTAGTAGTTAGTAGTTTATTCATCCATTTAATGAAACATAATATATAATTTGGATTTCTATATTAAACATGTGAATTTCTGCCTAGGAATGATACAGTAACAAAAGAAGAAAAAAAACAAGGTGGCACAGTTAAGCAATATCAATAAAACAAATAATATAATCAAAGCAAAATCTTAGATTCATACTGATAATTGGTTTAATTTATCCTAAAATGTTATATGTATTGAATACATAGTTTTACACATGATTTTAAATATGGTGACTGGAGAGCATATTTATTTATTTATTTTTCTAGGTTATTCCATAAATGAATTCAACTCAAATAAACAGACATGCATTTGCCTTTTGTGTTGGTCTTTGCCATTGATGAACTTACAGGTCCCCATAAGGTTGACCTGGGACTCTAAGAGCAGCTCCTGTATGAAAGGTGGAAATAGGTTGTGTTATGGGCCTATACAGAAAGAACACACTAATTGGTTCTCAGTTCTCTGACAGGCATACATGGTTGCCCTTATAGTGGAATATATTGACCTCTTACAATGAAATGATTGTGACAAAGATTTATCCTTGACAGAACTAGAACTCATTGCACTATAGGACAAAAGTGAATACTGATGTTTAATAATGCAAAACAGAGCCTATTGTTACTTTATGAGTATGCAAAAAGAACATATGAATTATGACTCTTCCTTTTCTGGAAGGAATCCCTTGCTGCCCATAAAGTTGGAATAAAATAGTTTTACCTCTTCCCATGAAATGATTGTGACACTATGATTAATTCTTGATAGATAAAGAGTAACTGGAACTCATTTCACCAGGTCAAAGATGATTAGTGATGTGCAGGATTTAAATGAGGAAATGTGTCTGAAATGTGTCTCATCCTGTTTAGTGGCAGGTCCCAGGTTCTGGAACATTCTGATCCAACAAATGACATGTCTACTGAGCACTTTAAGGGTCTTTTAAGGATAAGCTTATTTGCATTGGCTTTTAATACAAGTGTGTGTTATACTATTATTTTGTTATTATTTGTTTTATCCGGTTTTATTTCAGTGGTGTCCTTTTATTTATTTATTTATTTATTTATTTATTTATTCTGTTGAAGACGTTAAATGTGCTAAATCTTATGCATTTTAATGAGATGAATCAGAAAACAAATGACAAATGTGTCAATTAGTTCATGTTTTTAATATATATGATGGTGTATAATTCCACATATATGGTGGTTTATGTACATGTATACAATGGATTTGTAAATATTCCACTAGAAATCACCTAAAGTGAATGGATCATAATGTGCAGACAGTGTTTTGAAGTAGATCTCATAGATCTGAGACTAATAAACCTTTGGAGTAAAACCTTTTCTTTTGTTAATTTTAAGAATTTCACATTTTGACCCAAGACTTATCTTAGAAAGTTGAGCCAACCCGCATTAAGACTTGTTTTTTTTTAATCATTAACAAACATGTTAAAATGTAATTAGTTTTATTCCAAAAACATTTTACTTGTAGACCAGAGTTTTTAAGGGAGGCAGGTTTTTTTTTTTTTTTTAATTATTATTTTTATTATTATTTTTGCCTCGGTTCATTTGTTTCTTTGTTTGCTGACACTATTCTTTGTTTGCTGACACTATTGTTAAAATGATGGGTTGAATTCATACTAAATTTGGTTTATAGACGGCCAGTAACCCAAAATAGATGTCATTACAGTAGGACAAAGTAAACTGTTTTTAATGTAATCTTTTCCCCCAAATGTATGTATTTATTTCATCTCATTTTCTGAACCCACTTTGTCCTCACTAGGGTCAAGGGGGCCACATGGAGCCAATCCCCGCCACTGAAGGGTGAAGGAGGGGTAGACACTGGACAAGTCCCCAGTTCATCACAGGACTGAACATAAAGACAAACAACCACTCTCACATTTGAGCCTATGGGTAATTTCAAAGTAACCTCTCAGTACATGGTTTTAGATGATGTGAGGAAGCTGGAATACCTGGAGAGAATCTACACAGACATGAGAAGAAGTTATTATTGTCCTTACAACTTGCAAACTCCACACAGAAAGCGCCCCCACAGACTGGTGACCTTCTGTAAAATATTCAGCAATTAGAAAAATAATGAAGCAAAGAATCAGGTTCAGATGCCACTTCCTGGGTCTGTGTTGCCCTCCCTATTTACTTATTAATTAATTAATTTATCATGGGCACAATTTCAAATGTTTACAGCAGCAAAACTATTGGTGAATTCCTACCAAATTAGGTTTATAGATTATCAGTGACCCAGAATAGATGTGATTTAATTTTAGGACTGTTTTATGGATTTTTAAAATCTTTTTTCACCCTTTCATATTTACTTTATAATGGGCAGAATTCCAAATGTATATAAAACAACAATTTCATTGTAATTTATTTCAAACTTCGCAAATATATATAGAGGTAATTTATATGCTGACATCACCACATGTATAGATATGATGACATCAGCTGATTCAATACAATACATGCGAGTGGCAGGGTTTGTTGTGGTTAGCACCACTTGTTGTTATTATTTTCTGTTTTTTCCCCGTATTATTTGTTGTACTCCTATTACAGCATTTTGCACAGCTTGCATTAGTTTAACCATGAAATATAATGGAGAGAAAAAAATCTTCCTTGACCTTAAAAGAAGAATTATTCTAACTTTGTAAACAATAGTGTACTTTTCTGTCTGCAGGATTCACTACATTAACCCACAGTTAAATATTGGCCAGTTCACCTACACGCCAGCAGATGACAGCATTCCCTCTGATTTATTCACAAGCGGTCATGCACTCCCTGTAATAGATTAACAGCGATACAGAGAGACAAATAAAGAAGGAGAGAGATAAATGACGCTCCACAGCCCCAGAAGCCCTCCTCCTCATCCGTCTTCATTGACTGGATGTTGACACAGACCCACCTTATCAGCTCCAGAGACTTTTCATCTCATTGTGATGGATAGGACGCACTCAAATGTCTGTCCTCCCTTTTTTGGGGGGAGATAGTTGCGGTTTGGTTTTTCTGTACTTCTATATACACTTAAGAGATTTGTAAAAATGTTCCCTGAATAGGACTTGACAGGTTTGACACATTTATGTGAGATTTAAGAGACATATACATATAGAAATCATGTGAGTATGCACGATTCAGCAGTGCTCGTAGTGAGATTTAGACATCATAATTTAACTTTTTCTCTGCTTCACTGAGCTTTTCTTCATGTTAATCCAATAAGGGCATTATTTATTTTACATATAGCAATATAAGTTTTAGATGTCACTAGCTGTCTTTCCTTTTTTTCCAGGTTTGTATCTCTTTTTTATTTCTACTGTTCTACATTACATGCATATGGAACACACAACTGAGAGTTTAACATAAAAATCCAATTAAAAAAGCATTAATGTACTAATGTTAGTTTTAATTTTGTTTACCTTTCCATCACAGTTGGCAACCCTGTGCTGTAAAACCACAGACAGACATTGTTTTCAAGTTTTAACAGTGATTAGGAAAATTATACTTACTGTCCAGGTGAGGTTACTGAAGGTTATAAAGAAGGAATAAAGCTCTGTTCAGCTGTTCCAAGGTCACAGTTGTAATCCATGACCTCATTCATGATGGATTAGATAATGATAAAAAAAAAAAATATACTGCTTTGGTTTTGATTAAGATTTATGGGGTTAGGAGATTAGAGACAACCAAACACTATTACATTGGACTGAGACCAATCCCAGAATTAATCTGAATACCAAAAAAAAGAGAAAACTCATTACATGAAGAGATTAAGAAAAGCTTGGTCCAATTCTCACAGGATGCAGACACACTAGTGCACAGAACCGAGAGGAATGTCACAACAAAACCTCTGACTCTGAAGTATTTATGCTCATTCATTTCTTTTAGTGGGAAACACCCAGGGGTCAGAGGTCAGTTTTTTAAAGTGCAGTAGGGTTGAAGGTGCTTTATTAACAGCTGAATGGTCAGTTTAACTTTGTCAATATGATATCTTCATGTGAAAAGCATGTGTTCATACTGGACTCAGTCTGTGTAATAAGTTAGAATTACCCCCTGGCTGGCTTCAATGGGGTTTTCTGCTTAGAACATAAGATATATAAGGCATTTGTCCCTACTGCACATCCAGTTCACTGACAGAACAGTACAGAACAGGTGCACAGTGGGACTAGAAGGATAAAAAAAGGACATGAACACAGTGAGTGGATACTGAAGAGCAGTAGAAATAAAAAGGCTTGTGCAAGAGGTGGGAGGGAAACTGAAACATAGATGGATTGTACAGTTGTCATCTGTGACCCTACAGGATCAGAGAATAATGGAGTGACATACAGTTATTAAACTGGAATAAGAATGAAGAGGATTCAAGGAATTAACCCATAAATACCAATTCACAAATAATATTTTGTCCATATTCAACTTATCATTATTATTTTTTTTTTTACCATTTATCATAACATTATCCTATTTATTTAAATTTTTTCCAAGTAAATCACATGTTTTTTCTAGATTTAATTCAATGATCATACAGGTGTTGATGAAAGGTCAGCGTAAATTCAAAGGTGATTCTATTTTTTCAGCCAAATAACTGAACATAAACCCACTGTCATTGATCATCCTCAATGGGTTTTAATAGTGACTTTATGTTGTAGAAGATGACAGTGTTTCCATGGTAACTACAGAGCTACTGAATGCCCACATAAATGTGTTACATATGACGATCATGAAAAGACAACAAACTTCATTTTACATTAATATCTATATGTTTTGATAGAATTATCAGAACAGGTTTATTTCATATCAGTAGATGTTTTTGTTCACCGTTGGCTTTTTGGGTTTTTATGGGTTAATGAGACTTCAGTGGAAATATTGGTGCCATTAAAACATTATGCAATAATATATATGAGGTGTTTGTGCACTGTGAAATATCACATTGATTATTCTGCAAAGCTGTTATGAGCGATTAAAATTCCACTCAAGATTTCACTCAGGCCTGAAATGATTACCTCTGATGCTGTCTGTATTCACGTGCTGGAGTAATTTTGCAGCGGCTGCTAAGACAATTTCCTAGTGATTTATGATACCTGCCGGGCAATGCACTACTGTATGTACACACGTTAGGTAACTGTTCTTATTGAAAATGCTAAAATTAAAAACTAACACAATATATTAAAACAACACTAAGAATTTCTTTACATCTGTCATTTGTGAGTTCAAGCAGCATGACTCTCAGTGTCTCAGTTAAGGATAAAAAAACATATTTTCTTTTCTTATACTGTTTTATTTTGTATCTCTAACCCTAATTGTATTCATTCATTTATTAACTTTCTGTAACCACTTCATCTTTTGATCACTAATCCTAGATGGTATTAAGAAAAGCCTTAATTCATCTTATATTTTCCATCTACTGCAATGTACTGTTACACTGATGCATAGTAAGTAATATTACATTTATTACACACTGGGGTACCTGTGTATTACTCTTTTGAATGAACAAATTCACTGGTATACACCGCCCCCTCCTCTCTCTGAAGCTCTAAAATAAGACAACTGCAAACAGAAAAGGCTTCACACAAAAAAATCCCAAGGAAGCAAGAAAAAAAGTGGTTGTTTGTGGCCTCCAGAGAATTTTACACAATAAAAGAAGAGGTGCCAGTTTTGTTCTTCTCTTTCTACCCTATCATATCCTTTATCTGGTACACAGACAGCAATATTTTTCTGATCACAAACATTTGAAAGGCTAGTGCGCTCGTGTGTGGTTTGAAGTCTGTGATATTGCTGCTTGAAGGGTATAAAACAGCAGGTGTGTTCCTGTCTTTCCTTAGAGCTCCTCATTTCCCTTCACTGCCAAGCACTGGCTCTTTAGTCCACTCTGAAGCTTTTCTTGCTTCCTCCCAACATGCACATAAAATGCTGCCTGCCAAGCACCCACAAATCAGACGACAGTTTTAAAAAAATGCAAAAGTTGTTTTACTCTGAAAATCAATGACATTGTCATTAAATCACACAACAATGGGAATATCTACAACGAGTTCAGAAATGACTGTTAAACTGCTCAGAATATTAAACTACAGCCATGAAGGAACAACAAGGGTTAACATGAGAGAACTTCCTTTTCCATAGTCATTACCTGTTTAAACATTAGATTATTATTAATGTTGATACAAGGCTAAGACTACAACTACAGTATAATTCTTACGCTAAGTGAATTATCCACACACATTTAAACATTCTGACAAGGGTAATGAGGAGGCAGTTTTGTATCATATGGTGGCACACAAATTAATCTGAGGAAGTGATCAAACAGAAGTCTCTCTGATTCAAGTCCCACCAGTCTTTTAGCCCAAGGCTCAAATGCTGGAGTCACGTGTCACTTCCTCCCTCTTTGCTGTACGTTTGGGTTGACAGAACACACACGCTGAACTTGCTGCACTGTGGGGTCGCGACCTCCTCCGGGTGTCTTTATAACACTGCAGGGAGATACCCAACTCCTCCATCATGGCGCTAAATGACATGCACTGCCAAGAGGAGAAACAAAACAAAGGCTTGGGTTAAAACACTGCACATCCTGATTTCCATTTAAAATGATCCTGACACCATGAGCCTAAATGTCATCTGGATGTGTGAAAATAAAAATAAAAATCGCTGCTCTATGATTGGATATCTTGATAACTATAACTAATTTCTGTTGAAACTGAAGGGGTGACATTCCCTGTCTGCAGGCTAACAATGACTCCAGGAAGGTCACCTGCAGCTGAATGACTCAGTGCAAAAAGGCTAAATTGGAAAACTGTAAGTTTATCTTGAACACTTGTAAAAGAGTTAACTGATGTGTAATCATGAAATCCAATTACACAGACAGACGATAAAGGACAGCGGCTGATCTGCGACGCCCTAACACAGTGAGCTAAGAATTCACAGGGTGGTAATTATTCAAAATTATCAAAGAGTGGGTCTTCTGAGATGAGGAGCCTAAGGCTTATTTTATTCTGCAAAACACTATTCTGTATCCAACTCATTAATCTCTTTGTAATATTTATTTGCTTTGTATTATGTTCTCTTCCTGAGAGTGCACTCACTGAAATTCATTCATTCATCTTCCTCACTAGGGTCATGGGGGGGTACTGGAGCCTACCCCAGGTACCTATGGGTGAAGGCAGTTCATCGTAGGGCTGACATATACAGGCAAATAACCAATCACTTTCACGTTTACACCTATGGGCAATTTTAGGTTTTAGGTCAGTGCATGCTTTTAGATGGTGGGAAGGAGAACATGCAAAACCCACACAGAAAGGTCCCTGGTTGGGCTGTCACTAGATTGATTTTGCAAATTATTATTCTTGGCATAAAATCAGTCCAATTGTTTCTTTGGCTTTTGCCTCCAAAGATGAGAACAAGTCTTCCTTTTTCATCCTCAGGCTTTGCTGTACACTACAGAACATAACATGGCTTCCTGTAGGGTTTCTCATCAATACATTTATCACTGAGTATGAGTGCAGAAACTTTCTCTTCTGTAAACTATAATAAAAGATATGAGGATGACAAAAATAGAGACTACTGCTGTAGTGTCAGATATTCCTTATACTGTACGTATGTGGTTTAACGTGTTCTGAAGTTTTATATCTGACCTGAGTTAAAGAGTTCAGTTCAGAATTGTTGGGAGTTGCTTATAGCTGTGAAGAATCAATATTCTTTAAGGGATACCAGATGTTTAGGGAAGTTAACAACACATCTATATAAGGGTATATCACCTACAGATTGGAGAATAGAGACACTGTCAAAAACCTTTAGAATAAAGTCCTTCTATATAATCAAAGTGGTGTCAATGAGTCTTCTTCCACATCTACTCATTATCACTTTTGATAAACACTACATAAACTACAATTCATTTTAATTTATCTTACATCTAAAAATACATCCATAACTAGAATTAGCTAAATCACATGTGAACATGATCCCATCTTACTTATCATGTCATGCATATGTTGATTTCTTTTTGCTGCCATTCCCAGTATTGATGATTAGAAACAAAACCCAAACTGTTGCTTCTTCTCGGCAGTCTATTTATTTATTACAGTTTGAATCAGATGTGAACAGGGACGTTTATTTATTTATTTTGACCAGTATCGCTCTAGTCATCTGTAAAAGTTGACTGCATACACCTTCATAAGAGTAATGAAATTTTTTCCTCTTGATAAATTTCATCTCACTTTAATGTATTACATTTAGACACACATATACAGTGTAAGGAAAATCAGTATACACTTTTAAAGTTTAATGCTCTCTGTGGACCTGCATACTATTAAATCAAGAGTATCTGCAATTGCCAGTTATTGATGAAATCATAAACTGACTCTCTTTCAATATGTTTCAAGGGACATCTTAACCTCAGACAATGTTCCATCACTATCCAAATTTGAGTCCAACCAAATCGATGTACCAAAGAGCCTAATGAGGGGAAAAATATATTCAAATAACTTCCTATCATTTGATTTCCCAGTAGGCAGTGAAAGTCTGATTCTATACTTTAATGACCTGCCAAATGAGGCTACAATTAATGAAGCATAACATTTTAGATTTTTGATAGGAAGTAGCAAAACAGCTAAAACTTAGATGTTGTACTTTAGCAACTTCAGAGGTTGAAATATTTGTAGATTAAAACAAAACAAAAAAGCTAGCATTTTATTTAAAGGCTCAAATCTTGCCTTTATGACATTTTTTTTTTAAATTTGATGTCCTTGGTTTTACTTCATATGAAGGCTCCAGTTTTCCTTGAATATTTCTACAAGAAGAGAGGTATTTTCTCCTTCCATGCCGAGGTTGTTTTAATAATGATAAGGCTGGAATCTTATTAAATCTCACTATAATTAAACTATGACTTCAGGATAATATGAATAAATAAACTGTCTTGGGATGGATGTTGTGGCATTAAAATGTAATCGAAATCACAGTGTTATCAGAGGTTAATTAATTCACAAGAAAAAAGGGAAAGGCATTTACATGAAATCAAACATTAAGGGTAAAAGGACTGGATTACTTGGGTATTTTTTCACAAGGTACAAAGGTGGGATGGCACATGTTTGCAAGTCTTACAAACCTATTGCGTAGCATGTGTAAGTGTGTTAAGTGCATTGCCATTGCTACTCTGTGTCATCCCCTAATAGCCTGCCGCTCTCCAGATCAGTCGATAAAGAGGTGCCAGAGGACGAGGTGGAGCCACGGCGCTGGAACTGACGGGACTGAACCCCGTAAAAGAAACAAAAGGCCTTATGCAAGCATGCACAGAAAAAAAATAGGGTGGAAGAAAAAAAAAAAGAGAGAAATTAATACAAAACATAAAAGAAATTAAACCATTTGACTCCACAACAATAAGATGAAGAAAATAATACATTTTACAATTTGTGAAGAAATGGTCCAAAAAAGTTAAATTACAAGATAAAAATGTTTAAATCGACCAACTATCCTTTAAACAATGTGAATAATACGAACAAAACTGAAATTTCTTAAGAAAACTAAGTGCAATTTTAACAGTTTATCATTTACAGATCACAGCAGATCTACAAAAAACACAAAACATTTAGTGAGAGGCAGAATATTGGTAATCTTGCACTTCAGACATTTGAAAATGTACATGTTTGTTCACGATATTCACATTTTTCTGAAATGATAGTTTACTTTTGTGTAAATACAGTAAAATAACATGAAAATGTTCATAATTATAAAGAGAAAAAATTGTAGATGGGAGTAATTATGGGTTATTATTATGGTCTGTATGTGGAATGATTAACATCTTCAGTGTAATTTTTACATTTCACAACAGAGGTGGTAAAAGTACTCATATTCTGTACTTAAGTAGAGGTACAGCTATCTGCATGAAAAGGTACTGATTCAAATATGTTTACTTAAGTAAAAGTTTAAAAAAAGTAGAACTTCTCAATTGTAATGAAGTAAAAAGTAAAACTGCATAATTTTTTTTGCCTGCAATGAAACAACATTTATTTAACCAGTATGCAAAAATAAAGGCCTTTAAAGTAAGTTACTGTGTACATAGTGTGTTTGATTAGGTCGCAGTACACAATTGAAATAAAGCCATAAGTATGAGATTTTATATATATATATATATATATATATATATATATATATATATATATATATATATATATATATATATACAGTAACAAAGTACTTTTACTTAGTTACTTCCCACCTCCACAGACTGGACTCTTTGGTGGGTTACTGTAGATACGGCTGCATGTTTGAGACCTCTAATCTGGGCTCAGACCACATGACCTTTTTTTTATTATTAAAGCACAGTCCAGTCTTTTACGCTCCATTGCAAATGTATGACTTCTTAAGAAATTAGATTGAATCAAGAAGCGAGCTTTCCGTTTTTTTTTTGGCCAGGCTGCATATTTTCATAACTATAATTTCTAAATGAAAATGAAGATTGCAGCTCAGCCTCAGCTTCTCCTTCTTGCTCACCTCCTCTATGTCAGCATTCCTACGGGCTTTGTAGATGAACTCGCCAATAGCCACAAACACAGAAAGCACCAGACCAGCAGCAAGGACGATGAAGATGCCACCGATATTTTCCACACCCAGAGCATTGGCCTCTTTGTTGTCCTCCTCCGGACAGCCATTACCTCTCCACCACTTCTCTTTCATCATGTGCAGCTTGCCTTCCTCCTGTAGCTGAAGGATGGCGATGGTCACTTTATCTCTGTATGGAGACCCTGGTTAAAAGAAAAGAAAGAAGAGAGGGAGTAAATGTTGTCATGTTGTGCACATTACAGTATGTTTGTTTCTAAATGCGTTCCTTGATGAATAAATACACAAAACACTTCATAATGACGTGCTACAGTGTTCTAGTGAGACATAACTACTTTGTTTTAACCTTTACAAACTGAATTTGACAGCAATAAAAATACCCTTCATGTAATTTTTTTTTTGGCCTGAAATCATGTGACCTTTCCTAAAGTGATCCAAAATACACAAAAATTAAAATAATTTAAACTGGTTTAATTTTATGCTAAACATTTTTTGTACACTTAAGCTGTTCTGTGTCAAAATGGACCCATATTCATTGAAATGTCCCAGAGTCAGTTAAATCAAGTTAAAGTTGAGGAGTGGAGGGACACTGGAAACTGTTAAACCATACATGTGTGTGTGTCCTGTCTCGAGAACTTTCCATGTTCCCACCATATTTTCTCGCAGAAAATATGGTTTCCATAGGGACGTGTACCTGTTAGTCTTTGAAGAGTCATGAGGAATCTCAAAACAGCGAAAGACAAAAACAGTTGTACAATGATCATATAAAAGAGAGGTCATATCAGGTCAGACTGTGCCTTGAAATAGGCATGAGATCATCTGGTAAGGACAGTGCAGCCACCTCAGCCTGGCCCTGATGAGGACGTCCCCACAAGGAAAAGAATTTCTGCCCAACAAAAAAATACTAACTCTAACCCTGTAAATGTAGGAAACTCATATGCAAGGCACACACTCACAAGGTTTCACACTACTGCTTTGAATGCACACAGTCATTTTGTTGTGATGGCTGTGATTTATATTTTAACTGTTGATGTTGAATTAATACTGAATTTATGAATGCATTATGACAATGGTAGTTAAGAAGAAGTTTTAAACATATATGTAGTACAAAATTTGGTGTAGACTCTCATTAGGAAAGTATTTTTTGCTGACCCAGACAATACCATAAAGCACAGGTGTCAAACTCCAGGCCTTGAGGGCTGGTGTCTTGCATGTTTTAGATATTTACCTCTTCCATGTGATTCAGTTTAACCCTTTAACTCCTGAGAAATAACAAAAATAATTGGTAACATGAGCAAAGTTAGACACAAATGGCAGAAAATCAAAAGAAAAATACTACAATAAAAAAAACCCAAAATGTAGAAAAATAAAAATGAGAAACAAAAACTAATAAATATATTACAAAATGACAAATAATGTGGAAAGAAAACTACTATTGAAATTTGGTAACAGCAATTTTAATTTTGCCTTTTAAAAAATGTTTAAATAAAATTAAAAAAAATAAAAAAACTCTTGCTTTTTGGCACCTTGTCCATGCACAAAACTAAAAGGACAATGGTTGAATTTGTCTGAATATTTCAACTAAATCATCCATTCAGAACACATCAGCACTGACACATAAAGAGTTAATAATCAGCTCCTCATCAGACTGATAATGATGCAATGGCCTCCAGGTGTAATGGAAGAGGGAAACATCTAAAACATGCAGGACACCGGCCCTCGAGGACCGCAGTTTGACACCCCTGACATATAAAGGGTTAGAATATTATACGTGATAGAGACCATGCATCTACTTAAGCCTTTTAAACTCCCACTTCTCATTTAGTTCCAGTTACAGTAGCATACAGTCTGTATATTCCTGACTGTTTTCTCCTATCAACATTCACAGAAGCAGTTACTTTTATACGTGCTTTTGCACATTACACCAGCTACATTTAACTGTACTTGATCTGCAGATTGAACTAATGAGGTAGCGGCTCATGAAGCAGCTGATGAAGAACAAATCCCTTGATTTAAAAGAAAACACTTTGTTTGCAGCTAAAACATTTGACACAAAAACAGTAGGATGGTTGCAGACCGTTGTGGACCATATGTATTCGTCACTCTAGTAAGATAAGTTTGGTGTCTTGTACATATGGCGATTTCTACAAAGATTGTGCACCCACAGGTTTCCAAGGCACGGATAGGAAGGAGATGAAGCACGCACAAAAACTTCAGATGTAAAAGAATGCCCAAGGGAAGGACATGTGTCTGAAGGAGGAAGGAAAGGAAACTATGGTTGAGCGAAACAAGAAAAAGTGTTGAGTGGAATAAAAAAAAACAAAAAAAAAAAACCTGACTGACTACATAGAGAAAGGACGCAGCTGGTCACAGTGGAAGAGCAGTAACCTTCATAATTCAAAAAATAGTAGTAGTAGAAACAAGTTTTCGCACACTATAAACATTTTGTACAGTTTCCAATATTATCCTGAAATATCTGCAGAAAAAGATTTTTTGTGATTCAAAAGATGTGGCTGCATCAGACAAACAGAAGCAAATTATTATTATTATTTTTTTTTTTTACATTTTGTTTGTTGTTTGTAAGAAAAAAAAAATTAACTAAACAAGTGGTGCCTGACACATAAATCCCACCCCATCGTAAACATTTGAGCTCTTAATGGACATCTCCATATCAAAACGTGAGACTATGAGTTTGACCTTTCAACGTTCGCTCAAGGTCAAAGGTCGTGATGTCATTTAAGAGCCTACATGTAGTGTCCTATCTTTCAACAATAGTATTTAAAATGCTGTATTGTTGTTTTTCCAAATAAACTAAAAACATTTATTGCCCCCGTTTTTGGAGTTACAACCATTTAAAAGCACGTGACCTTGATTTTGATCTTTCAAGGTCACTCAAGGTCAAAGGTCATGACATCACAATGACACCCATGCCAGGTTTCCTATCTGTCAGTAATAGTAACTAAGTCTCTATCTCCACTGTTTTTTCTTATAGTCCATTCTATTTTTTTTAGGTATTGATCCAGTGATAATAGGTCAAAAGCTATAAACAGCAGATGCAGAATGGAAAGACGGACATTTTGTTGCTCACTGGAAGTTTGTGAGATGAACAGTTCAAAAATTATATCCAAAAATTTTTGGATATAACCTTTGGCGGGGAAGCAATCCAAACTGACTACATTAGTAGTGATGCCAAATATATCTGATTACATTTTGGGAACAGTAGGAAGTGGAAACAAAACAACAAAACACATTTGTTTGACAGTGACAATGTTTGATAATGTTTGAGAATAGAATAGCACACCACAAATTTATATCACTTTTTTCATTGGTTTTGATTCTTTCTTCATGCAGTGTGATGTACAAAAAAATATCTTTATTGCCTTTGTCAGACAAAACATCTAACATGCTTTTCTGTCCATCTACATTCAGACTGACTCCTACGTTTCTTCTGCTTATAACAGAACACAGTGCAATTTATGTATCAGGACATGTATTATGTTGTAACCTGTTCTGTAGTACATTTGAAAAGTAATCTTCTCAACGGTGCCTGTCAGCTTCAGTATGCTGTATTTGACAGCTGTAAGACATGGTGTAGGAGCACCTTCAAAAGTCACCAGCTCTAAATCTTACATAAAGTACACCTACTCCACCTTCTGCTGGGAGGAGATTCATGCCAACTTTTTGCTTTAGATTAAGTTTTTTTTAACAAAGACACATGCTAGTGGAACTATATACGTCAGTCACATGGCTGTTTCATTCACCCTTAAGAAGGCAGGGCGTCTCATATAGATATACAGTCGTGCTCATAAGTTTACATACCCTCGCACAATTTGTGATTCTTTGGCTAGTGGCTCGTGGTTTGGTGAAGCCATTTATTTGATAGATTTTTTTTAAAGTGTTTGTTCTTTTTAAAACATACAACATAAACTACCTGATCATAAGTTTACATACGCTAGTCTTTAATCATCTGTAGTGGCCCCTTTAACATCAATGACAGATGGAAGTGTTTTGTGGTGGTTAGCACTCGTGCCTCACAGCAAGAAGGACCCTGGTTCGACTCCCACACCAGACCTTTCTGTGTGGAGTTTGCATGTCCTCCCAGTGTCCGCGTGGGTTTTCGCCGGGCACTCCGGTTTCCTCCCACCATCCAAAGACATGCACTGATAGGTTAATTGGTTAATCTAAAATTGGCCATAGGTGTGAATGTGAGAGTGATTGTTTGTCTATGTATGTTCAGCCCTGCGATGAACTGGCGTCTCATACAGGGTGTACCCCGCCTTCGCCCATTGTAGCTGGATTAGGCCCCCAGTGACCCCCGCGACCCTAGTGAGGATAAAGCGGGTTCAGATAATGAATGAAGTGTTTTGTGGTAGTTATAAATGAAAAAAACTTTTATTTTCTCAGATGGTAAAGCTGCCCATTCGTCTTAGGAAGTCATCTTAGGTTCCTTTAAGATTTTGGATTTTCTTACATGGTCTGCATGTGTGACACCTCCCCAAAGTGGATCAATGATACTGAAGTCAGGAAAGTGAGATGGACACTACTTTACCTTCACTTTTTTGTGCTGTAGCCAGTGACAGGTCAACTTGGCCTTATGTTTTGGGTCATTGTCATGTTGAAACACTGTTGAAAAACTGTCCCATGTGCATTCAGCCAGTGTATGTAAACTTATGAGCATAGCTGTATTTGTCACTTACGTTAATACAAAATTTGTGAGAGTACAAACTGTCAATATTTCTACTGTGGCAGAAAAAGGTACTTCTTCCTGTAGCTGCTCAGCTCCTCTGTTGTCTTATAGTCAACACTATTTCTAAAATGTGGGTATGTGCATTTATAAAGGTTAAAAGCATTTTTCTGACAGGGATCCTAAGTGCAGGTAAACTAGCTCGACATTGCAGTTGTTGAAAAACACAACTAGAAATATTAAAGGAAAACAGACTAATGTACGTTCTTGAATGCAGGGGCATGCACACATATACTACATCATTAAATAGTAGTTAAGTTATCAAGCCACAAGCTATGTGTCAAACTAACAGAGAAATAATTATGCAAAGCCACACTTCAGAATGATGAATATATACTGTGGTTTAGAAACAGTTAACTTATATTTGTATGGACACTATTCACACTCAAAGACAGGTTTGTACACCATCATAATATGAATAGCTCATGTTTATAGAAGGTGAAATATCTAATATAATATGCCTGTTGGGATCTGCATCACGGTCAAGGATGGTTTTCTGCTGACACTGGTGGAATTCAGATCTAAGCAGAGAATTGTAATGAGGTACAGATGAGTAAACATATACATGGACAGCAGTTGAGAAAAGTGACCTGAGTTGTAAGCATAGAAATCAGTCAGTGAACTGTTATTCTTTACAACTGTGAGACATATTATGTTATGTTTCATATGTTGAAGATTAAACATTAAATTTATTGTATTTTATAAATGTACTTTTTTTTTTCAATGAAAAATGTGTGAATTATCCTAACTGAACCATTATCTGTTAGGGGTAAAAAAAACACTATTGCACTAAACACTGATAGAGTAATTAGTAATTGAATTATTAATGAAATATTAACAGTGCTTGTTAGGATTGTTTTGGGTTTTGGACATCTTTTGAATAATTAAACTTGTACTAGGTCAAGTTGACCCAAGAACACCATTGCTGTTCCTGACAAATGAACATAACAGGATGGTTAACATTGTGATCTGGCAATTTAAACTGCATTGTTTGATTTTCTCAAAATAATAGTAATACATCATTTCTACATACAAATCAGGTTTTGTTAACATATCCTTCATGTAAAAGCTATAACTATATTTGATTTAATTGTTAACACAAAAATCTTTTGCAACAAACTCCATTGTATTGTAGTTTCACTTACAGTATTTTAATGTTAATTCTTTTTGGTGTTAATTCTATGGACATTTTTTACAGTTTATAATTGAGATGTGCACATCACAACTTGAAATAAGTAGAATTGGAGTAAGACTGCACACGAGTACAGGAACTGTATTAGGATTTACTTCACACCATCTTAAATACCCAAAATCCATTTGTGTTATTGATCATGTGATCAGTCATGTTATAACACAATACAGCTGGCTTCTCTGTATGTTTGTCTAGAATTCTGAACAATAAATAACTGAAACAAACTAACTTGAGAGGTGTGTGTGCAGACATTTGTCTTAGTGATGTTGATGAATAAACCCTGACTCATAACTTCGACACTGTGATCACTTTTGAGTCTTCTTACCTATAGGAGTTCCTACCCCATAGCCTTTGGAGTCTATGAGCCCTCCAATCTGTGTGAGGTTGCAGTTTCTTTGGCTGATGTATTCTATACTTGTGGACTCCATCAGCATGGCGTAGTCTGTGGTCAGCACCCTAGTAATGCCTTCCCGATTGTTCTTAACCAACGCAGTGTTCTTCCTGCTGCTCATGAACGCCCACATTTTCTCATAGGTGGAAATCTTTGATTTCTGTCAAACGAGCCACACAAGAAAAAAGTTATGAAGTGTTGTTCATCTGAGCTCCTCCTGTGCATGAGTGTGTTTGTGGCGGAACATACACACAAAAGACATGAACACAGAAAACACGTGAAGGATGTGTTGATACACTATATCTCTTTGAGTGTGTGTTACATTGTGTGAGTGTGTGTATGTGTGTGTGTTCCTTCTTGCTCAGTCAGAGAAAATAGGACAGCTGTGTTCTAAATCTCCTCCAGCTGATTCAATTTGTTCGAGCCATCAACACAGCCTGCTTCTTCCCGTCCAGGCAGCCGTAATCACTCGTTGCAATCTGGGAGGATAAAGCCCTGCATGGATCACCCCTGCTGAGCCACCAGGATGCAAGGAGAGTGGGTGGTGGTGGGGGAAGGAAGTGACAGCCCTGCCTAAGGACAGCACAACTGATACACTATATAGAACAAACTAAAACATAAATGTATGCTCAGCATCAGCGCAGACACTCCAAAAAACACACAAGCCCTGATGTGGATTTTTTTTTTCCACTTCCTATCCTTTTCTTAAATCTTGCCTCATCTACATCTCTTTTGATTTAAGTAGATATAAGTTTCCCCATCTTCATAGTTTGTCTCAATCATGGGATGTTCTGCAGAGTAATGCAGCATTTAAAGTGATTTCACAGAACGGATGGTAGTTCTGATTCATACATTATGTGAGAAAGAAAGATTGAAATTTTTTCCTAAATCAGATGACTATATTCTGACTGATTTGTTTTTAACACAAGATAAACACAATTACATGATACAGAAACACAGCCTAGTATGACTATGTATTTTGGTAAATACTATTAACTGAACTATAATAATATGAGTTAGAAATATGTGACTTATCTTTGTTCAAATTAACTTAATTAATTCTCCACACATGCTTAAAAATGGTCTGTGAACATTAAAAAATCTGTAATTTATTTAGTTTCAGTAAGTTTTCTGTTTCCTTGATTGTCACTTTTAATATCCACTTAATGCCCACAGCGACTTCAGTGATCCATATCAGACTTGTAAATGCTTGGCTCCAATTATTTTTGGGATGTTATAAAACTTGTTGAGTGAACCCTGTAAATTAAATTTTTTTTCTCGTAAGAACATATAAACTTTCTCCTTTCAGTAGGTGGACACCCAGACATCACCGTAAAAATCAAACATTGCAGTGAACAAACACTGAAAAACATTCCACTTTTCTTCTTAGTGAAGGGAGACTATTTTTTTTATTCAAAACCTGGCACATAAACATCATAGATTGTGTAATGTCATTATTTGATAAAAAAGCCTTTAAAGATGTGTGTATAGATAAGCAGAGGTAAAAATGACATATACTAATATTATAGTATGTGTCTTGAAATGGTAAGGAAGTCAGATCACATATTAAACAGAGCCTATATTTTCTTGATAGATTTCACAACAACAACAACAACAACAACATTAGTCAGAATCTGCAATTTGACATGAATACTTTATCATTTTAATGTAATATAGAGGGGCTTTTTTGATAACATGACACCAGACAAACACACACTTGTGATTTTGTAATATTGTAGAGGAATCATTAAATATTTACAGCTGTTTTTGGTGGAGATTATGAGACTAAACTTCATCAGTGGCAGGAGCAGTTTTACCTTGAAAAAGGTCATAGTGGATCCGTCCCTCACCGCCCCGTATTCAATCCTCGTCTGCTTCGCCAGGTCGTCAGCCGAGTCAATGGGCGCGTCCATTCGTTCCACAGTGAGGAAAGCAGCCAAGTTGGCCGTGTAGGAGGAGATGATAATTAAAGTGAAGAACCACCAGATTCCACCGACTATACGCGTCGACAGAGCCTTAGGCATCAGCTCCGACCCTGAAAGAAGAGCCAATAGTTTATACTGGTTAAAGAGTGAAATTAAACATTTAAGGGTATATTTGAAAAAAAAATGAAGGTTGGTGGGGAAAGGGTGGTTATGCATGATGTGACTGCAACTGTGTGAAATAGAAGAAAAATAATATAGCAAAGGAAAATACTGCAGTTCATAAGATATTTTTACTTTGGAGTAAAACACTACATTTTCACAAAAGATTGAGAGGGAAAAAATCCAGACATTCGATGATGACTGCATCAGAAATATTTGAAAAGGCGACATGAAAACCCGTCTTTTTTTTCTTTTGTATGTCGAAATGAGAAAGAATTAATAGAACAGAAGATTAAGGTAGTCTGATGACATGCTATTGTCACACAAAGCACCACATGAAATACTGAAGACAACAGTAAATGCCTCACAATGCTAAGACAGCCTGACAATGTTATGATACGATGATATATGACAGCTCTATACACTGCAAAGCCTGTTGGGTTTATACATGTCACAAGCCAGAATAGAATCAGAAGTATCATGAAGAAAATGACGTCCTGAAGCAATGGGGTGTTTGACGGCACAATCTATGCTTGAATTGCAAAACAGGGATCCTGCTGCAGTTCAATGAGCCACATCATGTCAAAGATTTTTTTCTGGATATTGTGATTTACAGGCAGTGCTGCTATTTTTAGCATTTGGCCCCAAGCGTTGGCCAGGGTTAAATCAATAAAAGCAACAGAGAAAATAACTGTCACAAATCTAGAGAAATGGATAAAAATGGCCAAATATGGTTTGGCAAAATCATGATGATTTATTGCCATGTTGTTTGACGACCATCCAATCAGATGTGTCAGATTTATCCTGCACAAATCTGTCTCGAGGGAGAACGGGTCATGTCCTTATGAAGTGCAGCATCATTTCAATAAGAAATTAGCAGCAATTCACAAGGCCCTGACCTGGACGACAGGTAGAAGACAATCATGGTCAATAGGAGGTAAAGTTTATGCTTCAACGAGAACAGCTCACTTTATAGGTCAAACGATCAATAATGTGCGTACTGCTGTCATACAGTAAGGGCAGGGTGTGTGTTTTATACCTTGCCTCATAAGAGCACCAACACCAAACCAGAAACTGTTGAGTAAAGTGAAGTTGTTCTGTATTAAAGTTGAGGACGGGTTGCATGGATGTGGGTTGTACCACTCATATGGAGTAAATCTGGAAAACAATATAAGAGGACAAAAGAAAACACAAAAATAAAGTACTGTGAGTAAGCATGAGACAATTATTACATAATTCTCATCTCGTCTCATCATCTGAACCCACTTTAGGGCTGAACATATATAGACAAACAATCACTCTCATATTCACACCTATGGGCAATTTAGATTAACCAATTAACTTATCAGTGCATGTCTTTGGATAGTGGGAGGAAACTGGAGTACCTGGAGAAAACCCACGCAGACACAGGGAGAACATGCAAACTCCACACAGAAAGGTCTGGTGTGGGAACTGAACCAGGGTACTTCTGTCTGTGAGTCATGAGCGCTAACCACTGCACCACTGTGCCGCCCTAATACATAATTCTACTATCATAATTATTTTAGATAATTGTGGTCATTTGTAGTAAGGGACTGTAATAGTTAGTCCTTTCATCAGAACTTTACTTTGTTTCACTGCACAACAGGTGAATGCAGGAAGTATGACAGACATACTGTAATATGTTCATGAATATTTCCACATTATTTACCATTTCATTTCATTGCTTCTTCTACTGTAGCTTCAATTTACTACTAGTGTCATAGTAATTTATTTTGATTTTGTATGTCATATCACTCAAATTTCCTCTTTAAAATTCTAATATTTTTTCAATTTAGTATTATTTCATATGTTCATTGTGTACCCTATCACTATATAGGATTATATATTTATGTTATCTTACCCGTCATTTTCAATTTTCTATAACAAAAGAAAATTCTAAGTTTATTCATTTGATTTGTTTCACTTCTTCTTCATGAAGTCAACGAATCAACAAAAACATAAAGTGCTTCACAGAATAACAACTAGAAAAGCACTCAGAGAGCGCAGACACCATCAAGGCAGATCAGCCCCCCCTCCTGAAAGACATGCGTGTACCCCCCTCACTGATCACCACCAAATTATCACTTGTTCCTTATGTCATTCTCAACATTTTCTGAACATTTCAGCCAAATCTGTCTCAAATCAAATCTATTTTTGAGTTATCTTTCTAACAAACAAACGCCGGCAAAAACATAACTCTACTGTTCTTTGGTGGAGTAATAAAACACACACACACACACACACACACACACACACTATGGTGGTAAAGACTTAAACAAGAACAGCGTTCATAAGAAATGACAGAAGCTGAGGGAGCTCTTAAGAGCATAAGTGAGGAAATGCCAGAGGCCAAATAAAAATTCAAAATAGAAAGCAATTTAAATCAACCAGTAAATAAATGAGTTAAAATATGGTAAAAATTAAATAAATAGGTAATGAAATAAAAGAATATGCTAGTTAGAAAGCAGAGTGAGGCTCAACATTTTGGCAGGCTGATACTGTTAATCAAAATTTGTTTTTATTAACTTCTTCAGTGAAAGACAAATAAATTATTATTGTTTTAAGTACATATTGTACTCTCTTATGGAGTTATGCGATAAAGCACTGGAAAAAATAATACTGTTTTTACAGAATAAAACTGACAGTTGTAGTTACCAGGACAATACTGTAAAAACACAACAAACTGTTAACATATTCACGGAGTAAAATGTATATTTAACATTCTAAATATAAATATTTAACACTGGTTTTAAATGCACTTATATAGCACAGTTTATACACATTTATAGCATTCAAAGTAGTTCAGAAAATCCCCAGGGCTATACTGGCACAACATTAGGGTTCAGTGTTTTGCAAGGACTATTTGACATGTGGACAGGATTTGAACTACCAACTCTTCAGTCACTGGAGGACCTGTTCTACCCATGTTTAAATGTTAGTGTTAACTGTTTACTTTAAAGCAAGTAGGCTGTTATTTTAACACTGTGGTCTTCCAATTTAGATGACACTACATTGTTTTGCAATTTCCAGTTTTATTTTCTCAAAACAATAGAAAACCAAACTATGTATGTACTGTACAACTCAATACAATTTCTACATACAATTGTTAACATATTCTTCCTGTAAAAACTACAGCTATATTTCATTCAATTGTTAACACAAAAATATTTCCAAATAAACAACACTGTATTGTATTTTCACTTACTTAGTTGTTTATGTTGCAATTTTTCACTTTTTGGTGTTAATTCTACAGTCAATTTTTTTTGTGTGTGTGTGATTTTAAAGCATAACAAGCTTTTTGTAAATGTAGTTAATTCAATGGATACACACCAATTTATGGCCTTGTTTTCCTACCATAAGATCTCTGAGTTAAAGGTAGAAACAAACAACATGGGCTTTTCAGGCAGTTTTCATCGACGCATGTGTCTACTAACTGCTTGAACTCACTGCTACAAATTAAAGTAGATGGAGCTGCACTAATAAGAAGCTAAATGTCAAACCTCTTATCCTGAGGCAGTAACACACAGTAGTACGGCACTTTCACTCTGATGGCTCCTGTTCTTCACCAGTTGTATTTTTCAAATGTTCCCTTCAGTTGATTTGCATTTTGATTTCCACAACCAATCTATTTCACTTACAAGTTGCTAAGAGCACCCTGCTAGCGAAGCTCTATATTGGACCTAGCTGAGAGAATGATGAAGAGGGAGCTAACAATTACTGTAGCTCACTTATCACCCACAATATAAACCAATCAAGCTGCCAACAGGCGGCTCCAGCCATATTTTAGTTACTTTAAAATTGCAATGCAAAGCGAGAATTTCCTGAAGCATGTCTCTTCCAATTATTCAAGGCTTCTTTTGATTTCTTCCACATACTTGTGAAGGATTTGATGCACAAGGTCTGATTGTTTCTGTTGTTGAATAAAGCTCTGAGCTGGCCACCATCAAAGGCTCATTGTTGTTTTTTCTAATAAAAGAAGAACAAATTGGAAGAACAAATCTGAGAAGTTTTAAAATAGTGCAGAACAGCATAACTTTCAAGCTGTTAGATCCATTATACTCTTCTATATACTATTCTGGTTTATTTTCCTTTGTGCATCATCCCTTTTGTCACATGCATTAATACATCTTCTTACCTGGCAATCACAAAGAGCACACAGCTGACCCCTGTGCAGGCCAGTAGCACATACATCCAGATGTCCGGCGACAGGGGATTAAGGAAGGAAAACACACCAGGGTTGGTGCCATTAGGTTTACGGTAGAGAATGCTGATGCCTAAAGTCATGAAGGGCTTAGAAAAGTCTATCACTTTCTCCCTAACGTAGGTGATGGTCAGCGGAGCCACAGCAAGGTCTGCTACCTAGAAAAGCCAAAAGAATATATAGGATACATGTGTGTATGTAATAAGCCAAAATAAGGAATGCAATGTCCTGATAGTACAGTGGCAGAACAAATTATTAGACCATCAAAAGTTATCAAAAAACAATGGTTATAGAGTGAAGAGAAAAGAAAGAATGGAATGTTAAGTACTGTTTTTACCTTACATCAATAGGTTCTTACTTATTGATGTAAGAACTGAAGTGATTTTGATTGTTATCAAGAAAACATGGAAAATTGATAGATATTACTTCTGAAATTAAACTACTGTGAGCTATTTTTCTTTTGTTATCATGATATTTGCTCTAACAAATGTGCCTTTACTTGTACAAGGCATTAAAATAAATAAGAAATTGAAGAAAACAAGGGGTGGTCAAATTATTTTTTCCACGACTGAAATATATATCCATATATATATATATATATATATATATATATATATATATATATATATATATATATATATATATATATATATATATATATATAACAGTCAAGGAGATTAGTATTCTTTACAGGCATAAATCCTGGCATAAATACAGGCATACATTCTTTACAGGCATAAATAAATATATATATATATATATATATATATATATATATATATATATATATATGCCTGTAAAGAATACTAATCTCCTTGACTGTTTTTACAAATGGAAACATATTTTTTACGAGAATTTCCAAAAAATACTCATAAATGTTAAAGCAAAAACACATTTCTACAAAGTAACATTAATTAATTTAAGATGTAGAATAAATGATTGCATAAATATTCACCCCCATGAAAGTGACTACCCAGTTCAACTTAGGTCCAGCCAGTTGGTACTAGTAGTCAAACGTAAAGTGAATGTGGTTATTTTATAATGATACTTATGTTTGAAATGTCCAGTCACTGGTTAATCAGTATTCCTGGCAGCAGTTACACTATGAAGACATTAGAAAACACCAAGCAGCTCAAAGAACAGCTTATTAATTTAAGTTTAAATCCTATGTCACTCAAGTTCAGTTTTATCGATTATTAAGAAATAGAAAAAAAAATGACAAAAGTGAGTGACCATACACCATAGAGTCAAATTGTAGTTTCCAAAGGTGGAAGCCTCACTGATGCATGTCCACAACAACACAGTGAGTACTCATGTATTCAAAGTAAGTATTTATTCAATCACTCATTTTGTGTTATATCATTTGATTGAACCATTATTACAGTTTGTTTTCACTTTTATATTAGTGTGAGTGTAAATTCTTCACAAAACAGCCAAATTATATTGACCATAATTCTATTCCTGAAACCAACAAAAGGGGAGAAATTCCATGGGAGTGAATATACTGTATAGGGACTGGAATGGGCTCATATAAAACCTAGCAAAGAGTAAAACTGCTTCAAAATTAATTAGCTATTTAAAAGCAGAGTGAAGAGCGAGAGTGTATAACCAGCCAAATGTGCTGTTATTCATTTACCCTACTGGTACATGCTACATTAAAACTAAGTCCATGAATTGTGAACAAATCACTCTTTTTCATTATGATCTTTGTTGACTTTTATTGTTTTAATCAAGGATCTACAATTGAATCACTTAATGTTTGCAATCTACAGTAAAGACACACACTCACATGATCAATCAGCTCGCGGACCATCCCGTTCCACTCTCCTTTATCATTCTGGGCTCCGTATTTCCCATCAGCCACTAGTCTGACTTCATAGGTAAAACCCAAGATGTTAGAGAGCTCCTTCAGAAGATCCAAACAGTAGCCTTCAAAACGGTCATTTCCAACAAGCTCTTTGTCTGACTTTCTATACATCACGTACGGATTTTCCTGTACAGACAAAAGACAGTGTCAAAAACAAGTGAAATGTCCTGAGAGTGGTTAGGGTTAGGGTTAAGGTGAGGGTGTTTTTGATTCAAATTTGATGAAGCCTTTACATTTTCCAAAAACTAAATAACCATGTGAGTTATAAACATATTGTTGGACATATTTAATCAATGCAATATTTTCTGTTTATAGACTCACATAATTAGGAGCATTTGTGACAATACAAATTAGATTCCTGTATATTTAAGTCTATGGTTTATTCAGTCTCTTACAAACACAACTGTTCATCATCATTTCCAACCCATCTTGTATAGACCTCTGTCTATACATTCCCATATTCCTACTCCAACTTTTCCCTATGTTGTCCTCTGTTTAACCTTCCTCCTCACCAGTATCGTGGTGACAATAAGAGTCCTGTTAGCGAGAGAATCTGTCACATTGTTATTCTTGTCTCGGCTGGACTTCTCCGTCAGGTTCATTCCTCTGTAAGAGTTCCACACGGCAATCTGCAAAGGCAAGTGATGTTTCAGGTTTGTCAACCACATTTTGAGGTTTGATCACACATATGGTAAGATACAAATGCCAGCCATTTCTCAGACACAAAAAAAACCTTGCTGTAAAAATATGTACTTCTGCTACATCTGTGAATGTAGCTATAACTGAAGCACTCACTGAAACCTGTGGCTTTGAAAAAGAAAGAACTTGATTGAATATTCTTATGTCCTTTCACACACACAAAAAAAATACAGAGCCTGAATTATTTTCTAAGTCCAGGAAACTAAACATTGCTCTGCATATTAGTCATATTTTCTGACTCGTTGAACAGAAAAATGAAAAAGAAGAATAAAGGTTAAAAGACTTGACTCTCCTGACAATTTGGCTGCTTGACAAGTTACTGCTCCATTCGCTGCTCTGCAACATGTTCTTTGGCTCAGCTTTGGTTGGATGATTTTAGGCAATGTGCCTAAAAAAAATTTTTTTTAAATTTTATTTAGAGTGAGTATTTCAAGCTAAGCCTCTGATCATTTGTGTCAGGTAAAAATTTACTCTGCTCTCTGGTGCAGAAAAAAAGGCGTTCATACTGTGTGTGGGGACTTATCTGAGACAAAGCTGTTTTTCATAACAAACAGTCATTTTCTTCAGCAGAAAATAATTCTTAAAAATCAAATTACATTTTCACATAGACACCAATATCTGTTTGTTCTGGCTTTTTATTTTTTTATTTAAACTTAACTTGGGGATTTTATTCATGCTGTTGAGCAATGTAATTACATATCATATGGAAATTTAAACAAGTTTCATGTTTTTCCAAATCCTGCGATCACAGAATGAATGAATGACAGGATCAGACAGGGTCAAAGGGAATAAGAGGACATATGTGTTTGTTTTCAACAGTGTCATAGTAGCTGTGAATGAGTTTGTCTAATTCATTAGATCAGGCTGAATAATCCAGACAGTTATCAGATTAGAAGAGACGTCTGGCAGCTGGATTTTAACCCTTTCAAATCCTCTGATTGGTTAAGAGCTGAGCAAAGGTCAAGGAGGCGCATGACAACGATGCAATAATGTTAAGTGCATTACTGTAAGTGATGAAGCTTCATTGTAAATATTGTGTTGGAAACAAGCTTCTCTCCTCTGATAATCCAGTCTTTGAAGAAAATAAATGAATTTGAGTATATTTAGTGAGAAACAAAAGACTGTTCATTCATTCGCTGTGTAAGAGGATGAGTAGTAGTGAACGCATCAGTACCTCTTATTAAACTGAGCTCTACAGAATGTAGTCTTATTTTTCACAATCTATTTTTCAGAAAAGGGCTAAGTGGGATTACCTATTGGAAAAGATAACATGCTCTTCGCTTCTCATTATGTTCCATCTTATTCTGTTCACCCAGGCAGACAGATAGAAAATGTGCTCACTTATAACCATGCTAAAAGCACTCTATATCTCCACTATGGCACCTCCGTAAGAGTCCGCTCTATACGGAGTCCATAAATCTGTTTTATCTGCAGTCACTGCAGATGAGAAACACAGTGAATGGGTTCAGTTTTAATTAATTGTATTGTCCTGAATTGGACAGATAAAATGGACAGAGTGAGTGAAATATTTGTAGAGGTTTTGCAGGGTATTTTGGTCTCATATAATCTATATGGTACAAGTACATAATTTGTGAAAATATCAACTTCATAATTACTCCCGTCAAAAGAGTTTACGCTGAAAAGTGATTTGACAAAGCAAATGAAATCAGTGGTAAAGTGTGGCCTCAGACTATCTGTCAGTAGTCATCTACTCTATGTCTATTAACCTCTAAGTCAGAGATTTACTGTATGTAAACTTGCAAATTAATCGCGCATAGTACAGCAGCTTTCAACAACAAAGTATGTTATAAAAACTGACAGGAATTCTCTCTTATGTGCTAGGAGTAAAATATTATCTATGCATCCTAAGGCACATCTTCTCCAGAACTAAATTGGACTGGAAAAGTGTTACAGTACCACAGAGTAGAGACATGCTAAGCCAGGCCAGGGACGCTGAGAGGAATGATAAAATATTATTTCCAGAGTCAACAACTTTAAGAGAAAATACGTTTCTCCTAGGAGACTTTCACTTTGTTTAGTCTCATCATCCTCTTCAGAGTGTATTTAACACTCCGGTGCCCAAGAACCAACACGACTGCAACCAACTGATAATTCATTTTTCATGACCATAAAGTCAAGCGTTTTATGAGATGCGCTTACCATATAGCAGTATTTTCTCTGAGGGGAGGCTTTTAAGGACTAAACATATTGGAGAGAATTAAAATTAGAGTATAAATCATTGCTTCTGAACCTTGACAGCTGCCGACTGCCTACATACCTGTCTGTCTAACAGCTGAGATAGACAGAATATATATATATATATATATATGTATATTACGAAAAAACTTTTCCAACTTCTGACAGCAGAGCATTAGAAAGAAATGAATTTAGCATTGATTCTTCTAATCATTAAAGCTGTGGTTTAGAACAGACATATAGAAGGAATGATTTTATACCAACGTCATCAGTATCCACAGCTTTTAACTTGTGCTGTTTTCCATCCATTGTTGATTATCAAGTTATTTATTAGGGAAATAACCCAAGATATTATTTAATATAATTTCATAATGTGAGGATTTGCTTTTTTCTGATGTATATGATATTTTGATTGTATGGATAAATCAAGAACTTTCAGGTATAAGAAATATGAATATGCAATTTTCACCAATAAACAGTGCAGGATGTTTTTATTTTTATTTTTATTAATTTAGTATTATGCTTGACTGCCTTTTTGCAGTCTATCTTGTATTGTCATTTCTCCAGCAAACTGGAAGCATCATTGTCTTCAATTTAGTACAATTGGAAACAAAAGAGTAGACAAAAACAAAATCAGTTTTTGTTTTTTTCTTTTTTTTTTCATGAGAAACCCTTTCTTCCTTCATGTGAGACTCTGTTCATCACAAATTACTAAGACATCATTTTAAACTACAGGCTTTTTATTTGTTTTTCAATGTATTTGCCATATTAATCTGAGAAAAGGATTTATTTTATTTTTTCAATAAGACTGTAAAAGTTTTGACAAGTGTCAGAGTACCTGCATGGACCCAAAGATGGGGAAAACCAAAATGTCAAATACATGGCATTGCGTACACAAAATCAGTGAAGAGAAACAAGGTTGACAAGGCAAGGAGCAAGGAGGTGTATTGCATACAGAGTGGAGAACCGAAGGTAGGGGCAAAAAAACAAAGGCTTGGACCAAACAGGACACAGGCACAAACCTTGATCCACCTTTTCGTGAGTCGACTTCCAGCTTCCACAATACCCTTTTGAAAATGTGAAAAGGTGACATGAAGCACAGACAGTGTGGGGAAATCATACGTTTTTGCAGTATTGTTAATATTCATGACTGAACAAATCTTAACCAAACAATAAATCTGTGGCAGGATTATAAAAACAAAATCACTACAGTCTCTCTTGACACACACAAACACATACACACACGTACTGTAATGGAATAAATCAGACAGCATGAAGCAGCGTGAGTGTGGTGTAATTGGCTGTTCCAGGCCTGTGTGCTCACCCTGGCAGTGCCGTCCTCTTTGAGGCTGATGATGTCCAAATCAAAGTCTCTCCTCAGGCCATCTGTCTTATTAAGAACAATGTGGCCCGTCAGTCCATCCCACTGTGCCTATGAAGAAAAAAAATGCAAAAGATGAGAGGAGCAGAAGAATGATGCCTGAACTCTGTGAGTGCTTGAAGTCAAACAGATGATTCAGACGACAAGGTGAGAGGAACGGAAATCACCAGATTTATTTACAAACAGAAGCACAACTTGGCATGTATTAATGATACAGTATATTTACATTATTTTTATAAAGTCCTAAGTTGAAACTAGAAAAGCAGTGTGAGAGTGCAAACCTCCACCAAGGCAAACCGAATGGGGAGAGGTCCGCCAAGGAGCTATTATATTCGAGTCTGTTTGTTTGTCTGTCTGTGTGTCTGTCTGTCAGCAGGATTACGCAAAAAAAGTTCTGAATGGATTTTGATAAAATTTTCAAGATGTGTTGGGAGTGTCACAAGGAACAAATGATTACATTTTGGTGGTGATCTGGAAAAGATCCTGGATTGTGGATCTTAATCATTTGTTCCTTGTGATGGATTTTGAAAATTTTATCAAAATCCATTCAGAACTGTTTTGCGTAATCCTGCTGACAGACAGACAGACAGACAGACAGACAGACAGACAGACAGACAGACAGACAGACAGACAGACTCAAATTTAATACCTCCTTGGTGGAGGTTGGGATGTTGTTTAAAATGTAAATAAAAGGATAATTAAATCATTTGTAAATGTCATGGACATCTTTTATACAAAATAGTAAACATATAAATGATAAAATTGTAAGACTTTAAGAAGAAAACACGGCAGTCAGAGACAGCAGATCTCCGCCAAGGCTTGATTTTTCATTCACACGTGACATGATTGAGAAATAGGTGTTGAAGGTGAGACGAAGTCAATGCAAAAAACTGCCAGATTCTATCTGGTCTGAATCCTGAGATATTACCACTAATGTGTTTTAGATGTTGACCTTTAGTATGACCTTGACCTTTAACATTCATTGCTCAAACTCTAATGGGTTCTTCCTTGACCCATTATCGATCATTCCTGAAAGTTTTTATCAAAATCTGTTCAGAGCTTTTTGCGTAATCCTGCTGACAGACAAACAGACAGACAAACAGACTCAAATTTAATTCCGCCTTGGCAGAGGTAATAACATAAGTCTGAATATGTTGGCAGCAAACATATCTCCAAAAAGTTGGGATGGGAGAAAAAAAGTCCAGAATGGTAAATAGTACTAAAATAATCATTTTGCAAATAACAAGGTAAAAAAAAAGCATTTCAGAGGGAAACTCTCAAAAGTAAAGATGGTCAGATATTCTAGAAGCTGTGAAAAATGATGCAGATAGATAACTTTTTCAGAATCATGTTCCTCAATAACAAATATACAGTATCATTATCTACAGTAATTGTAGATAGCAATAACACAGTATACTGAAAATATTCTGAGAATTTCTCAAAACCACAAGGGACAAGACAAATGAGTTCTGGATAGATACCCATGATCCTCAGGCAGGACTGCATTAAAACCAGCCATGAATCTATAATGGAACTCACTGTGGGCTCAGGAACACATGCAGAGTTCACTGTCTGTGTGAACACAGTTCACCATTCCAGCCATAAAAGCAGGATGACCATATGTGAACATCCTCCAGAAACACATCAGTCTTCTGGACCAAAACTTTAAAACAGACTGAGGCGAAGTAGGATATCATTCCGTGGTCAGATAAATCAATGTTTTATTATTTTTGATAATATGGATAGTGTATCCTATGGACTATAGAGAAGGACCAAAAGCCTTATTATCACCGCTGAGTTAAAAAGTCTAGATCTTTAATGGTCTGGGGGTCCATTAGTACCTAAGGCAGGGGTCTCCAAACTATTCCACAAAGGCTTTTATTCCAACTAAGCAGCAGCACACAAGACTTTGAATTAGGGTTGTCATGATACTAACATTTCCAACTCGATACCGATACTAAGGATAATACTCGATACTATTTCGATACTGGAGATGTGAGGGATTCCTTTTAAAATGTCCTCCATGGACTGCTAAAAAAGGTAGTGAGTGCGGGTGCAGAATAAATGCATGTCTATCTCTTGGTAAGGTAGGTCTATCTTTTTGCTCAAGCCCTTCTACAGTGCTAACTGCAAGCCTCTTTATGGTCGAGCATTATGTGCGCGGGCGGCAGCGTATTGCATCATGTGACCACCGCGGACCCCTTGCGGGACTAGCAGCGCGCACGTCAAAAATGATAGGTTGACATGCTCACGGTGGCCTCCGTGGTTTTAACGTGATACAATGCGCTGCCGCCCGCGCGCTTAAACGTTCGACTATATAGAGGCCTTTAAAAGCAAAGTTGCATCGGATGGTCGCAATCACAGACCTATGGAAATAGTGTATAGGTCTGTGGTCGCACTGGCGTCATCCCGGGTGCTGTCAGAGGCAGCTGGAGAAAAAAAGAGACTTTAACTTACAAGCCGGCATTACGGCTGTGCCAGAGCTGACCGCGTTGATGCCTGTTTAGAATTCTTAACGTTACCCGCTACAAAAAAGCGGCGACGCGCCATAAAAACAAAAATAGATTTTCCAGCAACTTAGTATCTAATTAGATACCAAGGGTCAATATCGATTTAGTATCTAAAATCGATTTTTTGACAACCCTACTTTGAATCAATTAATCAACTGATCTTTGTCTTCAGAGAGTGGATTGGTCAAACTGTGAACTCTTGGTTGGTTGGAACAAAAACCTGCAGCCACACTGGCCCTTTGTGGAATAGTTTGGAGACCCCTGACCTAAGGAATGGGTACCTTTCACATCTGGAAAACACAACATGTGCTTCCATCCAGACATCTTGTTCATGGAAGACCTTGTATATTTTAGCAAGTCAATTCTAAAATGAACTGCACTCATATAGAAATGTTCCACCTTCATGGTGCTCAAAGCGCTTTACATTTACCCATGTACACCAGTAGGTTTCTAAGGTTCTATCAGTCCTACTGGGAGCCTAACCTAGGGTTTAGTGTCTTTGACCAAGGACACTGTGACATGTGGACAGCCAGAGCCGGGACACGAAGCGTCAACCCTTCAGTCAATGGACGACCTGCTCTATTAACTGAGCCACATCCAACCACATACTGACACTGTGTGTGTGTGTGTGTGTGCGTGTGTGTGTGTGTGTGTGTGTGTGTGTGTGTGCTCTAAGTGCTGAACTGTCCTTTTTTTATTAATTAGATTTTTGCATATTTGTTTGTTTATTGAGCTATTGATTGATTTATTTAGTTATTTAAAAGAGTGATATGTTATATATATTATGGATTTTGAAACATTTCCTTATAAATGCTATACTTAGGACTGAATTCTCTATTAAATAAACTCTGCAGGTGCATCTTCAACCCAAAATAATTCTAACTAATGACCCAAGAATGGTCATTTTGAGTGCTGAGCCTTTAAGTACAAATGAGCCACTTCATTCCCCACTCTCCAGGTTGTTGACCATGTGTCTTTACCGCAGTCAGCCACTTGTTTCCATTAATCCAACCAACAACTTTTAAGTAATTAGGTCAAAGTTTGGACATATTTTCAGCATGGACTACAACCACTGCTCCTGATAAACAATTATATCGTACTCAGAGAATTGTTCATTGGAAGTCTTGACCTTATATGTGGAAATATTGTGACATAACTAGTTACAGACATAACTGTAGGGTGTAAAAATCCATTGGATTATTGCCAAAATTAATATAAAGATAGCTTTGCAGTACCTGTAGGGTTAAAATTCAAACTTTTAGAAGAATTAGGGTCCATACACACAAATAAATTAACTAAAGACTAATAAAAGTGGGTTTAGCAAAATATGACCCCTGTAAATAGGATTATCTATATATAGTAAAACAGGATTAAAATCATCCAGAACATATTCATTGATCATTTGACATACTGCTACCTGTAGTTTGAGTGTCACTATTTTACAAATCCTGCCTACATCATTTGTTTTTACCTTTATCTCTGAACATTCTAGCAATCCATTCCAGTTTAATTTTTGCACAGACTTTTATTTTAAGCTGCCAGTACATCCTGCCAACCAGACCTTCCATTCTGAACAAAAAATTGGAAGCGGAAACCACTAAAGTGCTCAAATTACGGCTATTTTACCACCAGAAACACAGTGTAGAAATATTAAGAATATAATAAAAGATTAAGTTATGTACATATATATTTATGTTTATTCATACAGTTTTTGTGTGGAGTTTTATTTCACTAAAGAAATTAAATATAGTAAGGGTATATTTTTCGGCAAAAATAGATAGCCTTATTAACATCAAGAATTACAATCTGAAATATAACTATTTTTCAGGACATGATGCACACTGTAAATGCAAATAATATCCAGACTTTCAGAACTCCAGCCAAAAATACAAACTCACTGCATCAACATATCGTCAGGAAAAGTAAAACACTCAGGTTATAGATCATAAGAATTAATTTCAGGTGTTTGAATGAAAGCTGCAGTGCCCATATTGTGAATTCTTGTCAAAAGTGATTTTTAATTGATTGTGGTGCGGCGGACGTATAACTGGTTTTCTCAATCAAAAAAGCCTCTCATTGAGTGATGAATAGCACAGGAGGACAGATGCTTCAAAACATGGGCACGGGCAAACACAACAGGGAGCTGAAAAGGATGAAGATATTGAGAAATCATGACAGAGAAACCAGAGAGGGAAAAGATACAGTAGGGGGAGTCCATGAAGAGGCGGAGGAAAATATGAGTAATAATGCTCTCTCCATGGTAAGCAATGAGCCTCTGCAGGATTTAAGACTTAAGAGATCAAAAAAACTCATGCATCAAAGGCCTCATTTTTGTCTGTAGGCGTCCGGCCTGCCACACGGACTTACAACTTAAAGTGTATAAATACCATTTATGTTGTCTTCTATCAAAAGCCAAATATGATGCACATTAACTGTCTAAAGACATTTAAGGTGTTGACATGACTTGAATGTGAATATGCTTTTATCAGGTGCAGAAACCACTGCAACACACATTGGAGTTTAACATCAATGATGCGGCAAAGCTGAAATCTACAGGGTTTCCTCAAGTCATCCTGGCGATGTAACAGGGTTTAGGTTTACATTTATGGCCTTATTTTGCACCAACCTCTTTGAAAAGGTTCATGAACCGTGGGCCGAAGCGCCATGGTTTGTGGCGGTGACACTGCAGAGAGCTGACGGTCATCTGAGTGGCCCGCTGAGATGCAACAGCAACCATGAAAACTGCATCATACATTAAGGCCGCATCTGTCTGCAGTGAAGGCAGCATGGGAAAGAGGTTATTTTATGCTCAAAGGCCATGAGCAGTACATAATAACAACAGTAAACAGTTGGATTGAGCAGCTCAGAGTATGTGCCTTAAAGACGATAAGAAAAACGCCAGGGAATGTTATTGAAGAAATAACAAGGGTGCAGAAAAAGATGACATAATAAACCTGAAGATCAAGGTTTGAACATTTTATCAAACTGAAATACAACTCCTATAGACATGTACACATTGTTTGAAGTGGACACGTAAGGATCAATTAGTGATTACGGCACATACATATATGTGTGTGTATGGTGCTCAGCAGAGCAGGTGATTGTACCCTCTCTGTCTCATTGCATGAAATGAAAGCTCAGGGCTTACAGTCATGACCCCATCCATCAGTCCACTCTCCTGTTTGGGACCCTGTAATCTTTCCATGGCCCATTTGTCCATGGTGGAGGCCACCCAGGGGTCACCTATGTTCAGCAGCCTGAAGCCCGTCATGTTGACCCCACTGTAGCGATACGGCTCCAGATCCAGGGCAAATAAATCCTGAAGAATGAAATAGAGATGTGGAATTGAGATGTTTCTTGGTTATTAAACCCCTGAAGAGGAGGCAGGGGTTTTTGTTTTTGGTTGAGTTTGTTTGTTTCTTTGTTTAACACTTTATCAGCATTATTGGATCAATTCATATCAAACTGGGTTTATAAATTGCAAGTGTTCCAGAATAGACCGCATTACATTTTGAGGAAAATTAATTTGTGATTTCTTTTTTAATTACTTTTTTTTATTAACTTAATTTATTACATTTACTTATAATAGGTGAAATATGTGTGAGAGTGTTTACTCTGCCTGGTACCACTTCTTTGTATTTTTGTGAACAATTTGTAGAGGGATTAAATTCTAATCTAATTGAGGGATGACACTGCACTGTAAACACGAATATCAGAATAATTAAATATATTAACTTGTGAATACTCAGTTTCATAAATAGTACTACTAACTCCAATGTATTAAGTTGCTGTAACATGTTTTTATTTTTAAGTACTTCCAAGTAATATTTTTTATAAACTTAACTGATGTAGTAGATGTTGAAATACAATTTCAGAGCACTCCAAATAACCACCAATATCTATTACACCAAAATAAATTACAATCTCAAAACACAGTAATTTTATTCAGGGGCGGCAGTGGTTCAGTTGGTAGAGCGGGTCGTCCAATGACTGACTTTACGTCCTGGCTCTGTCTGTCCACATGTCCAAGTGTCCTTGGACAAAGACACTGAACCCTGACTTAGTCTCCCAGTAGGACTGACAGAACCTTAGCATACTAAGTTAATAAGTAATATTTTAATTAAGTATACTTTAATAAACATCTAAATTTTAAGTTCTGGAAACTTGTATTTTTTAAGTTTCATCAAGTTAAAAATAATTGAGGCAATCGATTGCCTTACTTTTTTTTTTTGAGTTCTGCTAACTTATTTGGGTTTACCTTTACCTTTTTGTTTTACATTTCAAGTATATTTTTCGAAAAAGCAAACCGTGATCCAATGAGTGTTCAGTAAAGGAACATAGCTTTCTTTCAAGGCTAATAAGTGTACGGTCATTTTCTAAGTTGTAACTCACCAAAGTTGTGAAGAAGAAATGGTAGTACTCTGTCATCATTCCCATTGATGAAAGCTGTAAAATAAAAGTAATAATGAAATACTGCATGGCTGTATTTCTACATTTAAAAGTAATGGGGACTTTAGTATTACAGCTGCAATGACAAACCTTGAGTGACAAAGTGATGAGATTCATTTTTCTATTACATGCTTGCTCAAGACTCTACATTTTAATAGAGAATATCTGGGATGACAGGAACATTGAGAGATGAATACTGATTCCTCTGTGAGGTTTAAATCTTGGCACAAATTTGCATGCATCTTTTGTTACATCTTAAAACTGGACTGTAATTATTCATGTATAAGCATTACAAATTTCACATAGAATGACTTTGGTGCTATGAATCAGTATGTGGTTCAATAAAATAAGTGATGCTTCATTTGTTGTAGTTATTACTATTATGAATGGACTAAATAATGAAAACATTTTAAGAGGGTTGGGCAATTTAATCACTTTTTTCTCTATTATATGTAATATATTTATTATATATCTATTAATATAATTGACCTTCATTCAAAAACAATGAAAGGCTAGGAAAACAAAACAGATAGTTTTTGTTTGAACTTCTGTACAATCTTCAGAATGAGCACATTTTCACTAAATATTTAGTGACGTCTGTGGAACAAAACAAAAATAATAATGACCTGCTTGAGGAGCTCAGCAGCCATGCGGTATGAGCAGTCAAAGATAATGAAAAACTCCTTGTCTTTCTTCAGTTCTTTCAGCAGTGGCCGGGCATCTTGATTACCTGGGGTCAACTGGCGGATTTTGATTTTCAGGTTGAACTTTGCTGGAGCCTTGATCAGCTCCTGCATCCGCATCAGACCTGGAAAACCAACATATTAGATCTCACAGTTTGACTATTTTTTTCTCCCTCTGCAAGTGGGAAGAGTTGGATACAAAACACTACTGTAGAAGTTGAGTGTTTTAATGAAGGACATTTGAGCAGATCCAGATGATTTTCCACACTCCTGTCCTGAACTAATGGTATAAATCAGATTGTGTGAGGGGAGTGGGGACAATGCGTTGATAAGTGATTATGGATGTTTGTGTTGATGGGGGTGAATAAGAGGGTGAGGTTAGATCAAGAGTGTTTCCAGGAGGTGTCATGGCGGCATGTTGTTTGCATCATTAGTTTCAATATGTGCCGTGTTTATATGGTGGCGCTGTCGTCCTATACTAGGAACTTCAATTTCTGAACAAATTAAGATGTTATTACCCTATAGGCATGCTCGAAGAAGATTTTAACAAAAATTATACTTAAAAATCCTCAGATATTTTGAAATCCGGGATTTTTCTAAATCTTGAGCTCATAAAATATTAATATGGTTCATTTTATTTCCATATTTTCAAGATCATATTTCAGAATAAGAGCTAGTCATTGTAATTATCAAAACACTACATTCATTATGAATAATAAAAATTCTTAGTTGAAATTGGAAAAGAATATATACACACACACATGAATTTTATTACAATAAACTTCTTTTTACTGGTATAAGAATACAATATTTTATAGAGTTACAATTTGCCCTAAGGTCATTCTCTTTTATTAAGAGCTCAGAGTTTGGTCATTTACCATTTGACTGCCATACCTCTGGATTTTCTCCTTCATTTCCTGTCGAAACTTTCTATGATCAAGGGGTATTGTCAGCGGATGATTTCTCACAATCTGTTAAACACGGCACATATTGAAACTAATGATGCAAACAACATGCTGCCATGACACCTCCTGGAAACACTCTTGATCTAACCTCACCCGTGAATAAGAAGTGTGTCGGGACATACAGTAGGAAGCAGAATCTATTGGAGTATTGGTTTGTAAAAGAGGGGTGGGAGTTTATAAGTTGTACTTCTTCCCACTCCTTTTCGAGTACAAAAAAAACTTTTTTTTTTTTACTATGCTGATTGATGTATTGATGATTTTGTGTGCTCGAAATAAATTGAACTGAACTGAACTGAACTGGCCCTAATACTAAACTTCCCTACAGCAAATACACATAATTCCTAAACAGGATGTACACAAAATCTACATTCCTCTATCCTGTTCGTCCAACTGCATAACAGTATGTGACATTGTCTGTGTGACATTTCTGGAAAATAAATTTCTGATTGAAAATAAAAGATAAAAAAAAAAAAATATATATATAAACCATGACATTTCAACATCGACATTTCACATTCTCTGGGTACTTTAAACAGGGCAGTGTCGGTTTTAAGGCCACCGCTGTTATGGTTTGGCTCTCCATAGTGTGCATTCAGAAGGCAGGAATACTGGAGGAGGTTTAATATGAGACACTCATGGCCTGTCAGAGATTGGGTTCACTGTGCATCATAAAGGTGACTGGTGCTGTCAATCGAAATGCAGTTAGTGAGAAATGATTTGCCCATTACACCTGATTATATCTTAAGGTCAAGAAAACACACTTCATTGGGATTTGAATTCTATTTTGTCATCCCTCTGACATGGCTGGTATACAGTGATGCAGATAAGGAAACTTGGGAACAAGGTTGTGTCTGAAAGGCTTTTTTTTTTTTTTTCTTCGTCTGCATAAGTGAATTAGTGAGATCTTAGAGCTTCAGTACTCACTTATTGTGCTCAGTGGGTAGGTTTCTTAATAAGCTTTTTGCATATTGCAGTTCAAGGAATCTGAGAGGAAACTGTACCTCCTCTGGGCTCTGTTTTCAATCTTCAGAAAACATAGCTTGTTATCAATCAATAAATCAATCAATCAAATTGTATTTATATAGCACCTTACAACACCAAAAGCTGCACAATAAAAACAAGTAACAATTAAAAACCAAGATAAAAACAAAGATAAAACAAGTTATAAAACCAACAACATAAAAAAAGACATGGACAGTCGACTACATGCCTAAATAAATATGTTTTTAACTGAGATTTTATACAACAGTTATAAAATATTTTGAGACAGCAGTGGCTTTTCCATTGGACATATATACGTAAAGCTTTCCTGATATTTACTAAATGTCAGAGTTTTTCCATTAAATCACAAATGTAATTATTTGTTTATATATTATCACAAGATGATACAACACGCAGAGGTGGAAATAATTAAGTAGAAGTATTTCATTTACTTTACTTAAGTATATTTTTTTGGTATCTGTACTTTACTTGAGTAGTTATTTTTCAGGAAACATTTTTGTATAAATATTTGTACTTTATACTCTTTACATTCTCAGAATAGACTCATGTAGACAAATGTGACAGAATGAAAAATAAGTCATTTTTCCTCATAATTTTGACTTTTTATCTCGCGATTTAGATTTTGTTTTATCTCATAGTTATGGTTTTTAGTTAAACCTCCTATTTATGACTTTTGAATTTTTCCTAAATGTCCTGTCCATACCCACTAAACTGAGTACCATGACCCAATAAAACACATCACCTACACAGTAATTCACTTTTAAAACCTTGATTTTTCTTATATTTCAGAAAAAAAAAAATCTGTTTTTTCTTGCTTAAATAAATATAATTCTATCTATAGCAAAAAATAAAATAAAAATGCAGTTTTACTTTTTACTTTATTACAACTGAGAAGTTGTACTTTTTTATTTTTACTTCAGTAAAGGAGTTGAATCAGTACTTCTACTTTTGCCAGAGTATTTTTTATATACTTAAGTACAGAATGGGAGCACTTTGACCACCTCTGACGAGAAGTCATTACATAAACAGGTGGTTTTTTGGGTATAGTACAATTGGTTTATCATGCACAACTTCAATGGTAATACCTTTTTTGCAACTAGTCAGGTGAATAAAAAAAAAAAAAAAGTTGACAGATGTTACAACAAGAGGAAGAGTTTGAAAAGAAATATGGTGTGGTATGTGTGGACACACTGGGAATCTGAATATTTTTTTTAATTTACTACAGAATAGAGGGGTAATATATAGTAATAATAATGAATATATCTGTAAATTAACACATTTTCATTCATCGGCATGTTTATAGAATGACTTCTCATGTCATCTCACGATAATAAAAAAAAAACAAATCATTGCATTTGAGATTTAATTTACGCACATTTAGTAAATATCGGTAATATTTTGCACATATGTCCAATGTAAAACTAGTGCTGCATCTTTATTTAGTCTATGGTGAGGACAGAGAGGACGGTAGGTATTTTGAATTGTGGTTTTTGCTGATAAGTGTGAAGGTCTTGACAAAGGATATCTAACACTGATAACAGAAGAGTTATCAGTGTTAGATGAGGATTATAATAGTTCCTCACAAACATAGCATGTCAGCGCTTGGGCCTAATAACAGAAGAGTTGTACCTGTGCTGTCCTCATAGACCACTGTCAGCTTCCTCCACTTGAAAAACGTAACCACATCCAGAATGGCCCTTGCAATGGCTGTGTACTCAGGATACAGATTGATAAAGAAAGTGTCTTTGTTGTCCACTGATGGGTGTTTCCAGCGGGTTTGGATATGAGGGACCTCCAAAGCGTTGCAAATAGACTGAACAGCGCTGACGGAGGAGCTGTGTGATGGGCCGAACACAGCAACCACGCCTAGGGCCAGCTGGTCACACACTGTTGGTGGAAAAAGTAAAAGGTCAGCTGGTTTGCGCGATTTAAAGTTAAACGGTTCCTGTTTTGTATTATGAATAGGGATGTTCGGCTCATTAAATGATGGATGTTTTCAGTAGCTCCTCTCAAAGGTGGAAAATAGGGTTATTTTCTCCAGCAGAGTTTCCAACTATGTGAATAGTTATCATCAATAGTTCTAAAATTACTATGTCATTCATCATGAAGTGCATACATAAATACCCTAGGGAGCATTGTGGGTTTTATATGCACTTCATCACTTCAATGTTGAGATGCTATTGATCCTATATAGCCAGTAATTAAACTTGACTATGCTAATTTTATCGATTCAGAATACCTACAGACTCCCTGCAGAGACATTAAAAACACACCAGCTAATTTGTCTACTACAGATAAGGAAAAAGAGTGGAAAATAAGAAACCCTTAAACCAAGCTAATCCTTTTAAACCCAAAGCGACTGCAAGTTACCCCTATTCTCACTTTGCTAATCACTATTTCACAGTTTTCAATATGATCAAATTCATTTTCACAGTAGACAAATTAAGAAATTTAAGGTTATCGTGTTCCCATAGTCTCTGATAAAATAAATTAACATTATGTACGCTTCATATGAAACGCCATATTGATGTCACTTTAGTGCTGTATTTTTCGTGGCTGTATGATCAACATTTGATGAGATGTGACTTATCTCAGTTATCATTCTCTACCTCTCCTGGAAGCCTCAAAGCCATCAAAGAGGTTGATCCTTTGAATGTCATAGGTCAGAGTGGTGTTGGGCATCAGGGTCTTGTTGCGGTTTATGTTGTTCACAGCAAACTTGAAAGCCAGCTCGTCCATGCTCACCAGCTCGCTCTCTCGGGTCTCAAAAATTCCACCTGCACATGGAGATAAAGGGCAAACAGAGCCAATGTCAGGGGAGAGTTTTAATAAACGCTACACGCTCACAAGGGCCGTGCAAATTAATGAGTTATCACCATTGCATGGATTTCTTTTTGGTCCTGTGTGGTCTGTGTCTGCAGTCCTTTAAAACCTTTTTCTAAAAATGTATTTGAAATTCACTTATCAAGGCCCTAAAGACGAATCAGGTACATAAAAGAACATGAGTCACACCCCTACTCTGTATCATGACATCATAAACGAGCAGAAATATCATTAAAATAGGCAGGAGGAAATGAGAAACAAAGAACGGAACAATTCTAGTGAGTAGGTGAGTTAATTGCATTTGCTGCATGGAAGATAGTTTCATTTGGAATAATTAATTGTTTCCCCATTATTTAACTTTATCAATCAACAAATGCCTTCACGTCTGAGGCAGGTTCACCTTAAACCACTTGTATGTAAGTTCATACCACACTGAACTGAACTGAACTAAACTGAACAGTTTGTCTGCATCCATTATTCCATCAAATGTGGCAACAGGTACAGTAAAGGAACAAACCCAATATGTTAGGTGGACTACTAATGTGTACTTGTACTCTGAATGTTATTCCTTTATGTCTCTTGATCCTGGAAAAGTAAATTGCAGCAGACAGATGGCTCAATCACAGATAAAAAAAAAACATGAGCAGGCAACAATAAAGTGCAAGTGAGGTAGACTATATAAGTGATCTGATCTGAAAAATGTAAACATGATGACATTTTTCATGCACACCAATATTTTGTTTTTTCTCTCATCCTTCAAAATTCAATATTCTAAAATTTTAAAAAAGCCATTTACAAGGACATTTGAAATTAATTTTATTCTGATATTCCAGTTTACACAAAGCTATGCCTACCTGTTACAAATAATGGCTTTTCATACATTTATCATGATTTTAAATGTTCCACTTGGTGAACTTGGTCTTCCTCATCCACACATCTCTTTTTTAATATTTGCTCAAATCTTGTTGTATTCAAGTCTCATAATGTTTAGCAGTAGATGTGTTTCCTCCTTTGACAAGATATGCAGATTTTTCTCTGTCCGTTTGTACCAGAGAGGATCTTTGGTTCTACTACAGTTGATTATATAAATAGGCGATTGCTGTGGGTTGCAATAAATGCAATGTACACATATACAAACAATTCCCATGAAGCTAAATTACATGGTAACTTATTATCTTAACTTATTAACTCAATTTATTAGGGAAATTCATGTTGCGTTCCCAGCCATGTGTAACTCATACTTTTCCAACGTTCTACCTGTGAAAATGCACTGGACTGTCAGTCAAACCTGCCCATCAAATAACAATGGCAGTCCCCGTGGATGTGTTATTTATGCAGATTATTTATTAAAACAAGATGGAGGAAAAAAGTACATCCTAACTTTTATTGAAAGAAACATCAATACAAATATTCTTTTTGCTTTTCTTTGAATAATCTGTTGTGCAAATTATAATCTACTTAAATGTATGTTTGAACAATACAAATAAACACAATAAGACCACCACTTGAAAAAATAACCTTACCTTGTGTTAAGTATAAGAATAATCTTGTTTTTTTTAGTAGAGTAAAATTATATAGTTATATTGATAAATATTTTCACAGTATCACTTTTACATTACAAATACATTTGTAGCAAAGATTATCAGACAATCAAAAGTCCTATAAAAAAATGGTTACCTAATAAACTACTAACTCCTGTGTGTATCATGTGACTAAAACACATGAAAGCATAAAATACCTAAAATCACTGTTTTTGTCAGTACATTGTCATACAGTATATATTAAGGTAGTGATGTTCCAAGCACATATCAAATGAAAATCAGGTTTGCTTGGTCCTTCCATGAGCAAAAAACAGACATGCAGCGGCTAGGCACTACCAAATGGACATCATCCCTTAAATTACTCTCTTATGAGCTATTTTGTTATCATTACATGTGTCCAAATAAATGTACCTTCAGTTGTACCTGTCGTTAAAATGAACAAGAAATTGAAGAAAATAAGGGGTGGACTAAATATTTTTTCTTCGACTGTATTTTCAGAATAATCAGGTGCAAACTACAAAAAATGTGAACATCACACATCTTTTTGCCTCAGTAAAACACGTCAGACAGACACTCTTTGTCTAGTGAGCTGACAGTTAGTTCTGTGCACTCTGACACTTAAGCATTATTTCTGCTGGTTTATGTTCTGACCTGAAGAAGAAACAACCTTCAGCGGTCTCATGTCCTGTCCTAGGGGTCCACACCATGGGCGTAAAATTGCATATGGATGGTATGGATGTGTACATACCAATATTTGGATGTTTCTAAAATGTCCATACCAATTTTGAATAGGAAATTACATGACATTTGGGAAACAAAATTACTGTATTTTGTGGACTATAAGGACTCCAAAAACCACAGTGTGCCTTATATATATGGATTAATTCTGGTTGTGCTTAGTGACTGGGAATTTTGACTTTTTAATCTCATAATTTTTACTTTTTATCTCATAATTTTTTTTACTTTTTATCTAATAATTTTGACTTTTTATCTCATGATTTTGAATTTTAATCTAGTAATTTTGAATTTTATGTGATAATTTTGACTTTTTATCTCATAATTTTGACTTTTATGTCATCATTTAGACTTTTTATCCGATCATTTTTACTTTTTATCTAATAATTTCGACTTTTTATTTAATGATTTTGACTTTTTATCGAATGATGTTGACTTCACTAAATGCACTTCATAATCCACTGCACCTTATATATGAATAATCTAAACAAATAAACCATACATTGACAGTGCGCCTTATAGTGACTAAATATTGTCATCAACGAACCTTTTATCACGTGACAAAAACGAAACAAAACTAGACGTAAATGTCCGTCTTGTGACGATAACTATAATTAAATATATAATGCAGTTATAGATGACCAATAAAAACCAGACAAAAATGTGACTTCAGAAATAAAGTCCTAGTTTTTGTTGACAAAAACAAAATGAGACGTGTCCATACACACAGTTTGAGAAACACTGTCATAAATAAAGGCATGTGCACATATTATATTTAGTTTTAAAGCATCAGGGCTCTTAATTCCCACAGATGATGAAAATGAAGTACTTAATAGTGAGCCCTTGAAGCTACACATTCTGCACAGTCTATATTTGAGGACGTCATAGAGACTGAAAGGGGGGCTGCTCTCTTTGGATGCTTTCAGAGCATAGGGACCCAAGGCCACTCATAAGGGTCAGTGCATGGATTGGTTGTCAGCAGATGCCGATGAAACAATGCTGTTCACACAGACTTCTGAAATTGCCCTGAAACTGCTCATCAACATCCTGTCATCCGGGAGCAGAAGATGTGAACTGTAGACTCAAAGGAAAGATGAAATGGAAGTAGTGTAATTGCTGTTGTAGTGTGAAAGGCCAGGAAATAGAATAACTTTAAAAGCTTTTTGTTAAGGTTCAAAACACATCTTTGAGAGTGGGAGTCAAGTCATATCACTCAAAAAAAAAAAAAAAAACTGTGGTAAAAAAAGTACTAATAATCATGGCTTTTACAGTTACAATTTTCAGGATAATTTCCGCAGTGCATAATGGTTTCTGCAGTTATTCTCGGACTTAAATCTAATGTTAGCCTTTTCTTCACATCTGTCATTCAGTCACAGGTTGAAAATGTTTCCTGCTTTCACCCTGAAGCAGATGTTTGTTTTGCTGAAAGGTTTTTGCTCGTTCTACCTTTGAATTCAGCTATATTACACCCAATAAGAGCAGATACAGGTGCTACTCAGACAATTAGAATGTTCTGGAAAAAGTGCATGCATTTCTGTAACTCAACTTTAAAGGTAAATGTGCATATTATACAGACAAATATTATGTGAATCGATATATTTCAAGCTTTGCTGATGAGGAAAATTTACTTTCAAGCAATATTCCAATTTTCTGAGTTTTTGGATTTGAGGTTTTAATAAGCTGTAAATCACAATCAGCAAAATTACAATTAAAAAAAATGCTTGAGATATCTCACTTTGTATGTCACGATTCTATCGAATGTATTAGTTTCACCTTATATGTTGAATTACCTGGATAAAACATATTTTACATTAAAAAAAAATTCTGAGTAGTACCTAGATGTCCCATATTAGTGCTGAACAACGGATGTTCTGCTAATTACTTTAGCAGATGAGTAAACTTTCAAAGGATTTCATCCAAATGGAAATAAAGATCACATTAGTATTCTCAAAGGACTTCCAAATAGCATTAAGCTCTGTGTCAAAATGTTTATACTGCTTAAGTAAAATGATTCACATAATGGAAAACACACTGCGAAGTAATGGTGCATTAATAACACCAATGTATAAGGATTTTCTTTTAAGATGCATAATCACTGGCTAATTATTCATATATCACATTTGATTTTAGCCTTGTAAAAAGCTGTGTGAAAAAGAAAAGTGATGTGGTGTGAATTTTAACATTTAGTATAAGTTGTGTGAATATTGTCATTGTGATATATTGTATATTGTAGTAATTAAATGTATTTATTTTGTCTCTTAAGGTTTGTTTTCTTCATCGTGCCAAGTATAAAACCCTTCCAATTCTCGCAGCAATTTACATTATGACTAAATATTATCCATGTATATTTTAATGCTGAATAAACATATCATAAAATAGTTTTGAAAGTTCTTTCTTTTTTGTACATCATTTTTCTTATTTTTATATCTTTATGTTTGTGTCTTTTGTTCTGCCTCTTCATCATCATTAATTTGACATTTATTACCCTGTTTTTGGTTCAGCAATTTTACACAAAAATCACTGGACCAATTTCCATTAAATTTCAGCAAAAATATGCAGTGGTCCAAAATAGATCCTATTAAAATTTGGTGAATGTAGGTCAAAGGTCAAGGTCACAGTCACCAAAAATGTATTTTGACAATGATAACAGATAGGGCAAATCAGGTAAAATATTTGCGAGGGGTGGGGTTTGTTGTGCCTGGCATCACTTGTGATTATTATCAATATGACTTGTGAAAATGTTCGATTTTTGGCCAGTATATAATAACAAAAATACTTCTTAAGAGTCTACTTTATTTAACACCACTATAATCAAATGCAAAATGGTTATTTGCTTAGAAAGTCAACAGTGCTAAAATTGATGAAATGGCGTTTTGCCATTTGATATAAAGTCTGGCTACATCAAAGGTGTCATTCCGCTGAAAACCACTTTTCCACGCTCCTTTTGGAATCTGATGGGTCACCCCGACTTACCAACACATGCTGCCTTTGAAAGTGGTTTGTCACCTCCACTGGCTCCACAGTCATTTTTCTACTGTGTAAAAACAGCAATCCGGACGTTTTTTTTTAAATAGAACCAACACACAATGTATTCAATAACAATAGAGAACACAGCAATATTAATGAAATAACAGCTTTAAGTTCACACTCATGGGCCACTAGTGAAACGCATGCTCTACATATAAATTAAGAACATCATTTTAGCATGATCACCTTTTTATGCACCCTGAAGTGTACTACAGGACAGTGTATGCAGACACCAGCATCATAGCGCTTCATACATATTCATTTAAAGCAATGAAGCCAAATATTAACTATATAATCAGCAACCATTACATGTTAAATGCCAGAATACTATTTCATCTGTAACTGCTTTAATTACAAGATGCAATAAAGACATGGATAAGAGGTACAGCATGAGAAAATGACGCAAGATTTATCTGCCTGCTGTGCTGGTAAGAAACATAAAACAAAAAAAACATGAGGAACAGGTGCTAAATTGTCAAAACTTAAAGCTATAGCTCAGATCTGAAGGCTGTGTTGACCTATAAAGCAAAGCTGATCAGTCCCAGAGGTGTTTGAATATATGTGTGCATGCAGGATGTAAATAATTCCCTCCCTCTCTTCTCTGTTTAATTACAAATAGTGTTTTACATTAGTCATACGTCATCTCCTTTTGCAGAACCGCTTGAACTCTAGTCTAGCTTGTGAGTGCAGTGGTTTTACATTTTTTTAAATTTGTTCCAAACAAGAGCTGTCTCCTTGCAAATGAATTAATGCACCTAGAAGCACTAAAAGCATTCATTCAGTTTCCAAATAATGAGGGATAATTTGCTTCAGGAATACATATCTATCTGGTCTACGAGATTGTGTAAATGAGTGTTAAAAGTTTGAGAGGACCCATGGGACTCCTAAACTTTTAACATATATTTGAAATTTGTATATTTTAGGCAGATACACTTTGTGCATTTTCAGCTACATAAACTACACAAACTACCACACTCATTCACTCCCCTTAACCCTTTAAACTCCCAAGAGCCCACATACATTATAGGCTGCAAGTAGTTGCTCAAAAATGTTAAGTAAACTACCCAAATCTGTCCCAAATGGTCACATGATCGGAGATTCTCACACAAACCACTTTACGATATAATATCCACAGCAAGTACAATCACTCATTTATTCAAAATACAAATGTCAAACAGCTGATGTGAACCTTTGTGTCTCATAATTAACCATATTCTAACAAATGCAGTCATAGTCCAACAAAAACATTCAAAACAAAGAAAAACAAATGTAGTCCATATGTCATCCAAAACACACCAAAACATTAGTAAATATCTACAAATGGTTATTGCATCATTTAACAGGACCTGCTTCCACTATCCCAGTTTTCATCTTAATATTTTCTTTCATAATATAATCAAACACCAATTGCATGTTAACAAAATGGTTCAAGAACAACATTCAATTGACTTTATTAAGACATTTAGGTAAAATTGAGTGGAAGTTTAAAAGGTTCAAATACAACACAGTTATTTCTAACTACTTTGGTGCTTGCTTGTGTTTTCCCTCAGTTGTATTTGGTGTCTCTAGTTTGTCATTATTAAACTAAATATAATAATATTTCTTCTTCTTTAGAAGGTGAAAATGTACTGTAATATGGAGGTGGTAATAAATGATGCCAGGGTTTAGGATTTTAGTGAAAGGAACCATCAGAAGATTGTTCATTTCTCATTTCTGCAAAAAGGATTTTTGACTTGCAGATAACAAGATGTGTGAACCTGTTATTTGCATGTAATTATGAAGCATTTAAAGCCAGATTTATGTCCAAGTGAAATATAGAAGGGAATATAATATGTTGTTTTGCTCAAAATTCACATGGTACGGTAGATTTACCACTTACTGAAAATGACTGCCTGATTAATGACCATTAAAGTATGAATATGCAGATTTTCATCCATAATTAATGCATCAGCATGTTCCAGTGATTTTTATGTATTCACTGCCCAAAAAATTTAACTATAGTTTATTTAGAGATAAATGCCTTGAACTTTGTGTTGATTTTCTTTGTCTCAACCAAATTTAATTTACGGTTTATATGGCGGAATGCTAACAGAAAACATGCATTTTTGGAAGTTGTCTGTGAAAACACATACAGTCATTTTTTTTCTCCATTATTTCTTGTTACTTCAGTACTAGTTTGTTAAAATTATTGTACCTTCTTATGAATTAATCATCTTCAAGTTGTATGATACAGGTTTTCATCCCTTGTTACTGTAGTTGAAGAAGTCATTTTCTACGCTACAGATATAACTATATGTAAAGATGCTCATATTCTTCATTATTATATTTTATACTTCAAGACGGATCTTTTCAAAAAAGCCCTGTTTTGTCATGATTTAGTAAATGTTTTATTTCACAGAGGACACTTTGACATAATGCAGCTGAGAAGGGAATAGAAATGTGCATCTCTATTACTTCTGTGAAAGATCACTGAACTGGACAAATAAAATACTTCTTTGAACCGGCAATGACAGACACCCCAGGCTGTAAAAGTACCGAGTGTCACACTGAAAAAGGGGATTGTAATGCACTTTGGAAGTGTGATGTGACTTTAGGCAGGAGGAAATGAAACTGGGAGTGTTTAAAAGGTTTCATGTGCCAAACTGAATGACAGACATTTCACTGGACGCTGTTGTTCCAGCTGAAAAAAATACACAGGCAGCATTTAGTTTTCAACAAAAATCAACATTGTCCTACAAATGGAAAAGCAAGATTGCATTCAAGAGGACAAAGTTGTGAAAGAAGTGGAAAAAAGTTCAGGGAGACAAAGACAGGGACCTTTCTGCAAAGAGGGGCATTTGTGTGTGTGTGTGTGTGTGTGTGTGTGTGTGTGTGTGTGTTATGTCATCACTGGTCAGGCCAGACTAACTACCAGTGTTTAAATATGTGAATAAAAAGCAACTTACAAAGCTTTGTAAAAAGTCACAGTCAATTTAGCTTCTGTTTAAATGTCACACCCACAGATCTAAAGACTCTCAGTATGAAAATAGTTTTGCACTTCAACAAGTAAGTAAGTAGTAGAGCTGGTATTAGTGGTAAAATGTGGCCATCAAAAGTCATTTATTAGCTTTTAATCCTCCCACACAAATGCTGCATGTGCTACAAAAATCCTTAAAAAACAATTTACAAAACAAGAGACTGTACTGAAAGCTAGATTCATAACAAAAAATAAATAAATAAATATGTACATATATATATATATACATATATATATATATATATACACATATATACTATATACATTCCAGTGACATCTGGAATAATTTTTATAAGAACAGATGGGGATAAAAACCAATAACAAAAGCATAAAACTGAGTTTTTGAGTGAGATCTGAACAGGTGTCATGTGGATAAACAGCTTTAGCAAAGGCTGTGTTTACTTCCTTCACAAATACACAACATATTTACTGAATATCACACACCACCAACAAATAATTGTCTGACAGTTACTTATTTTTTTACCCCAACAGAAGGTAATGTGTGTTGCAATATATGGTGTGCTTTTTCCTGACATCTTCTGACAAAAAAAAAGACAATGCGATTTTTTTAGCATCATTGAACAAAAGTTCCATTAAAACTTTTTCAGTACATGATGATTAAAGGTTGTCTGACATTAGACTTCTGCACGTGTTCTTTCAGTGTATGAAACCAATGCCATGCTGATTTTTTTTCTAATCACAAGCATTTTCTCATAGGAACGGGGCAATTAGATACATCATGGATAGAACCAATTAATGATTATCGATTAGATTCTATCCGATGTATTGCTCAGTCTCAACAAGTCTCAAACTCTGCATGCGTTTGGATTCCTGCAGCTTTAAGGTTATCTGAATTTTTAGACTTTTTGACTTTAACCCATAAAGATCCAGTGCTACTTTTTGTGGCAGTTATTATTACATTATTTTTTTTCTCTGTATTTAATCTTTCTTAAGTGATTTATCAACATTTATTGCAATATTATAATGTGTATTTTGTATTTTTCTGTGTAAATCATATACAATTGGGGACAAAATTATTAGCTCCCCTTACAAAATGGCATTGTTTTGAAAGTAATTTCCCAAGTGTTTTTAAACAGAGCAACATATTTTTAACACCGTGTTTTTAGACATCTTTGTTTTTATTTTGGATGCTTACATGGTTTGAGTTTGAGCATACAGAAATGATGTTTCCACAGTGAATCTCTGAATGTCCAAATGGGTCATATCTGATGACCATGAAAAGACTGCATTTTACACCAATTATTTACATGTATTAATAAGATTAGTGGATCAAAAGGTATTAAACATGTTAGATCAGGTGATCATTTGATTGCTAATTGTATAGTACGTTAAATGAGACATTATGAACTTCCAAAAACCTGTGTCACACCAAAAATAGTCAATACGATGAAAAAAAATCTATCTATCTATCTATCTATCTATCTATCTATCTATCTATCTATCTATCTATCTATCTATCTATCTATCTATCTATCTATCTATCTATCTATCTATCTATCTATCTATCTATCTATCTATCTATCTATCTATCTATCTATCTATCTATCTATGTCTGTCTGCACCCCTAGTGTTTCCAGATGAATTTAGAATACACAAACAGAGCAAGTACAAACTAAGCATTTGTAAATAGTACTTTGACATTTCTGGCAGTGGCTGTTGACTGATCCTCTGTGTGCTTCAGGTGCCATTATGCTGGCACAAGACACCAGTTTGCACTGAAGTCTTTCCTCTCTCAAAATCCAAATTCATTTGTTCTGTGCTCACAAATGGTACAGACTCAGGTGCCCCTAAATTAGGCAATTTAAAGGAAGACGATGAATGGAAGTGATTCTGTTTCACTCAGCCTCCTGCACTCAACCCGTGCATCACAAAAGGAGACTTGGAAACACACCGGGTCAATACATACAAATGTTATTCATACCATTTTATGACAGGCTACAGCCTCCTGTTTGATTTTATGGCCAAAAATCCTGAGGCTCTTCCAGTATGATAAATGATCATGCTATTGAGGCAGCCACCTCCACATCAGTGTGTGTGTATATATATATATATATAAGAAGTCTCCAAAACTCTGGCAGCTTAGTAGGAAATGGAGTAATTTTCCTAATGGCCACTTACAATGAAAGGAATAAATAGAATAAGGTAATGTGTCTTATATAAATGTACATAACAGCTTCGATATAATTTCATTGTTTTTAACATTGCCAGATTTTGGTATTTTTCTGTTTGATATAAACATGAAGTCAGGTGGTGTCTTTGTATGCAAATCTTGAAGGGCTCAGCAAATTTCTAAATGCGTGTTGTTCAAGGGGTCTGCGCTGAGCCTTCAAAGCCGAACTTATTGGACTTGAATGGTTCTGAATATTAATGTGTGACCCAGAGCTAAACTCCATATCATAAAATCCCTGCCTGTAGGACTGTGAACTTCAAATGAAAAAAGCCGTCCACATCGAAATGAGATCATATACAAAGCAAAGAATGATGAAAGACGATCAAAACACAGCCACGAGTTAATGATGGATTTAATGGTGTTTAAAATACTTATGCCATTTAAAAATCACCGTAAAAACCAAAAACAAACCTATGCAGAGCATAATCTTGGTTCCAAAATGCTATATATCCAATTTCACAGTTTCAAGGGAAAAAAAAATTTGGAGGAATATGATGAATGCAATTCAGTTTTATCCTGTTTCAAACTTTATTAACCAACTTATTAAATATAAAAAGTATGAGATTTTAAATCCTGAAATAACTGTGTGATTTTTATTGAACCAAATAAAATGTTTGTGTTTTTTTCAAAACACTACATGTCCAATCCTGTTTATAATAATCACTTTTTTAATGACAGGTGTGTGTGGAAAGGGTTTATGCAGATCCTGCAGTCTACAATTAACTAACAGGTGCCTTTTATGCTGTGTTCCACTAGTACCAGTTGTCCGGTTTACAACATACAGATGTGGAAGTTGACGATGTATATATATGGGTACATTAATCCACATGATTACAGTCCATAATATCACACCATGGTCAGTCCAGGAGATTCAGTTCTTGGTGACGGATGTTAAAATTCAAATGAGGCAACATTAAATTTTATCATAAACTTCATCAGCGATCAGAAAATTTATCAGCAATTCCCTGAGCAGATGACACAGAAGTACACATCCTATCACCATGACGACCTAGCTACTGTAAAATCAGTACTATGCTGTAATGGAAACGCTACAGAGTTGAGCCGAACCGGTACTAGTGTAAATGTAGCATTAATGAAGCTCCATTATTTACGCTGAAATTGACTGTAAATATACAAAACGTTCAAGCCAGTTCCTATACCATGGCCACAGCCATGTTGGTTTACATCATGACATTTGCAGCCCATGTCATACCCTACATTCACTGAATTGGCCAATGGCTTGACCAATTGTGTCATTGATAGCAAATCAAGGACCACCTCCATGATTACGTACCATGGTAGATTGTTATTGAGTTGAAACATGGAATATGTGTGAACATACACTAGTTTAATGCTAATGTGGCTAAAACTATCATTCTCAAGGCGTGGCTTCCAACAGGAGATGACAAATCTGGCAAGTTACTCTGGCAATGTCACACTAATTACATAATTTACTGGCTCAGATGACATTCTTTTATATATATTCATTTTCTGGGCTCCAAAAACAACATGTTGTGGAAAGAACTCCATAAACAGAGTAATCTCTATTCTATTCTAAATCCTTGAGGTTTTTGGAACATACTCAGTTGCACATAGTAACTTCGAAAAATAAAGAACAGGGGTGTGAATCTTTCACTCACACAATGATCCGATTTGAATGTCGATTCACAGACTACGATCCGATTCAAGGCAATTCATAAAATTTTTTAAACGATTTGATACGATTCAGTACGATTCGATTCGTTACGATTTGAACCGATTCAGTTAAGTTCGATTCAATACAAATTTACAACTTAACTGCAATGACTTATTTTATTTTATGTTACTGAGAAGAAAAAGAAATACAAACATAATTTAAAAACCATATCCTTTGGTCCAGTACAGGTGGACTGACAGAGTCATGTGACTGAAGTACCAGTGGACTGCCAGGACTGACTGAGTCCCACCCGGATCCACTTTATAAACCTGTACCCATGTACATTAGATCCGAAACCCAACTCATGATTTAACATTCTCTTACAACAGACTGATAACCGATTCGAATCGGTTTATCTTTACACCCCTAATAAAGAACCATTTTAAATTGAGTTAAAAAGGCATAATAGTTGGGCTTTAAAGGGGACATATGCCCATTTTCTACAAGTGAACACAGTTCCCTGGTGTCTCCCTGACCTGTATGTGACATGCTTTGGTCAAAATACCACATTGATGAAGATACAGCAGCCTCGTCAACCTGGAGAAACAGCCCTTTTTAGTGGGTCATGATCACAGCTGACTCCGCCCCTTTCTTCTCTATTCTACTGATAGAGTTATGAGATAGCAAAACAAACCGAACCTGAAAAAGTTGAGGCGGATAAAAAGAAATGAAAACACCAATGAAATAAAATCAGCTGGAGAGAATAAAAGTGGACTGAGTGCTGAGTTTTACAGCCGTGGTGCCTTCAGGTGCTGGTCCTTTAACAGCCCTGGTGTGCGTTCCAGTTTTCATCTGGACCCAGGCCCACCAGATAAGCCACGACATCACGGCCGTGGTGTCAACCATGGACCAGTCCCGTCCAATCAACCCTGGTCAGACCAACCACGGACCTGGTTGCACAGCGACCAGGGCTCAGACCCCAACCCACTGGATGTACACCAGGACGACTGATAGAGAAGAATGGTGGATCTCTGAGTCTGAGCAGAGGTCGCTGTGACCAGTAGGTGAGGTTAGCTGAGCTGGTGGGATGGGATGGGGTATTCAAATTAATCTATGTGTGTGATGTATGAAGCATAGAACATCTAAAACATGTGTTTTTATCCCCCTCCAAATGGATCAGGAGAAAAGGAGAGTGGATGTTTTTTTATCTCCGCCAAGGATGTTTTGTTTTTGCCAGCGTTTATCTGTTTGTTTGTCTGTGTTCAAGATAACTCGAAAACCTATGGACGGTTTTTGATTACATTTTCAGGGTAGTTTGGTAATGGGGAGATCTGGAAATGATTAGATTTTGGTGGTGATCCGGGGGGGGGGGGGGGGGGGGTCTATATCTGAGCTCTCAGAGTGCTTTTCTAGTTTTTTATAATTTAAGTGTCTCCTCACACACAGACAACATATATTTCTGTTGTAAAGACATTAGAAAGTGCATTTTCCCTGATACGTCCCCTTTAAAACCTCAGCAGATGGTAGTAAAGTAAAAACAATCAAGATTTAGAGCCATAGTTTCAAGTCTAAAGATGACTGTGACATGTTTACTGCCTAGAGTGGATGATATGATCAACAGCCGTAACATGTAATTTCATATCACAGATATAGTGTACAAGGCAGAGAGATTATTAGACCATCAAAAGTCATCAAAAACCGTGGTTGTCCAATCAAGTACTAACTCCTGTGTGTATCATGTGACTAAAACAGGCAGAAAAAGAAAACACGGTATACCTAAAAGCACAGTTTTTTGTCAGAACAATGACATAGATATTGATGCAAGTACTAAAGTGATTTTGATTATTATCAAGAAAACTATGGAAAATGGATAAATACCAGCTCTGAAATTACACTCTTATGAACTATTTTTATTGTTATCATTATATCTGTCTAAACAAATGTACCTTTAGTTGTACCAGGCATTAAAATGGAAGAAGAAATTGAAGAAAACAAGGGTGGTCTAATATTTTTTCCCCACAACTGTATGTCAAGGTAAAATAATTCAGTATTTGACTTATGTACAAATTACCAACTCAGTGTGAAAAACAAAGCTAACAATTGCACAAAATACTGAATCTTCTATGAAATTTCCTGAAAAATATGAATATTTCCTCCATACATGGTTTACGATTATTACAACATAAATATCATTTGTCATTATCAATTAAACTTTTGCATTAAAACATGAAATTCCTTGGTATTTAACATCCATCAATGTTAGTACCTTGAGTAAATCTTTCAGTATTTTCCTCTAGATGTCCTTTTAGAAAGCTCTTTAATTGATGAAGAAAGACCCCTCCCATGTAAGCTATGACCTGCTGTCAATATGAACACTTCTTCCTGATTAACTATAGAGAATTAAAATGACAGCATGTTGATTACAGAAACACTGTAATGAGTTATATATGTTTATACAGCATTTATAAAAATCAACATTATTATTTATTTAAAAACAATATAAGGTCATTTATATAGAACATAATACAGTATGAAGTTCCACAATTATAATGTCTGATTACAATTTTTTTTATATTATCCCTTAAAAACGGCACTTATGAAAACAGTACTTATCTTATTGTTTTGTTGTGATTCAATTAAAACTAGTAAGTTAATAATACTGACTAATACAAAAGATTTTTTTTTTATCACAATAATAAACCTAAAAGGTATCTTCAGACTAAACCTAGTGCATTCCAAGTCAAGGATGGACTTGATGTGACACCAATTCTCAATTTATTCAGTCAATTAGATCCACATATTAGTGTTGGGCTGTGGTTTGATTCAATGCCTGAAAAAGAGATGCTGGGATAATGAACAGAGCATAGTGTTCACCAGCCTCTCCTCATCTAATCAACTCCAGGTGAACTTCTCCAGCTCCTCTTAAGTTCTCTACACCGTCTATGGCAGCAGGACACACCATGAATACACCCCCCCCCTGTCTATGTCTTCCTTACATCTATCGTTGTGATCGATAGGCATCAAGAAAGATCTGCTGCTGGACGACATATTTTAAGTTAAATTGCCCCCAAAAAAGTCTCTGGTAGCACAAAGAGTAGACAAGGACGAATCAATAAATAATCTATTACTTTTACTTGTTAATCTAGCCCGACATTGATTGGGAGAGATTATTGTAATCACCTTGTGTGTGTCTGTCTGTGTATCTGTGTGTGTGTGTGTGTCTGCAGAGACATATCATGCTATAACTCAATGAATACTTGAGATATCAACATGAAATTACATGGTCACATACGTATAGCTAATGTGCATCAGATGCTACGATCCGTTTGAGTAAAGGACAAAGGTCAAGGTCACAATTAACTAAAAGCTCAAAATCACATTATCAGTTATAACTCAAGAATGGAGGGTTACTGTACTTTCAGATTGGTACCAAATGATGCAGAATGAAGATTTTTAAATATTCTTATAATTGGTGTTATCACCTACAACCAATAGTTTTTGAGATCTCTGGAGGTCAAATGTGACATGTCGCAAAATTAACTTCTGTAACAGTGTTTGTGTGTGTCAAGTATAGACTGTGATGGAAATTTACCTTGACTGGTTCATTAAATGTCACTGATCACCATGAACCATAAACATTATGATTATTTGGCAGCTGAAATATTTAAATCACAGGTGGCGTCTTCAAATAGAGGATCAGCGACTAATAATTTATTTTTGATGGCTTGACCAACAACCAACAATGATGGATTTTGTAACTGAAACAGTGAATAATGATAGAAACTTCATATAAAAAGGGACAATGACGAGAAGTATAGAAAAATAATTAGGACTCATGTCAAATATAGTCTGTTAGACCAATCATTTCTTGGATTGGATACAACTGAAGCCACAAAATTATATTAGACTCAGACAATTTATGAACGTTCCAGCAAGCCTATTTTTCACAAGCAGTTTTCAATAAGGGGTGAGATAAGACATTCTCTGAATATGTGTTTATATCTGTGTCTGTGCAGTAATTCTTCTGATTATAATTTGTCAATAACTGTTTGAGAGGTTTGAGAACATGAGAAACTAAATAGTGTGCACGTAAAGGTTTATATGATTTCAATCTTACAGATATTATTTAAATCATTTAACAATAGTGATAATTCACTGAAGGTGCACGAGTGGGTTGATGATTAACAGTTAAAACGTTTAATTTGTATCATGCATTGTTATGATTCTGGTGAGATATAAATCCACCTGTGACTAATTTGCTTGGAAATGTAAACCAACACGATTGAATGTGTGAGCTGTGGGAGTTGAGGTGACAGGTACAGACGCCCTGGGCATGGCTGCAACTGACATTTGTCTCTAAAACTAAATTAACTGGCAGCACCAGTTGTAGAAAGGGCGTTTTGAGCTTTGATGTAATATGTGATTCCTTCTGTAGTGACATGGCCCCAAGATTATTAATCATAATCATTTTAATCACTCTGACTTGGATGAAATGCTTTAAAAATCCGACTAAAATAGACTGGGGATATTTACACGGAATACTGCATGTTGCATAAAGTGAGAAGTAATAGAAAATACAATGAGAACAAATAATTCCATGTATCCACAAGCAGAAAAGTGAATTGAATGTTTGTCAAAAATTATATATATGACTGAATCTGGAAAGAGTGTGTTTTTCCTGTATGATAATATGACCACTCCTATAGATACAAACTTAAAACACAGTAAATAATACTAAAACACTGTGCGTAATCAGCTGTTGCGCCCTTACCGATTCTGAGGACTTGTGATGAGCTCAGACACAGATGAACCATAAGGAGAAGACATCTGAAAAGTCGATTTCTTTTCTCCATAATACTCCAGGCGAACTCACCACGAGTGGTGTCACCATGACAGAGGAAAAAAAAAAAAAAAACCTTTATCCAGGCGCCGAATTACCTGAGGTGCCAACCCAAGTTACTCCCAAACCGGTCCTTTTCACTCTGCATCACTCCGTAGCATCTAAGAAATACGACAGTCAGTATATGGAGCCCAACTTTCCTGCCCCACATTAATCCAGTTACGTCCGTTTTCAAACTGTACTCAGGGAGTCATTCCGAGTTAAGGCGTCCACTTCACTAGTCCGCGCGCACCCAAAGCTGCAGGAGCTTTTGGGGGGAGTGCGAGGTAAGGAAAAGTGTCAAGTGCACGTGGATTACACTTCCGGTGAGCCTTGTCACAGTAAAAACGGTGTTCAATGACCTGTGCTTCTTAAACCCAGTCCTCGTAACTCAGTGTCCTGCATGTTTTAGCTATTTCCCTCTTCTATCACACTTAGTTCAATTATTGGTCAGCTCTTCAGCCTGATAATGATGTAATGTAATTTTTTTTTTAAATTACTATTATTTTTACATTTAATTGAGTTTTTTTTTTATTGTCATTTTAATATTTTATTTATTTATTCATTTGTAATTAAATTTAACATTTTAGAAATGTTTGTTTTGTTATTTTTTATTTATTTTAAATGTTTGTAATTGTTTTATTTTATTGTTGATTAATTTTTATTAATCCACTAAATTTATTTTTAATAATAAAAAAAAAAAGAAGAAGAAAAGGGAGATATCTAAAACATGCAGGACACTCTGTCATGAGGACCGGATTTGAGAACCAGTGACTAATGTTTTTTCTGTATATAGCAGATAAAATGAAGAGTTACTGTTTTATTGTCAATCGAAATGATAATGCAATCACAAAACTGTTCAAAAAATAATTAAAAAAAAATAACCATAGAATTAACACCAAAAACTTGTGAAACTACAACATAAAAAAACTTGACTATAAATAACTATAAATGGAAAAATAATGTGGTGCTATTTAAATTGCAAGATGTTATGATGACGTTATGTTGAAATAACAGCTTTAAATTTTTTAAAGTACATTTTCACATGTAAATATCACCGAAATGCACAGTTAAGTCTACATGTTACACTCAATTAATTTATGGTTGGATATTGGCTTATTATTTTTATTATTATTATTATGGTAACCACAGCTGCCACCTTTTCCGGGGGGTAGACATGAAGATTTAACATGTCCAGAATGATGTATGAATGAGACACCTGAAAAAGAATACCTGCATGAAGCTTAAAATCCCATCATACATATTAAGTCTTATTGATTTGACTGTGACCCTTTTTAATTCAAGGATAAATACTATGAAGTACATATTTGCGCATGGCATTTACCATAATGCATGCTTAAATCCCATCCACTCATCCATTCATTCATCCTCCCATCCACCCTTACACTGGAGGTACCTGCAGTCTATTTCTGGTTATATTTCGCTGCACTCTGGCTATGTTTGCTTTTGGATTATAGAGCAGATGGGTTGGCAGAGGTTCCCTCCACTGGTCCTGATGAGACGGGAATAATCTTCAGGTTACAGGGCAGATACCAGATTATCTCTCACTGCACACAAGTGAGGTCTTTATCGTCATCTGATGGGGTCGCTGGAAGCCTATTCTCCTAATCACATGACTCTTTCAAGTCCTTGAGGGGAATAGTTAAAATATTACACATTATAAAGTTAGGTTAACAGGAACCTTATCCTTCAGATGTTCCACCAAAATATCCTCCCTAAAATGAATGATGCTTTTACTGTTGTCATGTTTTTTTTAAATCACTGGACTGAAAGCTTTCTTCAGACTGGTGTGTCAAAACCCACTTTATGTGACATTTTAAAAAGATGAAGATTCCCGGCACTGTCCGCCTCACAGCTTGAATATTCAATCCTACAAGTAAAAACACTCATTTCAGCATAAGTGGTATTTTGTTTATCACAATGTTTGTTAGTGTCCAGTCAAAGCTGGAGGCCAAGTGATCTGTAAAATGTGCCAACTCAAATTGGACCTCTGACAGACTGCCTTTAGACAAAATTAATTAACTCAGAAAATGACCATCCAGACTATCCAGAATGAGTCCTTGGGCAAAATCTTGACACTAAAAAAATGTCTGATTTGAATACCGAGTTGAGTTTTGGCACTGTGGAGCAACTGATAAATGCCATGCATATCTATTAATGCTACAAAACTAGAAAGTATGGCAACAGATCTGTGAAATTATGGACATTGTATCTCAGTTCCAAAGGTTAGAATAAAAATATCAATAGGTTTATAGATGCAGCAGGGGTGGTGCTAGAGGATCTTACAAGGGCTGACCAGTCCTCATCACAGGGTGGCTAAAACCCCCTTACATGCTCACATGCATTTATCAAGATCCACAAAAACTCTTTTAATTAATTATATAATTTTACCATATCCTGTATTAGCATATTAACACATCTTAATGCCCAAAAAAGAGCAGGAAAAAAAAAATTATGCAGCACTGGATAAAAATTATTAATTGCAAATGTGTATATTCTACCAGGAGTTAATTCTTTAACAACTTTGTCTATTATCAGTTTGTTTCAATTTCAATAGCTTGTGGCATAATTAATACAGCAAAAACTTTTAAAAAACATATTTATTCATCTTGCACTTGTGCATATGGTTGCACATTTTACAGTGTATATTTTTACCCCCACCAAGGAGGTATTAAATTTGAGTCCATTTGTTTGTTACTTGTTGATCAGTAGCGTTTGCTTGTTTGAGTGTTTGTACTCTAGCGATCACGTTTCTGGAGAAAATTGGCTGTAATTTGGTGAGAACTTTTGTGGTAATATCTCAGGATTCAGACAAGATAGAATCTCAGTTTTTTGCATTCACATTGTCTCACCTTCGGACATCAGACGGGTCAACACCTATGGCTCAATCACGTCACGTGTGAATGAAAAATCAAGCCTTGGCGGTGGTCTGCTGTCTCCAACTGCCTCGTTTGTTCTGTTTTCAGTGTTGAATGCTTTCTCTTTTGCACTGTGAGACAGTGCTCCAATGTCACACTATGTTGATGCAATAAGAACAAAGATGCATTTTGTCTCATCTTCTAAGCTGAGTTTTAAGAAGACAAACATTAGGGCCGAATATCCAGCCTTGATCTTCAAAATGGGCTGAATGATAGCAGGGTCATTTTTAATGCTGCATAACAGGAAAAAAATAGCATGTTAAATTCAATAAGTGAATTGAGTGAATTTCACACTGAATTTAAAAAAATTTATTTTCTTGACATAAAAATGATAACACTCCACAGTTGTTGTACAAACACAGTTTTTAAAGTACAAAAAGGAAGGGGAGGAAAGAGGCTCAAAGAGGTCTCTATGGGCAGGGTGATTGTACCTCACAGTCCTTATCGAACATCTGGCAGCAAGCTAAAACCTAAAACAGCATCAGAATTAAAAGACAAGAACAACATCCAGAGTGTAATTCCTCCTCAGTCTCTGAACCAGAACAGTGAATAAGTTACCTATTAAGTGCCTGTTGGTTACATCCATTAAGGTGCACATGACTGTGTGGAGCGTGTTATGACACACAGTGAAACAGCACAGCCTGGTGGACTGCAGGGGGAAGCAGAGTGGAAATGAAGGGGTGATGTAAAATGTCATGGATGTGAAGTCTTTCCTTTGCGTCTGTGATGCTGACTGACATTACGAAGGTGAAGGAAAGGATGAGTTTACTGCATGGTTGGTTTGGGAGCTACAATACAGTCACTAACATGGCTCTGTTTAAAATCTCAAAAAACAACAGAAAAATTCAAGTAAAACAGGATTGTAAATGGGTAAATTAAGCCATTTAGCAAGAATAAAGAGCAGGTTCAGTTCAGTACATTAATAGCATCGAAGAGAAATCATAGTTTGCTCTGTGTGGTTAAAATAAACTTAGAACAGGAGACAAGACATTCATGTGAAGGGCACAAATATTGGCTTTCTTAAGCTTGGTTCTGGCACCAAATACACAAGGGGTTGTTTGTAACACTGGGTAGCTCATAGTATAATAGTAAAAATTACAGTAAAAAGCCAATAATTAAATAAAGAATAGGTAGGCTATCTGTTGTCCAAACTATATTTTAAAAGGATATTCTATGAGACAAAAAAGTGAGCTTCAGAATATTTTTGTACACAAAGTTAATGGCACTGTATTGTACTCCTGACTATACACACTTAATGTGCAGCTGATATTAAGTTAAAACAATTAAAGCATGATAAAGCTAGTTGGATTTCACCATCTTTTACACAGCAGTCATTAAGCCAAAAGCCCCTGAAGAGAAATTCAGTTACACGCAGCCCTTGAGTGTTAAAATACTTTTTTTTTTTGTTTGTTTTTTGAGTCAGAAAAATATAACACTCACATTCCTGTGTTGAAAAATAGACATTTTTGGCCAAAGAGTCACAGCTCAGTGATGAAGTCTCTTCAGTATTATGCGTGCATGGTACAGTAGCTGCCTATCTTTCTGTGCCTGTGTTTCAGCGTACTACATGCAGGATACACACTGCCTGTTGATTTTACGTGAGCATGCAGTGCAGCTGTTGTTCATACGATCACATATGACTCTGCTTCGAAGTGTAGCGCCTGGGGGTGTGTGTGTGTGTGTGTGTGTGTGTGTGTGTGCCTGGAACAGGGAGGGATGTCCTCAGTCATGTCCGTTTAAGGCGGCCTAAGACAAAGCTCTGAAAAGGTCCCAACACAGACTCCAGATGAAGCTGGATGGTTTTCTTTTTCCTGCTCACTGATGTTTAGGGATTGTCGGGTCTGGGATGATTCAGGTGAAAGCAGGAAGGAAAAGGTTGTGTAGAGATACAGGCAGGAGTAGCAGAGGTTTAACACCATCTATACACATGTTCTCCTCCAAATCCTACTTTTTAAAGCTTGTGGCTGAACTCTTTCCCATTTTCTTTCACTCCTAATGAGTGTTAGAAACCACCGTTTTCTGTTCTTTCTTCCATCTTCTGCTTTATCGCTTCAGAAGACATCGCTGTTGCACCCGTTGGAAAAGTCATCCCGCCTCACCCAGATGATATTATGGTCATTGTTTGTAGCCCCTTCTGCTGCGCACTGCTTCAGCGGGGCGAGCTTTAAAGTAGGGTTTGCAGAGCAGGACAAAGCAACACCACAAGTAGTGATGGAGTCTGCCGAGTCCAAATCTCCACTCTGCTTCATTTGACCAACTTCCTGTTCTTGCGTCACACCACGCATGAACTCACCTCTAGTTTCTACGCCACCATTAAGGTTGTGACTCTTCATCTGTGTGCCCTGCAGATCAAGTCCGTCCATCTTATCCTCCAAGTTGGTGGGTTCTGCCGACCCAGCTCTGACGGATTTGCAGTACTCGTCATCGTCGCTCAAAATGTCCGTCTCCTTGACCTGCCCCACAATTCCCTCCCCCTGGTCTTCATAGGAACCCAAGTCAAATTGCTCCTCCACCCAACGATCTGTGTCTTCAGCTTGAGGTTTGGGGGATTGAGGAACGGCATTCTGGGACATAGTCGAGTAGAGGGAAGCGTAGGATGGATCCGATTCATGACTGTTGTTGTTGCCGTGGAAAACCAGGTCAGTATCAATGGTGAAGCGATTCCTCACGAGCTTCCTGCGGCCCAGAGTTCGAGACGGAGTTGATGCTATAGAAATACAGGAAATAAGGAATAAGCCACAAATGACTGGCAGACTTCCAAAAGGAAATTTAGAGTTGTGATATGTAAACATGTATTATGACCATTTCATTTTTTTGAGGCTTGGTCACCTGCTCTATTCATGGCAGGCCTGGCTCCTTTGAGTGCACACAGGCGTTTACCACCAAATGGGACATACTGCTGGTTGGGCGGTAGGGACTCCGTTTTAAGCAATTGCCGACGCTGCTTTTCCCTGAGGATGGATTGAACAGCTTTCAGGAAATCCTTCTTGCTCTCTGGAGAACTGCAGAAAAAGACACAAAAGCCGTTCAGGAGGTTGTTTATATATAAAATAAAAAATTAAAAATTAAAAAAAAAGAGGGAATTGTCCAATGTGAATTGTAGATCTTCATATTTACCAAAGGAGGTTTTTCCTTATATGCATATGTTACTGATCACTTTTCTATTGACACCAATATAACTTCCACGTAAAAATATACCTAACGAATGAACTGAAATTTTTTTCCTAATTTTTCAGTTCAAAGTTTTTGCACTGGCAAGAGGTGTGTTTTTTTTGGGAATCGCACAAATGGTATATTACGAAAAACTGCAATGGAAACCGCTTTGTCCGCAAGTCGAGTCATGTAAATAAAAAAACTGGAGGTTGACAGACGTCGCAACAAGTGAGAAATAAGAGTTTTAAAAGAAATGTGGTGTGGTATGTGTGGACACATCAGGAAACCCAATAATTTTTTAACTTTCTATGGGATAGAGGGGCAATATATAATTATAATGAATATGCCTGTAAATAAACATATTTACATTTGTTACATTTGTTTCTACTGTCATCTTTCAAAACTGAAGTAAATCATTGAGTTTGTGATTTAATAGAAAAAAACAATATTACATACTTACTTTATTGGCATTTAGTAAATATTGGTAAAAGTTTAGCTCATATATCCAATGGAAAAGCCATTACTTCAACTCAGTGACCCATCTATCACTTTACTGATGCATCTTTATTATTTATTGTCTCCTTAACCCCTGCTATTTATCGTCGCATTCTATTTTTTTTTCAAATATTTTCTACTGTTCATTATTGTACCATGGGGGGCCTTCAGGTTTTGTAATTTCAATGTTCTGTACGCAATGTAAATATGGCAAGTGCTGTATGTACATAGTCATGAAACATAAGTAAAATACAATAAAGACAATAAAACAATATTGACATATGGTTCATGCATTAAGATATAAAAACTAATAGAAAGACTAAAAAAAATAATCATTTAAAACTTTAAGAGAAGTCAAATGTCCAGCTCAACTCTTATTAAAAGCCACTGCAAAAAAAAAAAAATAGAAAAAATGCAACCAGCACTTTGAAACTCTCAACTGAGATAACAGCTCTAATGCTCATGGGGAAAGAGTTCCAAAGTTTGACTGATAATTTAATGGAAACCATATTTAGTAAACATACAATAATAATTGGTGGCAGTATTATTAAAATACAAATGTGCATAACCACCTGAAGCACAGTTGGAAGGTCCTCTCTGGTCTTCCCTCAGATTCAGACTTTGTGTGAACTATTTCACACACGGCCGTGCCCTCAGAGTCTGAGAAAACAACAGAAGACATATGCAAACTACACTCACAAAAAAGCAATCCCTTAATTACAGTCATCAATAGATTTCCCTTTAACAAGAAGCCATTAAGCAGATAAATGATCACACTTGAGCAGAATCGCAAGAGGGCAATTAACAGTTTACAAGGGAGAGTCAAAATGTGGTCAGACAAATGTGATAAAAAAAGTCTATATATAAAAACAACATGGTATTTCTACATAAGCTTCATTAGAGTTTCGTCTGAACCCACAGTATTCTCACTAGGGTCACTGGGGGCCTAATACAGCTACAATGTGTACCCCCCCTGTATGAGTGCTTCATAACAGTTGAAATACTAATTTTTTATTATTACAATTTTTTGCATCTCCCTTGATTGTAGAGCAGAGACAGAATGATAGGAAGACTTCATGCAAACCTTGTAATGAGTATTTATTGTTTAGGAAATGTTTAATTTATTTGGTTTTGAACACACCAACAGCAACAGTGACTATACTGTTTTTCTGGGCATTGCAAACACCTTTTGTGGTTTGGGCGACAAACAGTCGAAGAGAAAAATGACTGTGCGATCACCTAAACATTAAAATGCAGAGTAAATATGAATTTAAATAATAATGTAATTAAAGCTTCCATTGGCTGCTGAGATAATTTATTGCAGCAGGAAAGAAAACAAGCACAAGTACTGAAAGTAAAGTTTCATTTCTTTCTGGCATTAACATGTAAAATTTGGTATAAACATACTTCTGTTTATGCAAGAAATGTATTCATAAATGTCTGACATGTGCAAAAAACTAAATCAATTCGTGTCTCCCGAATGAGCACACTTTCATTACGCAGACATCTGCCTGACTGTGTCAATTCTGAATTCTCCACTCTGGGCAAGAAGACAAATTAAAGACTCCACATGCTGCTTCAAAGAGGTTTGTCTAAACATCCCCAACCTTGTCCAATACATATTTTAAAATAATGAGCAGATGTGTTTTATGACAGAATTTGCACACAAAGGTCATTGGTTACAATTAAGCTTCTTACGAAACCTGAAAAATATGACCAAAATTAATCCAAGATGTTGCAGTCCAGTCCTTTTCTACAATATCTTTAATCTAAATTACCTATATCTACAAAGGGAAAACAATTCAGTTATATGCAGACTTGAACATGTGTAGCTCAAAGTTCCTCATGTGCCATTAATATGGGGAGGAGTGCCGATGTGAGATATAAAACGACTCATGCTTTAGTATTCTTAATAAAGACATACTTGCAAGGGCACAGATTTGCAGAGAGTCAGTTGCAATCATATGACGAAAACGAAAAGGATCTTTGTCGTCGCTCACTGATGCACGGTGAGATCCACCCTGACAAAGAGGGGAAAAAAAGAAAAGGAAATCTTTGGTTACAAAACACTGCAATACATCAATGTGACAGCAGAGAGCACAAGAGTCTCGTAAAAATGCTTAAGAGTGCCTTATTGTACTCGGTTGTGCTGTACTAGAGGTAATAGTCCAACTATTGTCCCACGATAAAGGACATTAACCCACATTTCTATGGTCTCAATATACCATTAATAACTACAGAAGCCACTTATGAAGCACTTCAGGCAGCCAGAGTAGCAGACCACTCAATACACCCTTCAAATTGTGTCTTAGAAAATGGGAAATATTACTTACGATCTTTTTCCTATGCTTGGAGCAGTCTCTGTACACAAAGACAACAGCTGTTTTGAACACTAAATGAGGACAAGGAAGAAAAAAAAAAAATGAAATCACAGAAACTATTAAGGAAGGTCTTCTTTCATTCACCAAATGACATTTCAAAAGCTATTCCACCGCTTAATTCACTATGGCTCAGGCTGTAAATTCATTTGACAGAGTCACAGCTTTTGAGGAAAAAAAAGCATGTTTTTGTCAGTGCAAAAGATGAAAATGGACCAGAGTCACGACACTACACATGAAAAACATCCACATTCACTCACTAACACCTTGTCAGGAAGGCACTTGTAGTATATGGGGATGTAATATTTAGTGGTTAAAGAGTATGAACCAAGAAGAAACTTGAGAGAATATTTTTTTCCAGCAGTGCAAAGATCTCATGTGATCCCATTAATGTAAGGATGGCATGTTACACTTCACATGAAAACTAAAAAAATAATGCAAAGATCCTTCATGGATTTGCCTCTTGCCATGTCTATTTTTTTCCCACCACCTGAAATAGCACACAGAGCATGATGGTATTATGTGGGTTAAAACACCACATGCCTGCACCCATTATATATAGTATATGTAATATTTATCTACATTAGTGGTTATCAGTCAAATATGCAGCATTCTGTTGGGGAAAAATGGGGAACCGCCCAGCATTGTTTTCATTATGCATGAGCAAAATATCCCATACTGCTTTAGTTTTTCATACATGTGGATTAACATTTTTCTGATCATGTGGTCCTGTGAAATCCTGCAGATCTGTCATGATTTTCCATGTTATATAAGTATATATCCTCGAGCTGTATTTCATCATCACTTTTCAATATGCTTTTTCTTGAGTGTGATGCAAATAAATCCAACCACAATTATCCAAAATACATTCTGCCACAGCTAACATCACAAAGCAGTGATAAATGGTACAACTGGGCGGTGTGTTATAGTAGCTACTGCCTTACCAAATGCAGCCAAATCTGGATCCTTCTTGCTCTTGAACAAAGATGCTGGTGGGTTGATCCACACTACTGTGGAATGTAGTAGAAGATCCCCCATTGACAGGTCAAGCACCTGAGATGAAGCAAACAAATATCATAAATGCCAAAAAATATACAAGTTTAAATGAATGCATGGTATGAGATCAAATTGATATCGATGAAAAACGTCAAATGTTGACCTCTTTCTTATCTGCGGTCTGTTCATTGATGAGTTGGTCAAAAACAGCCCCATATTCCTCATGAAGCTTTTGCATCTCATTGATGTGACTCGCTACTTTGTTCATGGCCTTCATTGCAACTGTATGAGACAGAGAGAACTCGGTGTTATTAATGTCCTCATTCATCCCATTGTCATTGATGAAAGTTTAATGAGTTTGAATATGTAAATTTATTAACCTTCCACTCACACAAAAAGAAAGAGTGACTTACCATCCAGGTGGTAGTGTTCCTCACTGTCAGGATCAGTCAGAGAATAGAGCTCCCTCAGCAGCAGCGGGTACTTCAGGACCCTCTGGATGGGTTTGATCAAGTACGACTCAAGGGTGGACGAATGTTGTTGTCTGGGGTTTCTCTCTGCCAGGAAAGCTTTGAAATCTGGATCTGTTTTTGCTGGAGGAGCAGAAATATTAAATGTATCCATGTATCCCTTCTCACAAGCCACTTTTACACAGAAATCCTGGAACAAAAGGTGACATGGTTATCCCACTATAGTGACTAATTTCCACAACCAAGTCAAAGGAGCAACAGAGGTGAGACAGGCTGGACTGTTACACAGTGAACCTGCATTCTGGAATCTAAGGGGCAGTGGCAGAGTGCAGCGTATAACATTCGCTTTGGAAATACCCCGAACATAGCAGTGTTGCTAACCTCTTCAGAGTCAGCCTGTCTATCACCGTTCCACAAATGTTAGCATGGATACAGTCCTCCACCCGAAGTGACAACAGTTCACAGATCTTAGCATTTCCCCAAAATGACATCTTACATTGCATTGATACGTTTACGTTAAATGCCCTGTGTTCACTTTTAAATCTCCTTGGTATGGGGGTCTCACACGCAATATGTCATTAAAACATGACTCCTTGGTTGTGGAAGGAGTGGTGTTCTTTTTACATAGTGTTCCAGAATCATAATTCCACGTTCATCACGGCTCTGATACTACCTCCAGAGTTGTAAGAGAGCCATGATAGAGGTGGCACCCAAATGATCTACCATTTTGTTTACACAGATGTAATTTTGGAATGATGGCAAATATTTCCAGAACAGTCCTGTGTATAAAAAAAAAAAGGCTACAGTCTACAGGGACACGGAGCCTGTAAATACAGTGTAACAAACATGAGATGAGTAAAGACCTGAGACAATGCATGCTGTGGAAGATGCCAACAACTGCTTTGACTGTAAAAGATAATGAACTGACTGAGCAGATGGCAGAGAAATGGTCTAACAGCAGCTGTAACAGAAAACACAACACCTACAGTAAACCTGACTTTCAGATATTTTAAGCATAATGATCAAAGTATGAGTGTTTGGTTTACGCTTCACAGTGGGTGGATGCTAGTTTCATCTTGCCCTCTGCTGCACTGCAGGGCACGCAATTATAATGACATACTTCCTCTACTACACTACACCTTAAGCTATTCCTTACCCTACAACTCCCTTTGAATGCAGATTTACATTTCTGTGATTGACAACTTTTAGAGAAATGAGAGATGATGGTGCATCAAATCACCACGGTCAACCGGACATTTTACAAACCCTGTACCAACTGACCTGGAGTTAATGTTCTCAAATGGAGTAGAACTGGCTGAGGGAAAATAATAATTCAAGACATCAATTTACTATAGCATACAGTCACAGAAAAAATTATTAGACCATGGGAAGTTATCAAAAACCATGGTTATGCGATCAAATACTAAATGCTGTATGTATCATGTGATTAAAATGGACAGAAAAGAAAACTTGGATGCCAAAAAGCATTGTTTCTCACTGTACTGTCCCAGTTGGGAAAGCATCTTATGCCCTCATGAAATAAGCATATGACAATAAAGTTAATTCATTTATGAAGTGGCTTTGATTATTGTAAAAAAAAATTAAATAAAATGGATAGCCATCAGCTCTGACTCGTGTGAGCTGCTTTTGTACCTTTACTTGTACCAGGCATTAAAATTGACAAGAAATACTGTAGAAGAAAAGAAGGAGTGGTCTAATATTTTTTTCACAACTGTATGTTCCGTTTTTGTCTCAGTCATATCCGTTGTTCTGTTAAAGGTGGGGTGCAAGATGTTTTCCTGGAAACTTTTTTACTAGACTATATTGCCCCGATTACAACCTATTAATTAAATGCTGTAACACACACTTGTGTTACTTGTGGAACAAACAGAACTGAAAAAACACCAATCATTTTGATCACCCAGTCAAAATGATTGAACAGTGATACATCTATCAAACTCAACTTCCATTTGCCCCCCCCCCCTCTCTCTCTGGCACACCCCTCCTGCTTGAATTGTGCTTTCTCAGAAGCTTGGAGCACTGATACAGGAGCCAGAGCTTGGCTACATACATTATCTATATTAGGATGTACTGCAAAGTTCACTGGAAAACTGTTCTGTCATTTAACATAAATCACAAGGAAATGTAATGCTAGACGTAGGTATGAACTGGGGCTGTTCTGCAAGATTGGGGTTGTTGGAGGAAACTGAATGAGGTATGCATGGACTGGAGTTGAAGCTTGAGCTGGTATTGGAGCCCAGGGAAATGTTGTTGCGTAGCACTCGGGAACCCTCTGGAACAAGCATTGCAGGTGCCAGTATTCTGGAGGTGTGGCTTTGGGGGTGGGGGGTGGAGGTCTGAAGAAAGGCAGTTGGACTTTTGAATGGTGTATTTTCTAAATGTAGGTTGCTTGAACCATTTTTCTAGGATCTCATACCCCACCTTTAAGCTACACCTTTGATTAGTGTTACATTCTATATATTTAGATGTTCGGGCCCCTGTAATTCCATGTCAATGGTTATAGGCTTTGATATTATTTTGGGGAAATAGGCCTAGTTTTGTTCCAGTTCGTATCAGTATTATGAATGCTGCGTGGTACCTCACACAGTTTTTCCTCATAAGTTTATATTGGCCGATCAATCAGCTGTTTTTTTCCTGCCCTAAATAATCGCCTCACTTGCTTGAACCCCCCTATGAGCCAACTGCTCCTGTTCATGTATTTTACCTTTAGCAAGCACTTTTGGGACCTTAGTGTGACTGGCACAGAAGGCGCTGTAGATCTTGAAGCGATCAGCATAATATAAGAAAGATCCACCCAAGGAGAACAACACTTTCTGTGGAAATATAAAAGAACAAAAATAAATACAAATTTGAACACCAGATTTGTCTGTATTATTTTTTGCAAATACCAGGTCTAGTCAATTATTTTAAATTCGCCTAGTGTAAAAAATATATATATATTTATCAAGTGTTTATCCAAGTAAGCGAAAAAATTTATGAAAAAGAGGATCTCTAAATTAAAGGCACTCATGAAGTACAACTTGTAGTGGAAGTGAGAGAGATCAGCCTTACGCCACCTTAAATTGTTCGACCCTTTCCAGCCTGTCCAAATCTGGCACCAGTCTGATACCATCCTCCAGTGTCTGTAGAAATTCCACTTGGAACTCCACCATCTCACTGAGGTTACCGAACAAAACGTCCAGCTACAGCACACACAGAGAGCATCATTTTAATACCTTAAAAGCACTGTTTAAGTGTGTGGGGTTTTATCATTTGATTAACCAGACAGTCACAAAAACGTACCTCATCTTGTGTAAGGATGCTCTCTTTCTGTAAGGGTTTCAAATAGCACTCTATTAAGCAGTTCAGGTCCTGAAAGAAACAGAACGTGTTAATTATACCAAACTGTGTACCTATTCAGAATGAATAAAATGTTCCCAAACACAAAAAATACAGGAAGTCCATGATCACACTTAGATCTCAATGATTGCCTCATCTTTATTTATCTGTCTTGTCTTTTAGCTTTCTTAACTCACTTTTTAATTAATGTTATATGCTGTAACATTGTTTTTTTTCACTTTTTACTGCTATTGATACCATTAATTGATTGGGATTGTTCACAATGCAATAAGCTTATAAAATAAACATCGTAATTTACACACATAATTTTGGATTAGTATATCAAACATGAACACATATACTTGACAGTACATATACTGACTTTGACGTAAGTCTTCTCGGTTTCCACCAGCTCATTGATGACCTTGCGGAGTTTGTCTGCGTGGGAGAGCTGTCTCTGGGTAGCAGCACCTACTGTGGGTGGTAAGGCTGACACAGGGCTGGGGGATAAGGATGATGAAGATGAGGATGACGAAGATGTCACTGGGCACTCGAGGGGATTCATATCATGGAGACAGAAAGCAGTGACCTGCTCTGTGCTCTGAAAACAGAGAGACGGGCGAGAAAACAGAAGATGTCAGGCTGTTTTTGAAGTCATTACTAATCATAAAATGTTACTACTGATTGGATCTGTTGTCAAAAAGGACAACAGATCCTCTTGAATATTATGGATGTGGGTTCTTACACTGATGGTTGTAAAGTTTGCACACAAGGACACATAAAGCATACTAGAAAATATGCACTGACAGCTCCGATTCTTGCAAACTCTTGCCATAACAGCACTCACCTACAGCCCCAGTATAAAAAATACCAAACATGAACAGACTTGTCAGGACAGGCTAGTAGCAGATTTACTGTGTTTTAATATAGGGCACTCACATTTGGCTATGTGGTCATATCTTTCATTAGCTCAGCGTGATAGTACTCCAAAAATATGACAGGAATTTGAGCACTAGAGAAGGAAAAGCCAAAACCTTGGATAACATCCTGTGCACATGTAAAGAGCATAATTAATATGATGAAGAGGTGTGTGAATATGTGCAAGTTTTTTTCCCCCCTTTCATAAACTGAAGGCTACAGAGGAGCAAAACGAAGTAAAAGGTAAAGCAGACAAATTCTAACATTATGTGTTGCAACACTTTTTGCTAATACAATCTATGAATTCATTGCTTTCCAGGATCAAAAACATTACTATCCTCTGGATAGGTATCAAACATTGTTGTATCTATAGGGTGATGAGATTGTTTACATGTCAAACACACACAGGGTTTTGCTTCAAATGTAAAACCTGCTGCAAAAAAAGGAAGAGCAAAAAAGGATGATGTAAATTCCTTTCAGTTTCTACTCAGCCAGGACTAATGGATTAGAGACAATTAGTGGAAAAATCTACTTGAAATCTGGGGGAATGAATGAGCTCAGTCCACACACTGGACACAGCTCTAATTGGATGGATTCATGAATGTTACTCCAGTTTAATAATAATAAAAACACTATGTGCCTAATCCTTGCCTTAACACTATTCATTATAATCCTGACCCTCAGGTGTAATTACCTTTCACTGAATTTAACCTGAAACCACACCAAGTGGAAGAAACACTCAGGATTCTCATCCCTCGATAGTTTACTCACATCAAACACATGGATGTACAGGAACTGTGGAAGATAATGCTATAAACAGTGAGTCACTGCAGACGAATTATTGTGTTATGAATAGCTGATCAGGTGATGATCTATTGTACAAAACCAAGTATTACATATAAAGCTGAATAATTCCATTCCAAGCCTTTCGTTATCTGTAATCTACTCCTCTGAGAAATACTTTGTGTAAATGAATGTACCACATATCTTGTAAATATCCATCATTTGTAATCCCTGGTATCACACAGTACCTACTAATGTGTATGTACCATCTGATTTAAAGGCAGCTGGACTTGTCTTTGCTGATTTCATGGCTTAGCTGCAGTGATGACAAAGGCGATTTTCCATTGTGGTATTCAAACCTGTTTCGCAACATTGCAACATAAACAAGCACAGAGAACATGCTGATATTGAAATTCTTTTTTCCTTTCCTTCCTTCTGTTTTTTTTTTTTTTTTTTTTTTTGGTAAAAATGCCAGAGAACTGCAAACTTGTGAAACTTACAACAAATGTGACAAGCAAATTGCCAAACAAAATAAAGATCAGAATTCTGCTCAGTCTTCTTGACACTAATCTGCACCTCAGGTTAAAAAAAAAAAATCACTTGAGTGAACAACAAAATGCATTATGTACATCACAGGGATTATTAAGACAACACTGTTGCTTTCCTGGTCATTAAAATATATACTTCTGCTCGTTATATAAAAAATAATAATATTCTGAGGGAGGAAATGACTGAAGCTTGGTGTGGATTAGTGTGTTTCTGCCTGCAGTATACAAACATACACACAAGACAGAGCAATGACATTGACAATCTTGTCTCTCATAAACAAGGATGCCCTTAACAACCCGAGGAATTACCGACAGCCAGGCGACAGATGGAGCAGTGACAGAGACAAATAACAGTGGGATATGGAGATTCAAAACCAAGACATGGGCTGAAGATGGATGGCTGCAAGATTATTCACTACCACTAATTAAGCACAGAAGAAGTGTGACTATAGACAGTTTAACAGTTGTCAGCCCACTGATAAATGGATAGTCTTAAGTTAATACTGTATGATGCATTATGATTTATACATAACATTTGGTTAAAATATCAATATTCTTTTAGCATTTTTAGTAAAAGTTGTATTAAATGCTTTAAGGGCATAATATCAAATGTCATCGGCACCTTCAACAAGAAGTGGTGAAACTGACCAAAGCTGAAAGTTTACCTCTAACCTTAGCAGCACTGACATAGCAGGACCATATTCACATCACACCACCACTTCCAATCTCACACACACACACAAAATAAACCTCTCACAAATCAGATCAGACTGTGTGGCTCACCAGCTGTAACATATCATAGATGGATTCAGTTGAGCGTTTGGAAATCCTGGTCCTCTTAAATGCTGACATGCTGGCTTAGGTCTTGCAGGTCAAACAGAAGTCAAGTGTTCATTTCCTGTCCCGTTTCGCCTCCAAGGAGCTTTTGGTTCCTCCGTGCCGGGCAGAAGGCTTCTTTTTAGTCGCCTTTTTAAAAACTACAACTTGCTGGAGTAAATCTTTGCTAGTGAACACTTATGTTTCTCTGGAATACACTCCTGCAGCATAAAACATTGCTTTTGCAGATCAGCAAATCACTGATTAGACAAACTGAATGGAACAGATTGCAATAAAAATGCTCTCATGTCATCTTGCACTGCAGTATCTATCCAATCAATCTCTTCTTAGTGCCTCTGCATCCTCCACTGTCATCTCATTTCTATCCAACGTGTTTTTTTCCCCCCTCTCTCTGACTCCGTCCCTTTAGCGCTCTCCTGTCCAGGTGTCTAGAAGCAGCACCAACAGCAGCGTGGATTACAACATTGAATAACGTGATCAAACATTAGATCCTCATGAGAGATGGGGGTGGAGAAAGGAGGGAGGCAGGGAGGGAAGAACGGAAGGTGAGGCAGCAGTGGGTGGTGAAACACTCCAAGAGGGAAAGATATCAGGCATGTGGCTTCACTCGGTCAACTTATTTCACTGCACTAGAGAGACAGCAGCTTTACAAAACAAGATAAATATTACATATTTCAGTTTACGCTCCTATTATACTTTGAGATGCAAAAATGACTCAAGTACTGCAATATATCTATGGCAGAAAAACATTTATACCACGCACAATTTCAACTGAACACTGGACTAAACACCTTCTTCTGCAATCAGCTTACAAATGAATGCCAAAGAATACTAAAAGATAAATGAATAAATACCAATCCGACTGGAGTTTCAAGTTTTACAGATCTTTGATCCTGAAATTTATTTACCCTTATTAGATACCACACCTGCTGCATACTTGTACTTCCTGAGAAACGAGTTACACAATTGTTCCAGGTAGAAGAGGTAATAAGTGCACCTACTCAATACAAAATATGACACGTGTGAGTGCAAATCAGTTTTTTTCAGATCAGAATTATTGTTAAAAAAAAAAAAAAAAAAGCTTATACAAATATGTGATCAAACTTGCATGGTGATACTAAACTCTTATTCAGGTTTACACTTCACTTGCATAGATTCATCAGTGATAACACACACACACATATATATATATATATATATATATATACATACATATATATATACACACACACATATACTTACAAACCCATACACATATCACAGAAAATTATTATGACATCAAATTACCATCAAGGTAGACAGGTCTTGTAAAAAAGAATCCCAGGAGCAGTGTCTGTTTTCTAATGAGTCCAACACACATTCCCTTACACTTAGACAACTCTCCACCCTTTTTTCCCGTAGACCTACCCGTCAGAACACAAACAGAGAGGAGTCCAGCTTGAATGAGGTGCACAGAGGCAGGCACAAACCTGCTCTCACAGCCGCCAGCAAAAACCATGCACTGTGAGAGCCAGGATAATCACAGATTACACCTATCCACACAGATGCACACCACACACATTAATACATAATTTGTGCACTGCATTTTTGACATTTGGGAACACAAGTAAATCAAATACAAGTAACTGATGATGTGTATATGATATATTGTCTATGTGAATCCACATTGTTTAGGTGGAACAGACATGTGCTTACCAATGAAAAGAGGGGGTGAAAAGCGTCTTAATTTGGTTTGAAATGAAGCAAACATGCAAATCCATAAATCCTTACACAGAGTGATGTGATATAAGCTATGGCAGTGAGTAAGCTGAAAGGGGAGACATTTAGTCTGTATGACAGAATATTTTATGTATTTTATATGGACTTTTAATGTCTTACTTACAAATGTATAATAATGGATACATTCAAATATCTGACAAAACATAAAGGTCTAAAGTAATGCTGATTCAATCATTAACAATACTTAATTTCCATCCACATCCATTCTCGTTTGGAACCTCTGTGTTAACATGTTGTTGTAAAGGATTATTGAATCAATAAAGTACTCCCTCTAGTGGATGACTGAGCAATGACAGCAAATTAAAGAACAGATTTGAGTGCTTCAACAAAGATGTTAAAGCTTTTGGGGGGGTGAAAAGGAAGAGTTGAAAGAAGAAAAAAAATCAGCAAAAGAAAGAAGGAAAAATCTGCAAGGGAGATATATCATTTGATTTATGTAATGGATGCAAAGAAGTCAGTAAGAAGAACCATCAGGAATCAAAGCATCAAAACAAACCTGCCCCTTCTCTTCCCATCAGACTGAGTAATCCATTTTTCATTTCAAGTGCCCCCAAGTCAAACTGAGCTGTGTAAATTAAAAACAAACCATGTCTGGGAGCTTGTCTACAGCTTAGACAACACTTGCAATCACCTTCATCTATATATTATCATTGTTATCCCAGGCAATCACTGTTTTATTCTCCAGTTGGTTTATCATATTGATGAGGTGTTTCTGCATTTGTCTAAAATAATGAACCTCCCATTTCCTCCGGCTAGCCAGACACTCATTTATCTGCACTAAATGATGTGGATCACTGTGGAGAATGAAGTAATTAGAATGTGGGGATAATTAAAATTGTCCCACTTTGACTAGTTTTCTTCAATTTTGGCATTATGTGACCGCAGGCACTGGATAAAATGAACTAACATGCACTTCTGGGTCTTTCTAGAGTCCTGAAAGTGGAAACAATAGATCTCAAAAATGGGTAGCACAACATTTATTTTACAGAAAAAAAAAGGTTTTGGTTCCCAGGGATTGAGAAGGAAGTATGCATTGCCTTTGCTGACAGGGGAGGCGCCC